>JAJGOT010000045.1:135000-397500 GCA_022457155.1 Cladopsammia gracilis | reverse complement strand
GGGTCGTGCTATATAGTAATCATAGTATCATAATGTATCTCAATCTGCAATGCTAAGTATGAACTTTTGAAGTGTGGTGGTGAATAAATATATAAATAAAAAATGAAAATAAATAAATAAAAATTGACGTAAACTCTGGGACCTGAATTAATTAATTATTGCGTTATTGCGTCTTACAGCAACAGTTTCTACGGAAACAACCTTAAAACATAGATTAATGTTTAATGCTGTGTCCAAGTTTAGAGTATTTGGGCCACATTTTCTACACTTTACAATTATTTGAAACTCCATGGCAGAATTCCAGTTTGCATAATTGGCAAAGCGGGACAAAAAGGTACCAAGTAGGAAATGTCCAATATCAAGGGGTGACGCCCCGCTGGTCCAGCAATAAAAAATGTCATTCCATATTCTTTTGATACTGTGCTATCATTTTGTGCTATTCAGACCAATATAGCAGGGGGTGCAACGAATCCACTTTGAATACGAAATATGAAAAGTTGCATGAAGTAGAATGTAAAATATAAACATCGAATTTTGGCGGGATGGAGCTCCATACTTAACAGACACTACATTTTTTTTTACTTAGAGGTTGAATTCCGTTTTGGATCTTCTTAGGGAAGTGGTCATAACAAGTATACTCGAAGAGCACCCATATTGTGTAGAGATAGGGGCGCAATATTAGACACAGCCTAACTTATGAGCCTAATGGGGAAACTTCAATATTAGCAAATATTCTGTGTACATACAAAAGTCATCAAGACTGCATCACGGGTAGTAAAACAGCATAGGAACATTTGAATCCTTTCCCTCAGTTTTCACGACTGATAGAATGTAGGCTATAAAACCACGACACCATCTCGTAAGGTACGGAAAGGGAATGTCGTTTGATTCCATAGATTTTGACACTTCAATTGCATCAATTTATCTTTAAGGCGCCTATTATTCTGTGCCAACCGCAAATGTGGTAAGAAATATGTCCGTTTTTATGTGGCGAGGTTCTTTTTTCCAATTTACGTGCCTGCTAATATAGCCTTTCCTGCGCGCCTAGAGAATTTACCAAACGTCCTAAACATTTTCTTATCAAGCGTATATATTGATAACATGTATTTCCTTGGAAAGTTATACCGAGACAGTGAGCCGACAAAATGCACGTTATCAGTTCTGTCAAGCTGTTTGATTCCTTGGGCTAGGTCATGAACCCTAATCATTCCACCTTCGATGCCGAACAACTCGAATTTTTGGGTCATCACAACATGGCGCAGAGGAGTCAAATTTGAAGAAAATGTGTTCTATTTTCACCGCGTGAACCCATAATGTCAGAGCAAAACTATGAAAGTGACCGAATAAAGCAGCAGGCGATCCTTTTTTTTTCTTTCTCTCTTTCTCTCTCTCTCTCTCTCTGCCCCTGTAATAGTTTTGAGAACACATAAACAGAATATTACTTTAAATAATGTAGTTCTTACATCGGATATTCAGTGTAGCAGTATCAGATGAAGTATTTCCAAGGCTGTTAATCGCCACGCATCGGTATTTCCCGCTGTCAGTTCTCTTCACGTCTATTATACTTAAAGATTTATTGCCTGAGCCAAAACTTATTCTGGAATCGCCACTACTGCTTATACACCATCCACTTTTGGTCCATGATATTGAAGGCGCAGGATTCCCGACAGCATCACATGATAAGGTCAAGCTACTGCATTCTGACTTTGTCACATTCTGTGGATGAGTAGTGATCTCAGGTCCATCTGCAGTAAGTTAAAGAAAAAAACGTCAATACATGTATGTCCACAGTTTGGAGGGAACGAGTTAATTTTTTAACTATCATCAACGGATTTATGCGGAATAATTCTAGTAACGAATATTCTTGATGGGCACCGGTATGAAAATGACGGGGGTGCTCGTCGTACGTTTTAGGGGTCAAAATTTGTAGATTGGTGCCGTTTACCTAGGGTGCTGAAATCTAAAATGACCATGGTTAGAATTATTGCGGTACCTTTTAGGGTATTGAGCTGAAAAAATATGACAGAATATGTCTTGTGTTGTATAAAATTGGTACCTCTTAGGAGTAAAACTATGTTTGAGCCGCGCCTATCAAACAAGATTCTGGTACCTTTTAGGGTGTTTTTTGGAAATTTCCGACGAGCAACCCCGTCATTTTTATAGGGGAATACCTCACGGGGGCACGATACTTTTATCGCGCTGTCTCCTGTATTTTGAAGTTGGCAATGTTTTTTCGCTGGATTACAGGCAGCCGATGATACGTTCATTTCCTCTTTTCAAGAAAGTGGTCTTTTTTATATAGTAAAAATGTGAGGTATTGTCAGTGGAGTAACAAAATAACCTTAAACCATACGCAACATTTCCAATATTAGTTTCAAGGTTATTCGTTATCGCAAGCTAACAAAGTCGACACAATTCACAGGAACCCTGTAGACGAAAAAAAAAACGTCTACCAAGCGTTTCTTTTTCCCGTCGCGCGACTCACGTTCCGCGCTCGTTTTACGCCCTGCGCTCGCTCGCATAAAAAACACAAGAAAATTACGTCTGTTCTACAGGCTATTCTACAATCGATCACATTTGTTTAACGAGGGTGACACTTAACAGCGTCCACCAGACAAACCTGTGGCCTCAGATTCCAGATCAAATTAAAAATTATAAACGTTGGTTTTAGAGGATTCAAGGGGAGTACTTTCATCACTGTGCCATCCAGGCACACCAACAATTTGTTTAATTCGATGCGAAAATATATGACGTTTGAAGAGGTGACAAACGGTGATAATTTGGTTGTGATCTTTAACGTGTATTGTAATAATAACGATATAACTATTTAACCAGGGTGGAGTACATTAATTACTGGTCACCCAGTAGTTTTCATAATGGCCCTCCTACAATTAAACCATGGATCATAAAACGACTGGATTGGAAACGAGCTGACGCGATGGCCGCAACAGAGTGGATATTCGTGACGTCATAAAAAACCTGCAAAATGTAAACAAACAGCAATCGCCGGTTTCTCGTCAAGCGAGGAAAAACACCTTGGCTGTGAAATTATTTAATATGGAGTATATTTAGTATTATTTAGTATGGAGATTGCTGATTTCGAGAAATGGGACGACCCAGATATTGAAACTCTTGGTGCAAACCTCGATGGTTTGCTGCTCGGAAGAGAAGAGGAAAAAGTTGACGAGTCTGACTGCTCCGGGTCCGAAGAAGACGAAGATGAAGATGATGAAAGTGTAAAAACTTTAAAGTGTTGCAAGTGCCGAAAAGTGTACCACACTATAGGCTGGTTAAAGAGGCATGAAGAGAACTGCAGCGGTGCTGTAGGAAAGACGAGGAAAACGAAACCTGAGAAACTGTCGGAGCATCAAAGGAAAACCCGGGCGATTCTCACGGACCTCAGATTTGAAGAGTACTTTGTTCGTGACTGTTTACCAGCCATTTTGGATTTCCTGAAAGAAATTACTTCCACTAAATCTGACATTGTGAAATTGAGGGGGAAGAGGTTTGCTGACTCTCAGTGTCAAGCAGATTTCCTTGTTGCTGAACTGAAAAAGGGCACAGGAAACGAAGTCAAGACCTTGTTGAAATATGTTGCAAATATGTGTGGACAATTACATTTGCCAAAGATAACCTGTTAAGTACTTCAAGCAGCAACAGTATATTGCGCAGTATTTGAATCAGTTTCGAAGTTCTGCCGAACTCGGATCAAAATGGATTGAACTGAACCATCTTTTCTCAGTTTCTACTGATAAGTTGCTGCTACAGAAAATAGTTACCATGGTTTTCGAAAGTATTAATTATCATCGGTCCGAATCTGTTATTAGTGCGCTGCAAATTTGCGAAGAATATACGGGAGAGACACTGCAAAAACGTCCATTTCTCACACCTTTCGAGAACAATATCGTCGCCTACATTGCCGGGTATGTCTGCCGAAAGACAAGAGACCTATTAAAAAGAAAGTATGATACTAGCTCACGGTCGTCGAGCCAAACAACCTGGCCTTACCCATCACCTCTTCCTACTGAAAACAATAATTTACTCCTGAAGCTTTTCGTTCAGTTGTCCTTTCGTGTTCGAAAGTGGGCATATCTAAAGGTGTACAAAGAAGAAAGAAAACTCAAAGAACAATTGGCTCATTTGAACACCGCAGCTCCTTCTGTTGATTTGCATGGCAAGGACAGCATCAGAAACGCTCTGATGCCCTAGAATTTAAAATTATGCTATTTAATATATACAAAAGTATCTGAACACCCGGGGGACTCCCATATGAAACAGCTGGGATGCTCGTTGGAAATCTTGAATTAGACCCCTAAGGGAGACCAATCTGGGCGTGGGTCAAGCCTTTTGTGACCCCTGGAAGATACCAAAAAAATCTAAAGATATACAGTTAACTCCCGATAACTCGAACCTCAGGGGAATAGGAAAAGGTCGAGTTATCAGAAGTTTGGGTTATCCAGGGTAAAATTATATAGAAAATGGCCTCAAGGAAAATGAAAATTACTTTGAGTTACCGGCAGGTTCGAGTTAGCAAGCATTTTAGTTATCCGGAGTCAACTATAATTTATTTATCTCTATTTCTTCATGTGCAACCCTAAATGAGACCTTGACAGCTTAAAATATTGGGGTTAGCCCGAAACGCCCTAAGCGAGACCGAACATCTGAAATTGCATCCCTAAGAGATACGACGAGCATCCCCATCTGTTTCATATGAGAGTCCCCCCCAGGTCTGAACAAACTGGATGCCAACAGCTGTCTTGGCCACAAATGTGCAAGGCACTTAACTTCTGAGGGGGGTACTCCCTTATATGGGCTGTATAAGTATGTGGGGCCCCAAAGGGTATGGTTTTTCAGCAGCTTTGGTCATAAATAGGGTATAAATTTCAGCCATTTTGTCACCATTTAAGGATCAGGTCATAAATAGGGTATCAAATTCTTCGGCAGATTATAAATAGGGTAGTGAAATTCGCAGATTTTGATCATAAATATGGTAACGGTTTGGGAAGCAGGCCACAAACCCCCACCCAATGTTTTTAGGAGTACCCCCCCCCCCCCACCCCGGCACTACTGCAGTACAACAACTTGTCATCAGTTCAGTCCACTTTGATCCAAGGTATATTATTATTGATTTTCTAGTCTAAAACATACTGAGACCTGTTTAAAGACTGTCAAATGTAATAATTGTCACTGGCACTTTACTTAGTACCAGTTCAGCTGCAGAAAAGTCTGCATAATTAAGCAAAAATTATGAAGGCTAATTCCCCTTGATTTCACAATGTCAGATTTACTAGTAGATATTTCTTTCAGGAAATTTAAAATGGCTGGTTAATACAGTCATGCACAAAGTACTCTTTAAAATCCAAGGTCCCAGAGAATTGCCCGGATTTTCCTGATCCTCCGACTGTTTCTCAGGTTTCCTTTTCCTCACCTTAATTCCTATTAAGTTGATGTATATGCATATAATTGTGTGTAATGAACACCAACACTGCAGCACCCTATATTTCTAGTTGTCAAGTTATCTTGCCTAGATCATGGCTGAGAGGGTGATTTTATTTCCTGTAATTGTCGTAAGGTTAAAATTTGTCTTTTATAGCCCCCTTTATCTAGCCTAAAATTTGGAAACAGGTTGCTATTAGCTAAATCAGTTAATTTTTTTTACATTTACTGGGAAATAAGATATGTTGACATCGTGGATCATCTTTGGAGATACCTGGAGCCTTTTAAATTATCACTCTAGTTGCAATGTAAATGGCCAATGTTGAAAATCACAAAACATTATTATTGTTATAATCACGTAAATAGAAGTCACAAATTATATAAGGAAAATATGCTGAATACCACTAAAAACTCTGTTAAATACCCTTCATGTAAGAACCTGTTTAGGCTAACCTGGAAAAATGCAGGTTCTTACTCCCGGGTTTTTACTGTAATTAAATACTGCAGCAAGATTTTATATGTAATTATTGTTACCGTGTATTTAGGGGCTAAGTGAATACCAGTAAACGGTAAACCAACAAGGCATTGTCCTTCAGTATATATTTGAGCTTTTTTAGTGTCTCAGTCAAAACTAGGAAACTGAGTATTTTATGTGGTGTTATCAGAAAAAGGAAATTTGCATCCAAACATTGTTTGTATTAAATATGCTACAAATGTGCTTAGAAATCACATTCTTGCCTTTCCTTTTGCCATACATTTAGAGTGAAAGTAACTACTCACTCAGCAGGTTATAACCACTACTGTTACCATAAAAACAGGTCACCTCAGGTATGATGCCAAGCAAAAAAATGTTGCATGAATTGAAGATCTAGAGTAGAGTTATAATATACAAGACAGACAGCTTGATTGGTTTCCGAAAGATGGTCATGGCTTTCATCTGGCCATGTGACCTGGAAATATATACGTAGACAAGGCACAAAGAATTGACAGTGTTAGACTTGTTAGGCCCATCCCTTTCCACCCTCTGCCCTCCTTCCCCCCCCCCCCCCCGCCATGAGAAAAGGCTGAAAGATTTATGGCCCTAACATTAATTTGATGCCTAAACAACAACAAAATGATGTTTTCTGTTCCTTGCCACCCCTCTACCCCCCCCCCCCCCCGAAAAAAAAATCAACCCTTCAGAGATGAGATCATTGTGTGATTCCTGTTTTTATTATGCAAAGAAAAATTGTACAGGAGTAAGGTGGAAAAAAAGAGAATTTTGAAGGCGTTTTACAGAACTGGAGTTTTACATTGCCAATTAAAGATAGCAATTCTTTTTATTACAGGCCACATTTTTCCAGCTGCCACCATCCTTCCCACAAAGAAACATTTTTTGGTGCTAAAATTGTACGAGTTCCACCATCCCTATAGGAAATGAATGGCAATTTGTTGTAGTCTTAGTATCATTTCCAGGACTTAATGCCCTGAAGTTAGAGTCTTTTAGACACTAAAATGTACTTTTAAAGAACCTTAAATCCCCTTTCCTCTAAATTATCCACACACTTCCAGAACAAACTGAAGAGAGCAAAAGACTTGATGGTAGTTGTGGGAAAAAAGCAATGGGCATTTTCCATTCGGAAAATAAACTGACAGCCATAAAAACAAACATGTTGGTTGCTTGGTCTGGAACAATTGAGGAATTACCAGAAGAGGACAAACACTGCTCCAGATCGTCAATAGAATTTTGTACAGAGCCCAAATTAACAAACCCGATTAATTTCCCACTGTCATCAAAAACAAGGTCTTTTCGCAATGACACTTCATCGTGACTAACCCCCACCCACACATCATAGTCCTTTGGGTTAGATCTCTCATTAAAATCCCTATTGATTGAATCTAAAAATTCTGAATCAAACCCTGAATCAATCTTAAAACAATTACTGTAGTCCCTTAAAGTTCTCTTATCTGGTAAAATTAATACTTCACTATCTTTGAGTAGTTGGTAAGCCTTAGGAGATGTGGAGTGAAGTTGAAAGCACCATCTAATAATGAGGGGATGCCATCTTCTTGCTCTCTTGTATGAACACATCAAAGCCTTCTTCTGCCGCTGGATAAAAAGGGACTTGAAGTCTTCGGGTATGTCATGATTGTGCCTTGACTCCACATCTTTGAAAAGTTGTTCAACAACAGAATTGTCTTTGTCGCTTAGGGTGATTAAATCCTGAAAAATGATAAAAAGATTTTTTTATAACCATTCTCATTATGATATAACTTGGCAAGGTTGTTTTGCAAATCATGTTCTTCGTGTTTAAATGAGCTTACAGTTTTCACAAAAAGAATTTTTTTTCTCTCTAAAACATTGAGGATAAAATAACAGAAAAGTTTTATGTGAAAGATACAGCTGTACATTTCAATCCTTTAAAGATCAATACACAAAATTAATTATATAATTATTATATTTTATTCCACTGCTCTCTTGGGGGCAATCTGAGCATGGGGCTCATTTTTCTAAGCACTGGCTGGTAGTCAAACTACTGATTAGAACTAGTTTAGCCATGTGTCAGATTTCTAGCACAGTAATTTTTGACGCAAGCAAATTGTTCAGTGTACCAGATGATCCCTCCCAAGGATTAAAATTTTGGTGAAAAGTTAACTACCGGTAAATGGGTCAAATAAACACATGTTTAACATCATATACCAACCTCATTAAATTTTTCTTCCAGGCGGATAATTTTCCTTGATGTACTTTGCCTTCTCTGTCTACAGTACTTTATCCTTTCTTCCTTTTCCTTTTCACTAGATTTTTCCATGCACAGTGACTAGTAGGACTTGATTTACATGCACTCTCTGTTTTGAAACACTTTTGCGACTTTTGATTTGAATACATGGTCAACAGGACTTTCTTATGTGACTAACAGGGTTCACAAATATTGGAAGGTGTCAAGCCACTACAGTTAACAGTTCGTATTGTTTTACTTAAAAGACTGGCCTTTGTATTGCCATGCAAGTCCTTGAATTCTCCATTCCGTCCCCCAGTCATTGACAGCTCAACCAATTCCAGGGCAAACATTACATTTATCAACAAAATCTAACAGAAGAAAAAAACTATCAATAGTGACTAGATGTTTTGGAGTGTTCAACACAGAGTCATTTGCACTTAAATTACAAGCAATCACTTTCCAAGAAAAATCGGTATTGACAATGAGTCTTCTCTGGAACAGGTGTGATTCCACTTGTAGAAAAAGTGCAAAGCATGAGATAAAGTTCTGAATGTTTGAACAGGTTCCATTGGTTTATAAACACACCATCATTTGACAAAATATTAAAAACAAGTGACTGAATAGTTGCAAACAGAGGGCTGATGTAGGATTGCTGGAGCAACATTGCGAAGAGAAAACAGAAATTCATTTGGGAGACGACAAGGTGGATCAGTATTTGGTGTAGCAGTAGCAGTAACAGTATCATGAGTAGCAGATTCAGAAGGTTGACGCTATCTTCGGTTGGAATACTTCCTAACTCTGCCCAGCTTGCTCTCACCCATTTCTAAGGGAGAAACATTAATAACATTAAATTAACATAAAACTGACAAATGGCTATGTTTTGATTACTTCCAAACAACAACTGTCAAAATACATCATGTAAACAAGCTCCATATTATCTTTTACTAATATATTAAGTACAAATTCTTTAAATTAGCCTCGCTTATTGAGAACCGCCTGACCTGTGCACGCATAACGCGCATCTACG
Source organism: Cladopsammia gracilis (assembly GCA_022457155.1). Lineage (NCBI taxonomy): Eukaryota > Metazoa > Cnidaria > Anthozoa > Scleractinia > Dendrophylliidae > Cladopsammia > Cladopsammia gracilis. The sequence goes on along the minus strand of JAJGOT010000045.1, from coordinate 388,335 downwards.
CCACAATGCAAATTAGTCACGAAAAAAGTTTACGGTGCTGTCTTAATTTGCAACAAATGTTCGTTTAATTAAGCTCAAGCCCCAATTTCACGCGAATTCTATCAAGTAATCCAGAACTTGATCAGCAGTTACCTGAAAAACATACAGATAGTTGCGTCCCAATCTCTACAACATTTCCTCCATTTTTTAGCCGAAAAGACCTTATTCTATGACGCGATTTTCTCAGAAACAAGGCAAAATAAAAGAAAACAACAACATGAAGTGCTTACCTTCAAGATTCACGTGTGGCTTGGCCGAATTGAATTGAAAGCATTATAACTTGCAAATAAAAAAACAGCGCTCAAACAAGCAAAATGAACAAAATTGAACACGAATCCTTATAATTTTGCCATACTTACGCTATACCTTCGCCACCTCTTCATTTTACAAATTTCCACTCTGTTGCGGCCATCTTGAACTAAAGTATCAGCCAATCAGTGAGCTGGAAATACCTCACGTGATCACTAGTTTCCAATCCAGTCGTTTTATGATCCATGATTAAACTAATGAACCGTAATAATTAAATAACTAACTACGTGTATACAGTACTAATTGATTTTGTAAAATGATCTACAAACATTGATTAGTGTTGAATGGTGATGTAAATATGCTGACAGTATAATGAAATGGATTGGGTTGAGAGGGTGAAAGACATATACAGGTATGCAAATCATCGTATACGAAACAAATGACATCTTAAAGGCCCAGTATTGTCCATTATGCTTTACGCGCCTCTTAACAATTGAAGCCTCGCACCTGTGCAACCCAAAACAATAACAGAGGCGTGTGAAGCATAATGGACAATATTGGGCCTTTGACATACACGTTGAAAGTTTACCTGTTTATAAATAAGCGGTTATCTATTAGCGCTAAAATCGTAATGCCTATACATGTATACCGAAACGGTGAACTGAAATTTTCTTTCTTATTTTAGACAGTGCGCATTTCTGTCACGCTGGGACATGTTTTAAATTCATCGACCCCAAAACAACTCAAGACACAAGTAAACACACAAAGAAGTTCAGGTAAGCCAGTTTTATTCAAATATCGTTCCTAATTTTACGCTCAAATTCGAAGTTACTTTTCCCCATACAAATCCTTATAATTTCGCTATTACGCAACAGTTACCACGACGTTTAAATTACAACGTTTAAACATCACTTAAGCTTGGGCTACCTGTACTTTCATTCGCCCTAGTCTATCCAAAAATGAATGCTTATTATTATTTTTTTATCAGCGAAGTGTCGCATCTTCGAGCGGATTAATAACTGCAGAAAAACAAAGAAAACATTTCGCTTTATACGAACTTTAAGGAACATACATGGACGGTGAACTTACAATGCACATCCAGTGTAGCAGCAGTGGAGTTAGCATTTCGCCACACATCGGCATTCTACTCTGTCCACTCTGCTGACATTCGTTATAGGCAACTCTTTTTTATCTGGTGATAAACTGATCCTGGGATTGACGATCGCATTAACAGGAGATCCATCTACGGTGATCGTTGCGTGAGGCGGGTTTGTTTGTTGTATGCGGATGAATGAATTGACGAAGGCTCTTCGGTCCAATGCAGTTGAATTAGTGTAACTATAAGACGTCTTTGTCAGTCTTGCCAGCGTTACAGAGTGACCATGAATGGGCAGATACTAGAATCCATCTGTATGTTAAGCACGCTAAGGAAACCTACGGAAGGATCAGCATCCGGTGACACAGATGTCGCAGTGTTTTTCGTGTACTCCTTTACATATATGTTGTGCAACGAGATGTCGTTTAAGAGCAATACGAAGGACAAGATACGTTACATACATATCCACAATCTCCAGAATAAGCTCGGCAGTGCAGTGTGTGACAGGCTTCTTAGTAACCATGCTATCACAAGATAAGACAACACAAGCGGGTTTTAATCTTCCATCGGCAACATGAAGGCACTTAAGACTCCATACAACAGTTCCAGTGTCCTAATACAGATATGAGATCCCTCCAACAAAACTTACCATGGAATCTTGTAAAAATAACCTTTTCTGCTCTCTACACCAGTGACAGTTATAACAGAACCACAGCAGACCTTGCCAAATAACAACAACAACAATCTTTATTGTGCTCTTAATACAAAAGTGCAGAATCATTAAAAGGAAATAGCTGTGAAAGAAAAAGAGCACAGCAACTCAGACCTTCTGAACACTCAGACCAACTTCTAAACACTCAGATACTGTATGTTCAGTCAGAAACACGAGAAAAACGAAGTCTTCCTTCCAGAAGTTTTAGTCTGTCACAACATATTAGGACTGCAAACTACAGGGCGTATGTTTTCCAAAGATTAATATCTACAATCGCCCGAAACTACTACCAACATTGATGACTAAATAAAGGCTTCATAGATTGATTGATTGATTGATTGATTGATGACAAAAATCTCCGCACCGACGAATATTTTAGAGCTGACAATCTGTAAATGCAACCGTTAAGCATGCAAGAAAGACCATAGAAGCCTGCCTGTACATAAACGACGAAACCTGTCAGAACACTCTCTGCTTATAGGAGACCGGTGATTACGAGAATGACGATTTCAACATTTCATAAAAGCGGTCCTTGTTTTGGGAGGATTCGAAATTTGTTTAGTTGGTATTTTGGCACTAATGATTACATGTAATAGTCTAACAAATACTTCATATTTGACAGTTACTTGTCATTTTTAGTCGTGAAATACCTCTTACTAACCGAGTTCGAGGGCCGTACTGTAAATTACGGCCCTTGTTTTTCCCCTTCGATTTATGGCCCAAGCGCGAAGCGCGCGGGCCATAAATCGAAGGGGAAAAACAAGGGCCGTAATTTACAGTACGGACCGAGAAAACGAGTTTAGTAAGATATTTATTATATCTCTAAATCGGAAAAGGAAAACCTTTCAAGTCAAAAGGTAGACGGCTTCATTTGACTGACGTACGACACGGGAAAGCAAAGAGCAAATTTTATTGGCTTTCAAAATAGTGTGATCTGTCCTCGATTCGGCGTGAACTTGCGTGGCTCTTGAATGAAAACTCTATAAACGAATTAATTTAATCTTCCATGTGTTCGGTAGGACGACGGAAACCTGACATAAGGTAGTTTTCTTTGAAAAGGATTCTTAGTTACTGGCAAAGACAAGCGAGGAAAAGAAGAATGAAAACGCCGCGATAAAATCGCCAAAACAAACGTGTTTGTCAAACGGGAAAATGTGGCAGCACTTCGGTCTACAGCGGTGAACGAAGAAACTCTCAAACTTCTAAAAGGACACTGAAAATATCTCGTCATCAAATACTGCAAGTTGTTTTTGGCATTTGTGTGCTTTAGTGGCTTCATGTCGAACTTTTTGCGTGGATGAGTTTGAATTTCAATCGCACCTGACAAATTTTCAGCGTGAGCTGCAGCAAGAGCGTATTTGCGAATACGCAAAATTGTTTTCATGGACTCCACTACAACGACAAAAATTTCGCTAAGGAATCAAGGTACACTTTTAGCGTAATTTTGTAGCTTCAAGTCTGTTCTTATTAGAGCCACTGACACAAACGATAACTCTGAACTTAAGTTTATAACCAGACAAAAACTTGATCAAACTAAGTTAAGCTTAATTTAAATTTTTTCCGATGGAAGTCGTTTCAAGTTGTTTTGCAGCTTTATGTTTTTCATAGAGACATTTTCTTCCGAAGGAAGACTGTTTTGTTAATGCTTAATTAAATTGTAAGAGTTAAACGAATTTGCCGTGTTACTCGAGTTTTTATAACTTACAGCCTAAAACCTAAATACCAAAACAAAAAAGCTTACTCGAGAAAATTGTCAATGCTTTTTGATTCGCAGCTAATCAGTTTTTTGCTCATCGGAGAGTTTTTGTAACCTGGCATGTTAACCCACTTATAGCTCCAAACGTTTCCTCTGGATAATTTTTAATGTAGAAAACAACTTTTGTAAGCGTGTGTTAGGCCTGATGCTGAGACTCTCAAATTTAGCGGGCCGTACTGTAAAATACGGCCCGCTAAATTGACCAATCACAGCGCGCGTACTAACTAAGAGATATAATAATGCGACTTATTGCGATTACTGGAGTAAAGTCACTCGCTCATCGTAAACTTTATATTAAATTGTGGATATGTTACACTTCGGTAATAGCATTGCATGTAGTCTGAAATGGGAGTAAACCAAGTGCGCCATTACGGCTGTTGTGTTTTCGAATGCTTGATGAGCTGAAACGTCGGTTTGGGAAAACGTTGGGGTTCTTTTACTTGTTATTACTGTTTGGCAAGGATATCTGACATTAATAATGAAGGAAAAGGTAAGTTTGTCCCGTAATTTTAATTTTTTGCAACCTTAAAACCTTCGTGTTTACTAGCTACACACGAAGGTTTTAAGGTTTTAGCGGTCTTTCTTTGGTAAAAGATATTGGTACTTGGATCCGCAACATAAGGGAAGTAGTCATAACATGTACAATCTAAAAGGACCCACCTTGTGTACGGTAGGAAAAGGTCCGATGGTTGTTTCATAATCACGAATTGGCTCGCAAGGCTGGAGCCTTTGATTAAGTCGTGAATACGACTTGTTGCGGTTACTGGAGAAAAGTCACTCGCTCATCGTAAATTTTATATTAAATTGTTAATATGTTACACTTCGGTAATAGCACACGTGGAGTAAATGGGAATAAACCAAGCCGATGTGTTTACGAATGCTCGATGAGCTGAAACGTCGGTTTGAGAAAACGTTTGGGTTCTTTTACTTGTCATCGTAGTTTTGCAAGCATATCTGACATTAATAATGGAGGAAAAGGTAAGTTTGTTCCGTAATTTTCATTTTCGCTAGTAAACACATTCCTTCGTGTGAGGCTGACAAACATTGCCGAGCTGAGATTGTGCTGTAATTCATCTTTAAAGCATTGTTGAAAAAAATCACTGTGGATTTAACCTGCCACGTGTTTGCTATACGCTCTGGAGAATAACCCAGGATTCCCTCAGCTACGTACACACGCGAAGGTTTTAGAGGTCCTTCTTTGGTAAAAGATATTGGTACGTGGATCTGCAACATAAGGGAAGTAGTCATAACGCGTACAATCTAAGAGGATCCACCTTCTGTACGGTAGGAAAAGGTCCGATGGTTGTTTTATATTCACGACTTGGCTCGCAAGGAGCTTTTGATCATATTATTTAATGTGACAGAGTTATGTGTCTTATGGTCCACCGCGGTCAAACGTCCGGGGCGTTTTTCGTTTTATTTAGTGGGATTTTATTTAACATTTCTATCCATTTTATTTGTACACTAAAATCATATTTGCACCTGTCTTTTCTTATAATTTAGACTTTACTTCCAACAATTTAACGTCAATTTATTCTGACAATGGAGGTTCCCTTTAACAGTCCGCGATTGACACCATTCGGCCACCGTGACCACTGGCTGGATAAATTTAATTACTTCAAGGTACATACGCATCAAAACGCGTGCCTCGGTTGAAAAATCCTTTTAGATCGATTTTATCGTTGCATTAAAGACTCCAAATTCGAAAGATATTTGAGCTTATTGTTATTTATTGTTATCGCTCTATTCACGTTATTCTTGTTACAAATTCGTAACAAACATTTCGTCACAAAGTTTACAGCTGATGGATGGAGCGAGTGAGCGACTGAGTACTCATTTGCATATCTGTCTTCGTTACGTTACTATATTTTAATTTTTCTCAAAATGATGAGCTTTTTTCCGTTGAAAATTGACCAAAACTCTTTGCGCCTGATCAAAATTATGTTGGCAAATAGCGCCGACAAGTCTGAAGTTTGCACTTTTTAAATGCTTAGAACATTTTTGGTAACTTTTCAAAACAGTTGGTAAATTGACAGTGTATTGGCAATATATTAAACTTTAAACAGTGAAAATGACAACCTTAACTTTTAAGTACTTTGCTTAACTTTTGCAAATCTCTCTTGTTTGACCGCGGTTAAGTGTTATGGTGAACTTTTATAGATGCCAATAATAGAGTAGCGTGGCCCCATCTGGGTGCAATCCTGAATATTAATCGAGGATTCCGGGATTACGGGTTACGGTTAGCCTATAGATTTCCTACCTTTTTCGCATACGTATACGGTATATATTTTCATGGGCCCGAATCTATAATGACACCTAATATGAAAATTTTGGTTTTGTGTTTTCGTGGTAACGAAATAAAGGTATTGCAATGCTTTCAAACCAAAGAACAATTTTTGTTTTCATATATTTTGTGTGGTTCTGTGGTGTTTCTGCCTTCTCTTCCACGAGATTTGGTTGTTGCAATAACATTAAGTATACAATTGGACTGCACCTCTTTCGAATCTATAATTTCATTGCACCTGGATAAGCCGTAGCTCTATTGTTTTCAGGGCTAGGATCCATTGTTCTGTTGTTCATTGTTCTTAGCGAATCATGTGAGACGTTTGGAAAGGTGCAGGCTGACCCTAAGTATAAGGACTATAGTTTCCATGTGTGATAAATACGAGAAAGCGAAAACGACTGTGGCGTGTCTTGAGCGTCCGTTGATCAGACTTGAAGGTTTGACGCTTGGAAACAGTTGTAAAGAACGTCTTCGTTTAACAGACTAAGATATAAAAAAAACACTAAGTTGACAAAGTTTGAAAGTTTGGATAAAAACTTTCTACATTTATAATTATTTGAAATTCCATGGCAGAATACCAATTTGCATAAAAATTAGCAAATCGGGACAAAAAGGTACCCGGTAGAAAATGCACAATATAGGGGTGACGTCCCGCGGGTCCAGCAATAAAAAATGTCATTCCATATTCTTTTGATATTGTGCTATCAGTTTGTGCTAATCAGACCAATATAGCAGGGGATGCAACGAATTTACTTTTTTCGGAGTTGACTTCTAGACATTTAAGGTTGAATACGGAATATGCAAAGTTAAATATTGTCTAAAATGCATGAAGTAGAATGTAAAATATAAACATCGAATTTTTGCAGGGATGGAACTCCATACTAAAAAGACACTACGTTTAGTATTTTACTTAGAGGTTGAATTCCGCTTTGGACCTTTTTTTAAGGAAGTGGTCATAACAAGTATACTCGAAGAGCACCCATATTGTGAAGAGACAGGGGCGCAATATAAGACACAGCCTATCTCATGAGCGTAGTGGGAAAAAAAAGTATTGGCCTGAAAATCTGAGATAAGACTTCAATATTAGCAAATATTCTGTGTACATACAAAAGTCACGAAGATTGCATCACGGCTAGTAAAACGGCAAAGGGAAATTTGAATTTTTTTCTCAGTTTTCACGCCTGATTCAGTTTACGAACAAGCGGTGGGTTCCACTAGATTGCAATAGTTCATGGGCCAGACCAAATTTTCTTACCAGGTTTAGGGACAAATTATGAGTAGTGTCGTTTTGAAGAATGTACTGAAGTATTAAAAAAAATATGATAGCCATCCCCATTGCGTAGCTTTAGTGTTTATTTTTATAATTAAAAATCTTAAAAATTACCCTCCGACATGAAAACGAGGCTCAAACAAAAATGACGTCCAAAATACGAATTAATTTCGAGGTCTTCGATAGCAAGCAAGAACAAACAGACAGAATATGTGATTATTAATATTTTTGCATAGTTTATTTTGAAAACATGCTTTTTAGCACATTTTTATAACAATAAAATGATCTGCATGATTTGCTATGCATTGTGGGTAACCAATATGGCAGCGTACATGTCAGGTAATGTAATCCTCTTGTTTTTTCGCGTGATTCTTTGTTTCTTTCTTGCATTTCTTATTAGCAAAAAGGCTTCAAAAACACTCTTTATGCATACAATAATTTCAAGTACATTTCGAAGGGACTTTGTCAGCAGAGATGAGCGAATACTGCCAGTGATACTAGAGTATGCATTCGATCACGATCGAGTGTTCGAGGACAGCGATATTGACCTAGGCCATTATGGTTTGCCAATATCCTTCGTAACTAAAAATATGGATTGTTTAGTCTTCTAAAAACTAATCTACTATTCCGAAAATATTTTTCTGTAAATAAGTTAGACCTTCACATGAAAATGCAGCCTGAGATTGCCAATTAGCTTCGAGCTCCAAGTTGCAAAGTTAGTAAGTTTTTGACTTGTTTTACTACGGATAAGCTGTAGTCTTACTATTAAATTCGCTTTTGTTGTACATTTTGTTAGGATAGGATAACAGAACTTTCTGAGTTCATAACGTCATATGAACGGCGTAAAGAAGCGTATTTGTTTAGATACAAGAAGTAATTACATTATCCACTGCACCGATGAGTCTGGAGAGCTTACAGCTTACATGATATGCCTTCCTGGAAATCACTTCTTAAGGCAGCTGAGATTAGGCAATACAAACCAATTTTAGGTCTTGTCGAAACATTGGACGAGGAGATTCCAGACATCTGTTACCACAGAAAATGTCGCAGTATTTTCACCATGAAGAAGGATCTTGATAGGATTTGTAAAGCTGGGGGAACCACTTGCAATCCTGAATCCTTGACAAGCCAAGAGAGGCGATCAAGTCAAAGAAATCCAACGAAAGGCACTATTTATGAACGTGTTTGTATTTTTTTGCAATAAAGAAAGTAAATACGGAAAAGGCAAACAAACACGAGAAAAACTAATTCAATGTTCCGATCTACGCAGTGATCAAACGATTAGAAACGTTGCAACAGCAACATATGACTCCAAGATTCTCGCTATGGTATCTCGAGAGCTTGTAGCAGCCGAGGCCTGCTATCATAAGTCCTGTTACAGAAATAATACTCGTCCAATGTATGAATGTGTCACTTATTCTGGCTCCGCGGAGGACAAGGAGTACAATCTCATCGAGTCTGAGGCTCACTCTGATTATATCAGACCAAATATATTAGATAACCCTCGCCTTGTAAGGGTTACCGAAATAACCCAACAGCTGGTTTTGTTTATGCAAGAGTTAGGCACAAAAGAGATCAGAGAATCGACCAAAACTCACCTCCGCAGAAAGCCTGAGAAGAAATTGAAATCACTGTTGCAGTTTGAAGATCTACTTGGAAACAACCGTTTGTTTATTGTCCCTGAAAACCTATCGCGAATTCAACTGGCTAAGGAGGTTGCACAACTTTCAAAACATCACAAGATAACCAGAAATACTTCAAGAACAAAAGCTATTAACCAAGTTGCTCTAGATTTCAGGGAGTCTATTCTTTCTAGCAAGAATAGCATGTGATGGCCTCCAAAACAGTCAGAGCTTACTGTATATGCCGCTAAGTTCCCTGACAGTGTGAGAGTATTTCTTTCTACGTCGCTGACCGGAAACACGGAGCCTCAGCAACTTTGCTCACAGAGGGTGCAGCGCCTTGTAAGCTCTTTTGGACAAGACCTGGTTTTTGGAGTGACCTGTGGACGAGTTAAGACCCCAAAGCACATACTTCTACCATACGACATCAAGTCATTGACAGATAATGTAGAGCTCATGCAAATCATTAATCGATGTGGACATGGCGTGTTTTACTCGTAGATTGAAGAACTCAACACCGCACACTGTCTTCAGAAGTTGGCTGCAACGCCAGAAAACATGATCCCACTCCCAGACAACATAAAGCCGTATATTAGTACATCTTTAGCATGGGGCAACATCGATCGCTTAGAGGAGACTCTGTCATGTGAGGGAACGTCCCGTCGTGTTAACGGAATCGCTATGCACGCTCGACATTTTGACCCTCATCTCCCTCCTGCCCAGGTGACACCCGACCTAGCAAAGTCAAAGAGACGAAGTGTTGATGTTGTGTTAGAACTTCCCGTCTACAGTGCAGGGCAGCGCTGCGGAACTCCATCCCGAGCATATGTGGAAGTAACCTCTTCAGAGATCGACGCAAATGCGTGGAAGAAGAATCTTCTATGGATTCTGCAGGTGCGCCTTCATGAGGAAGAGAATCAGACCATTAGCGGATGGACTGGATTCAATATCACTGTTCGGAATGAATGCGCCCGCAACTAACATGTCTACTGTGTTGGGGGTGCTATGTCAGTCGTTAAAGATCAAGGACAGTCTCAAGCTCGCTATAGTCGTCGTTTTTGATCAAGCACTTTACTCAAAGGCTATGGAAATCAAATGGACGCACAACGAGCATTTTGGAGATATCATTCATAGAATGGGAGCGTTCCATACACTCTGCATGTTTCTAGGAATAATCGGAAATAGGTTCCAAGAGGCTGGTTTGAGAGATCTGTGTGTAGAGTCCCAGGTGATCACAGAAGATTCAGTGGCGGCAGTACTGGAAGGACGGAGATACAACCGTGCCGTGCGGCTACACAAGCTTGTGTACGAGGCCCTAATGAGACAGTTGTGGTCAGGAATCCGCAAGTGGATAGCAAAGAAGCAGTAGACCACATGTTTGTTATTCTTCAGAGCTTGAGTAACAAGGTTTGCGAAGCTGAGTTCCAGAAAGAACTCTGCGAGAACTCATTCTCTGAGGTTACAAAGCTATTTGGAAGATACATGTTATTCCTTCGCCATGAGAATGGTAAGCTGTCAGAGCCTGTGGGTGTCCTATCTTGACATGGTCGATATTCTGCTGGCGATGATAAGGGCTTCAAGAGAGGGTGACTAGGATCTTCACGTTTCCTCTATCAGAAACCTCATACCGTGGTGCTTCGCCTACGTCAACATAAACTACGCGAAATACCTCTCTGTCGGAAATGTCCCACCTGAAAGAAGAACATCCACTCTGATGTCCTTACATATTTGAAGTCTGGTGGGTTTGCTGTTCAAATAGGAGAGGAAAATCCGTTCGTTGTTGTTCAGCGTCACGGTTCAGAGTTGTGCAGATGTCTTCCTGGGTTACACGCTTTTACTGGTTGTGACAGTGTAAGTGCCTTTTCCGGGAAAAGGGAAACTGTCTGCATTGAGGTTGACGAAACGACACCTGAAATTCAGCGAGCTATTCCAAGTGCTTGGTACTGAGTGGGAAGTGTCTGATGTGCTTTTTACGCGCCTTTAAGAGTTTACCTGCTTCATGTACAGCTCAAATACGGGAACCAGTGAGGTAAATGACCTGTGGTACCGGCTCATTTGTGCCAAGAAAGGAGACCTCGACTCCAACCAGCTACCACCATGCGTCGACACTCTGCGCAAGCACTGCGACCGGGCCAACTACCAGGCTGCAATATGGCGCCGAAGTCTCCATAGCTGCCCGCAGATGCCCTCTCCAGTTGGCCATGGGTGGAGTCTTGAGGAAGACAGGCTGATAGTGAGCTGGATGTGTGGAGAGCCAGCGCCCATGGCTGTGTTGGAGTTATTATCGTGCCAGTGTAAGAGGCGCTGCCAGATGCCAAACTGCACTTGCCTTTCAAATGGTTTGCAGTGCACGGATTTGTGTAAGTTGCAAGACTGTGACAATCGGCATGAGGACCCGACGGAGGCTGTCGACGAGACTGACGACGACGATGATGTTTAGACATACTAACATCAAGAAGAAACTTGAATACAAACATGACTTAAGTAAAGCAGAACAGATCTCGTAGTGGAAGACATTACCGTTTGCTAGTATGACCGCCGCCACGGAAACGAAGATAAAATAACGATTTTAAGGATATGTTCTATTTATGAGTCATATTTCTAGCCGAAAGCTTAAATCAACACATTATGTATTTGTATTAATATAACCATAGAAATTTCCTAAATGGCTTGCACAAAAGTAGTTTTTTTTTCACAATGACGACCTTCGATTTCAACTTTCAAATGCTAAAGAAGCTGAAGTTTAGTTTGTTACAGACTAGAATACGACTAGAACTGTGAGGTAATCTTGTCAGAAGGTGGTAAAGAGTAAATGTAGAGAGAGAGAGAGAGAAAAAAGTAAATTGAAAATCGAAAAGGAATATAGAGAAACCTTTCTTTTAAAGATATCTCGAACTCGAAACATCCTGTAGCATTTATTCGTTGTATTTAAACCAGTGCCTGTTCACGATTAACAAAGTTAAACATTTTAAATTACAATAGCCAGTCAAAAAAAGCTCTATATTGGTGACGTCATTTGATAACGTGATTAAACCAAGAAAGCTATACTGTTGGCATGCCTATCATACAAAAAAAAATAAAGTAGAGGGAACAAGGTTTCAAAAAAGGTATGATAGCCTTTGTCCCTACGAGTGTTATAAAATTCGAAATTTTGGGAACCTGGCCCGTGGACTACTAGTAGAACTAGCCTTATCATTAAATGTTCGAATATTTAAGGTGGCTCTCAGACCCCTCCCCCACACCAATATTTTTTTAAACCTTGCACAAAGTTGTATCTTAACACGCTTACTGCAATTTGATAAAAACAAATGGGTCCCATTTTAGCTATGAGAACTTAAAGCTAATCAAAGGGCTCTTAAAGCCATCTCCTTAATGCGTTAGAACGTGAAGTTAATTAAAAAAAATACAAGAATTGATAGTGAATATGGTAAAGATGCCGTTGTAGGATTGTAGCGCACCTTTAGAATAAGTCTATCCAAAATACGTACATGAAAACATCACATGATGCAAATCAGCCAATAGAAATTTATGTTTACGAAATGGGCGTAGTTTTATTTTAGTAGCCATTTGGGGTATTACAGCCCTTTTCAGTGTTACGTGCAATAGGAACTATTTTCCACGTCTATTGACTTCTATCTTTCGACATACTTTGTAACCAGGCCTGCTGTAACAAGTCACTGTTGCCGTAAACATAGCGGAACTCCCAACTGTTTCGGATGCCGAATTTAGGCAAGCAATGAATGTTTTTGGCCTGCCAGTTCCCGAAGATTCCCTGGAAAGAACTCCAGAAGTGATATTATATACGAAGACCGCCAGTGGGAAAGCTATCGTACAACCTTTGAGTTCTAACCACAAACTCTCGAAAGACCTGAGGGAGACCAAACGCTGGATCAGACAGATTCTTGCTGACTCAGTCGAAAATTGTGCCGATGAAATTGTATAAGACAATGTTTACTACGTCAAAAAAACAGTCTAAAGCGAACACGGCGTTTCTAGTAGTGAATAACAGTGGGATGGATCGAGTTTTTTCAGAATACCCGGAAAGAATGAAAACCGGCCACAAATCAAGTGTCCCGATACGGGTGGCTGTCGACTGGCACTTTCGCGGTGAGTTTTCTTCGCTTGGTTTATTTGTTAGCATTGCATTGTCAATAGTCAGTAGTCAGTTTGTTTTCTTTAACGTCTGACCAAAAGCAAGGAGGTTAGTTCTACCCTTGGGTAAGCAAAACCATTTCAATAGCATGTCGAAAGATAGACGTCAAAAGATGGATGTCGAAACACCCGCCTTTTCGCACCATGCACGTAACACTGAAAAGGGCTGTAAAAACAGGAAATCACTAATTTTCGATTACAAAGTTTACATTTTCACGCTTGTGACTAAAATGGGGTCTATAATTTGGTTATATAATAGACGTGTTAAGAAAATGTTATAGACTGGGCCTTATCATTTTTATTTATTTATTTTTTGTTTTGCAAAATTAGGGGAACAGCATTGGGGGATCTGTTCTTATCAGTGCTCTACTTTCTCAAGACCAAAAGCCAGAATAGTCCTCAACTTCGACGACTATAAAGGAGAGCTTTTTTTCACAAGATTTGGTGCCGTTTTTTCACCACAAGCAAGTAAGCGTCTGGTAACCATCTGTCTTCGCTTTGTTGGGTGCGTGCTTTTCCGTTTTGTGGTTTTGGTTTTGGTCTCGCGAGTTTTCACGCCCTCGCGTTATGTGGAGATGGCCGCGCGTCCCGCGCACCAGCAGTTCGCCCACACTAGAACTGTACGCTTGATAGCAGAGGAAAACCTGGCTATTAACTCGCTCAGTATAGCGCAGTCGTTACCGGACTTTAAGTAAGAAATCGTTGGGGTTGTACCCCTCTACGGAGGAAAGTGGTTCGACATCACCCTCCGAGCTGCAGAATCGGCCACGCGGTTGGCGGCATCGGGCTTTGACTACGAAAGCCGCGTTATCCCTTTACGCATTTTAGAGCAAAAAGCACTACACGTGTCATGCTTCGTTCCCGTTGAATTCCCCGATGAAAACCTGCTACAACTCCTGGAACAATACGGCGACCTCAAAGCGCGAGCAGTCCGCCGGTTTTGCTGCAAAGCTCCGGGCTACGAGCACATCGAGAACAGCATCCGTGTCGTAGAATTCACACGTTTACAAAAGGCAGTGCCACGCAAATTAATCACTCAAGGGCTCGAGTTATTTTTTAAGTACACGGGCCAGCCAATACTATGTTACCGGTGCCAGTCTTTCGAGCACGTTGTTAAAGACTGAGCGAAAGCGAAACGCCGCGAGGGTCATCATTGAACGTTACAAACTTGACACAATTAGAAACGGTATATGACGTGTACGGTATTCACGTATTTTATTCAATATCGTCCTATAGTAGCGAAAGTTTACATTAGAAAACAGAGTTGATCGAAGAGAGTAAATATTTGCGGAGTATTATCGTTTTCTGTTTTCCGCAAAAATTCCATGCTACACGTAGCATCATAAGACATATATAATTACTATCACAAAGAGACTCAGTAGATGGGGTAACGGATGTTTATTCAAACGATACTGCTGAAGAGATAACACCCTGGACCCCCATTGTAGTGTTGGAGAAATAAATTCCACCAGATGAGATCCTCTCGCATAACATCATCCACAGGAAATAACTAATGTCGGAGGGTAGCAAAACACGCACGTAAGGCGTTGATTAAACGACAACTGAAAGCACGACCAGGACGAACGCACGCCGTAACGAAAGCCAGTTTTCCTAGAAGTTGTTTTAATTCTCGCTTAGAGAAATGTGTTTTATCCAACCACAAGGAAAGAAGGTCTTGAAGCTCGCGCAAGCGGAACTCGGGAACGGTCAGTGTCATAGTTAACGTGTTCACATGTCTTTAGCGCGCGGGCGATGATTGCAATCCGAGCTCGGAAAATAAATGAGTCGTGCGATCAAACGATTGAGTGGTCGGCGCCTTAGAAATCATCAATGTATATGTTGTAGTTAAAAAAAATTCAGTTAATTTTAAATTTTAACTAGTCTATTATTTTTAACTAGTTTATTATTTTTAACTAGTTTATTTTTCTATCAACTGTCTGAAAAGGGATTTTCTTTATGGGGTGTGGTGTACACTTCATATCCAGCAGAAGAGTATTACGGACCACCAAAAACGCCCCATAACAAACCCTCTCAGTGCTGAGACGTTTCTGTCACATGTAGAAATTGATCTTATTGATTTCAGAAATCTGAAATGTTCCTGTGCTGATAGTTCACGCTGTCATCAGTGGGTACTACACATCACTGATCACCACACAAAGTACTCGTGGTTATATGCCTTGTACAACAAAACGGCTGAAGAAGTATTAGAAAAATTGGAAGAATTGTACCTTGTACATGCAGTGTGAAATTGTAGTTGACCAAACAGATATTATAAAAGGGGCATTTATTTATTTGTTGTAGTCATAG
Source organism: Cladopsammia gracilis (assembly GCA_022457155.1). Lineage (NCBI taxonomy): Eukaryota > Metazoa > Cnidaria > Anthozoa > Scleractinia > Dendrophylliidae > Cladopsammia > Cladopsammia gracilis. The sequence goes on along the minus strand of JAJGOT010000045.1, from coordinate 372,848 downwards.
ATAGTAAGTGTCCCTTACCCCAACCTGACCCTAACCCTTAATCCATAATGCTTAGGCCTAATCAGTATACCCTGGCCGCTTTAAGAACACTTACAGTTGTGATGGTAAGTCACCAAAACCCTAACCTAACTCTAACCCTTAATTTATAACACTTAGGCCAAACCAATAACCTTAAAAGCCCAACATACACTTCATCCATGAAAAAATAACTTGGATTAAAAATACCCAGAATGTTTGAAAAACTAACTAGTCATAACAATTTTACTAGTTCAGTTTTATTCTAACCTAGTTAGAATAAAATAAACTTGTTAAAAAAATAAACTAGTTAAAAAAATACACTAGTTAAAATTTAAAATTAACTGAAGAGAAAAATTAACTGCAACGTATACGTCTGCGAGAATTCCCTTCTTGTCGAGAATATGCGCGACGGCTGTAGTTGTTCGTTGGCAATCCAGAGAAGCCGAGCGTAAACGGAAAGGCATGACAGTGTGAAAATAAAACTGACCATCCACTGTGAAACTGAGAAGGTGATAATCGTACGGATCCAAAGGAATTTGTCGGTACGCTCGTTTGAGGTGCTTTTTAAAAACAAGGCAACCAGGGCCCTTTAGATTAATAAACTCGGTGAGTCTGTCTATTCCCGGCAAACGCAATTTGAAATTTGCTCTTGCTTTCACACAGGATAACACAGGAATGAGTGATCTGTAACACAGGAGTACCTAAAGGTCTTTCTTTCTGTCACTTTCTACAACAGAATATATAGTGAGTAGCGTAGCCAATAAGAGAACAGCATTCGTGATAGAACGCTAGTAGATTTATACTAATACTCTATAGTTATTTCCCTTATTGCCGTAAAATTACAAGCCACGTAGGGTTACCACGTGTACAATGGCAGGAAATTGTGAAATATATCATGATTTATTCCTCGTTTAGATAAAACAAGATGGTTGGATGAGAGAATTGAAAGTTTCATTTATATATATATATTTCCTATAGGTCTTGACAGACCTTATATCTCATATCTCTATAGTCGGATGATTTGCAATTTGGGTGGGGCGGCTGTTTCGTACAAAAATACTTCGTGACAGTCGGTTTTTATAATTTTCCAGCCATGCTTTCTCACAAAGAGGCGTTTAAAGCACCGCTCTTGTTTTCCGCAAAAAAAGAGGAAATAGATCGTTTTTAAGGTCTTTCCCACTTCAAGTGGGAAGATATTGGAGATCATGATGTAATCGGACATGGTTCTTTCGGGACCGTGCTCCTTTCTTCGTTCCAGAAAAAGGAGACGGTGTTGGACTCCTCTGCAGATTTTCTGGATGCCTTCGTAAAAGAAGCCAACTTGCTAAGCAGTTTAAGTCATGAAAACATCGTGCAATTTAAGTCGGTGTGCAACAATCCGGTCGCGATAATACTAGAATGTGTATACTTCGACGTTGGCGTTTTTGGTGGGGAAGGTAAAGTCAGTTCCTTGAAAGACTTTATGGCGTCCATTGATGAACACAACTGTACTGCGACGGTATTGAAGGCAGTTTTATGAAAAAGGTCGCCAGTGACGTAGCTAGAGGTTTGTCCATATGAATATAAAGGAGGATAAAGTAATTTTTTAGCTGTGTACACGACGAGCTCTCATTAAGCAATAGAACACATTTTCACACCACTCGAAAAGCTTGTAAATCGCGAGCCGCAAACAACAACAAGAATTGGAAAAGTTGGGTGCCTTTGATAGGTAAATGTAGTAAAGACGTGATAGGTAATATGCGCAAAGCTGCTAAATGGTCTATTGAAGTTGAAAGATTGAAAATACCTGTAGGTCTAATCGTAGATTAGACATTGCAGTCATAGAGGACTTAAGGGCTCTTTTAGGAGCCACCAAATCAATAAAAGTCATGAGCAACAAAATAATCACGAGTGTGAATGTAAATAATTTTCATGTTAATCTAGCGTATTTGTTCAAAATAGTCTTCATTTTACTGGGGGGGGGGGGGGAAACTTCAAATTGATTATATTAAGCGAATGAGGAGGCGAATTTGGTTGCTACGGGGGGGAATTTGTGACGAGGGATGGGGGTGGCAAAACTACTTAGATTCAATCTATCTTGACTAGAGAGCCCATTTACTTAGTTACTTTTTCTATTTTTTGTATCAGTCACAGTATTTTAGAAGCAATGACTTGTATGGCATTACAATGGCGATTTTCTTATCAATAGAAATTTGGGAAAGATGTATTTATTGATATTTCAACAGAACTAAAATATATGGCAACGATTTTCATTTGGGATTAAAATTGGTGTATGAGACAAAACAAGAACTTTGTGCATGTGAATAAGTTCAGTAAAAAGACTTAAAAAAGAAATGTTTTCTCTAAATACTTCACTAAGGTAGACTATTGTAAAAAATGCAAATGAAAATATTTTACTTGTCGCTTTTTGCGTTGACTCAAAATTGTGTAACTTCGGGCAGAATGGTGTCTCTTGTAGGAATAGAGATAGTGATTACGTTTCGTTTCCTTTTATAGCCAATTAAAAATGCGCAGCTGTTTTCAAAACATCTCGGCTTAAAGAAGCCTTGGTAAAAACGAGAAGCGACGTGGCCCCGAAAACGTCCGACATGAGACGTTCTGAACAGCGACAAGCGACTCGATTCCGCTTCAAAAATACAAATACGACAGCGACTTTAGAAGGTTGTGTAATTTAGCAATAAAAATTAAACATTATTGACCACATCGTTCATATCAACACGCGACCGGCAACGATCTATTTGTTATTGAAACGTCTACCAACCTCGTTCCCAAGGCCCCCCTCTTCCTCTCTCTTCGATAAGACGTGCAGTTAGAGTAGACCCTAGATTCCCGGTATACACATACATATCTGTGACCTTTGATTTTTGGCGCTCATTTATTTAATTCAAAGTCATTCATTGCGTTCTGAAATTCTGGTGATCTCTCGTGATCTTATATCGTCAAATAAGGGTCAATAAGTAACTCTTCCCGTATCACAAGTACACACACAGTCATGGAAAAACACTAGGAGGAAAAGAGGAAAGGTTAAAAAAAAAACGTAAAAAAAACGCTGAAGACGACACAAATCACGCAAGGCTCAAAAGCCTCGGAAGGGTGGAAAAGGTAAGCCTTAAGTCAATTATTTTTATGGTCTTTTATGACTTTTTGGGAAGTAACTTGATGAAGGTAACCGTTGAAAATTTATACATCAGTGGTCGCTGGCCACCCATGATTGTAAATTCAGAAAATTACTCAGAAATACATGCATTGAAGACTTCGAAAATACAGTTGAACCCCGCTATTTCCAACATCTACTCTCATTCGACTCATATAGTAAATGACTGAAAAAGCAAATCGAAGGTCACCGAAGGGAAATGGATTTGAGTTCGAGATTACGAGGAGTTCGAGAGGTTCAACTGGTCTCAACTGTGAAACTGTAGGTGCAAATTGTGGATCATCGCGATACAGAATTAATTCTGATTCTGACCAGAACTGTGAGAACTGTCAAGCAGAGCAGGTTCAAAACAAGCTAGGATCATCCAATTTAAGTCTTAAATCTTTGATGTGTGCCACAACGCATCGGAAAAATGTTTACGTTTATCCACATTTTTTTTGATTTTTATATATGATATAAACATCGGAGATTTTGAAGAAGAAAAGAACTGATTACTAACCATGACCTACGACTTACCTGCCACTTATCGTCGCTACAATGTCTGTCATTGATCGATCAGAATCCGTTTACGCATAATCGTTTATCATTGTCCATTGCTATTTTAAGACTTAACCCTATCCAGACCGGGGGCGGGGGCTTTTGAAGCCCGCTCGAACTTTGAAGTTGTGTCGTTTCAAAACGATCGATGCAATGACCACCAAATTTGGTGAATTTTCCTAAAATTTATCTGGAAACATTTTCCCGTTAGTTTCCTTTGTCCACCGACATTGACGTTTCCATAGAAACCGCTTTTTGACACCTATGTTTTAAAAAATTAACATTTTTCGCTTTAATCAAGATTATTTCAAAAGTTTTCTTACTGAATTAATATTTCCCACTTAATTTAGCGATAATTGATCAAATTATGTATAACTGTTTATTAATTAAGGTTAATTAATGGTAATTTTAGGAAAATGTGGAATATGAAATGTCAAAATCCTGGATGGCGGATCGAAGTTTTACTAAAGGTCTTTTCTCTCTATAATTTTATTATTGGTTCATATTTTGGATTGTAAAACAATTGCCCACAATAAACTTTAGCAGTCCATTTGCTTTATTTTTCGGTGTTTTTACCGAAATAAACACGTTTGGACTAATTCAAGATGGCGGATCCAAGATGGCGGATCCAAGATGGCGGACAATAAAATGGGAAATTTATTTACCTGTCTGTGTAATTCCATTATCTCTAAACATTTATTGTCAAAATATCATAAAAATGTCCTTTTCACTTGAGAAAGCATTTTTGAATTCATTAGGTACATGAAAAGCCAAAGTTATCTGTTCCAGTTTTTAAGAAAATGTACACATCACTTCTGTGACGTCACATGCTGTTACCATGGCAACAAAGTGTACCAATTCGTTAGCTTTTACTCCTGTATCAATATGTGAAAGTTTGGTATGAACATTACCGTTTGTTTCAGAGATATGCCTTATAGAACGTTTCAGTTGGTTATTTCATTGTATATGACGTCATAATGACGTCACTGTTATTTTTAACAACAAAAACGGTGTTAGTAAACATAAGACTTTTATCAAATAGGTAGCTGTTAAAGTGTTGTTGTTATATGTTCAAAATTGAGAAAATATTGATGAAAGACTGTTTTAACCAATAAAATCGACTATATGACGTCATAATGACGTCACGTTACGTCATTATGACACCAAAGTATCTGTAGTGACTAGAATACATGACAACATTATTTTGTGTTAATTTGGTGGCCATAGCATAAGCGGTTTCAAAGTTACATGGGGGGTTGACCTTCTGGACTCTGGAGCCCTCCGGCCCCAAACAGTCAAAAAAAGCCTGGTCTGGATAGGGTTAAATTCAGTTAGGAAGTCAGGACAAAAAAGTGCATATCCTTAGAATTCCTCTATTCCTCAAAGAACAGTTTTGAGATTCGCTCTTTCCCGTTCTTTATAATCTTCCGGAAACCGGACATTCCACAAAGATAAAAAGGAAACTTTATTGCGAAAGCCATCAGAGCGGTCAAGGCCAGGTAAACGCTGAAAGGCAATTCTCACTATCTTTTGCCTCAACTAAGTCTCTAGACTACGAGTAGTACTATGCAAATCTGACTTATTAAGAAGCTATGTTAGGATTTGTAGGCACCTTTGTAAACTTCAGATGAATTTTAATCAGTCGAAAATTTCGTCAGTTTGAGAGCCATTGTTTGCTGTCTGGGATGAGCTTTTCATTAGACATTCAGCTCAGTGAACCTCACAAAGTACACAACAAGGTTGTTTTGATTGTCTTTTAATGACTGCATATGAGGCTTTCCAAGCCAACGTTAAATGAAAATATATATTCCTGTTGTTGATAATAGCTTTAAAATAAGCTTAGTGTTCTTTTATCGATAAGCCATTTTTGCTTGCGTCTTTTGGGTTTTAAAAATCTTAAGCAGTTTCTTGTATCTAATTCAAGTTATTACTCGTGGAAAATTTTTAAATTAGCTGTGAGCAGCAAATTATTGTCTTCAAGAAACAGATATTCTGTTTACAGTTATCTTCTAACAGAACTCAATACAATAAGACACTAAACTCGAATTCTTTATCCTTACGCGTGTGGTGATGCGATATTGGAAAATAGGACTGTTTACTTTACAGTTTCTCTTGCGCGGTTTTTTTATGAGTTTACCGGCACAAAAGTCAATAGGTTTTTGACCTATCGGAACGCGCGTACTATCTGAGTTATTTTGTAATAAGCGAATAAAGCATGGAATATGACTGCGCGTTTCTAGAGGGGAAGACTTCAAAGTTTTATTTTAAGTTTAAAAAAAAATTAAAGTTACACCATTCCCACCTCCGACACATTTAATACAATTCCCCGTTTTAAAGATTCCCCGCTTTAAAGATTCCACATTTTAAAGATTCCTTGTTTTAAAGATTCTTCGTTTTAAAGATTCCTTGTTTTAAAGATTCCCCTTTTTAAAGATTCCTTGTTTTAAAGATTCCCCGTTCCCCGTTCCCTTTCCCCTATTTTCCGATTCCCCGCTCCCGGTTTAAAGATGGCCGTAGTCCAAAATTATTGACGTATCTTTCTATCAAACTAAATGTGGAATGTAGACGTGTTTTCTTGAGTTACAAAAAAATGCTGCGCTGAGCAAACTTCAACATTGCCGTTGGTATGCCTGTATAGTACGCCATTTGCAACAGAGCAGAAAGTATTGGGCTAAAATTCACATGGCTCAATAACAGATTCCATGGCGCTTGGTCGAAAGACCAAATACAAAGGAAAATTCGCTACCTCAAGGAGCAGTCTGTTTATACGATCCAAACACGAAAAAAGTACAGCGATTTGGAGTTGAATCGTTCGGTTCCAGTTGAAATGTTAAGAACTATGAAGGCACAAATTGCCGATAAAAGTTACCTGTTCATATTTTAGTTTGCTGTATTTTCAGCGGAAAGTGCGCGGGAAATATTTTACCCCGCGAGAAAATTGGCCCTGTCAGCCTAAATAAACACACAGTTGATTAAAGGTAAACATTCAATGCCACACTTAAGGACATTGAGTGCGGATCAAGTGTTTTACGAAATTTGTGGCGCAACATTTTTTTGTTGCGACATTGTGGGAACATAAACAAACATGTCGCAAGTGCGGATCGGCCCTAAATCACCAAAACTATGACGTCTTTCACATACTATTGCATAATCAAACCGTAATAGCAATGATTCAGTATTCCAAAATAGAACAAACCCAAAGTTCATGCTATTTTGCTCTGCCATATCGCTCATATTAAAACACAAACTTTCCCGTCCCATTTAACTTCCTTAAAACGTCTCCATTCATTTTAAAAATACACCGTGAAATTCTCAAACTGCGTTTCCCAAGAAAACGCATTTGACCTATTTTTACCCTTTTAAAGCAGCTTTAATGGCTTTACGACAAATGATTGAAAATTTGAAACATTGATAGGTAACGTGAGATATCGAAACTAAATAAGAGCTTTAATACCTTTGTGGTGACGTAGCGTGAGATAATTATGACAGGTTCATGACATCCCAATACCCTAGGGAAATTAACAATAGGTCCGGGGGTGCTCCCAAATAATTTTAGTGGCGGTATGTGACGGCCTTCTTGAAATCCTAACCGGTTTAACCATCCATATCCTCAATGCCCTAATATAGCTTCTAAAAAGAAGATAGAACTACCCCCCGGACGAAAGTTCACAAGTTAACAAAGTTAACAATGAACATTTGTTAACAAATTTTGTCCCTTTTTTGTAGTCGATTCCTAAATCTCGTTTATGCGCATGCGCGTTAACGAGATAAAAGGGTGTTTTAACAGGTTAAACTGTTACTATGGTAACCTATTGCGTCTTGACGCTGACAATAACTTGTTCACCAAGACTGGGTATTAATTTGATACCATTATTGAAGTATAAACTGATAAAGAGTGTTTGATCCATCAAAGTGTAAGCGCTGGAAATTACTGAGAAACTGTCGTGAGCCACCTTAAGATATGGTTTGAGCGTAATTTGCATACAATCAGGTCACTGAAATTACAATCCAATCTTTGCTTAAACGTTTCGTGCCTCAACAGACGAGCGAACTGAGTATCGTAACTAATAGTTATCGACAACTGAAAAAAACATGTGTGAGTTCTTAGTTATCGATAACAAACTGACAAAAATTTTCTTACTTATAAACGGGTTCCCTTTGCTGAAAGGAAGGTGTTTTTTTTTTTTTTACCAAAACAGAACATTATCGACAACTAAATTTCCGGCCCCGTTAATGTGGGCCCCTTGACGCATTTATAAATTGCATCTTTCTTCTTATTAGCTATAGAGGGAATCCAGATTCTAATAATTTCGATAAACTTCAGGAATTTAGATAAGCGTGCAACTGATTTTTTTTTGTTTTCTATACATTTTCTGTAGTTTTTTCAATCGAGTTTTTTGACGAATTTATGGACATCAAAATGGGGCCTATTATTATTATCGACTATTATTACTACGTTAGGGGGTACTACATGAATCCGTTACGAACTCAGATCGGAGCGACTAACTACATGAGACCGATAGTAAAATAATAACTGATTACACCAGATATATACGAACGTAAACCGGTATACCTCAATTCAATTGTTCATCAACAAACAAAAATCTCATACCTATGTGAAATTAGTTCATGTTTACATGGCGCTCCACAGACCGATGTGACTCCTTCGTGTCGGTTCAGTTTCCGGAATGAGTCAAACCGGCTCAAAGTGATTTTTCGAACCCGTCTCGCACGTCTAAAGAGAAATAGCGATTTGTGTGGAGACCGATCTGAAGTCGTACGGTCTCATGCAATCACCCCCATGTGCAAACATGCATGCAAAGTTTGATCCTAGTGTTCATTGTTTCGGAGAAATGTCAATCAAACTATCGCACAGTCAAAAGCTTTCGACCTTCAAATGCGCTAGGAAGCAGGGCTTTTTTTAACTAAAACGTTCTGTATGAATGCATCCTAACGTTATTTATCTGATGAATTGTTTTCTCAATATTAATACTTTCAGTTAAGCAAAGTTTAACAATGCTTCCCATACAGTATATATTATCACAGTTGCGGACAGTTCATTGTTCCTTTCTTTTAATTTATTGTGCATTCCTGTACAGAAATTTCAGCATTAATTTTATATTCATATTCCGTTAGGTACTCAAACTACTATAATTGTAATGCGCACAGCATCGAACGTTTTTGTCGTCTCTTTTGAGTTTTCTTTAGTTGCCTTGTGTATAAGCTCTACGCTGGAAATTTTTTAACTACTTAAAAAGTTGTTGGTCAGTGCATCCATAGTTTGCAAAAGATTCGGAGAAAAGACGGGTTGTAAGCGTATTTCATTATTGTTGGTTTGGTTGTTTCTTTGTGATATCAGTGGAAATTTGATCTTTGATCTGTGTTCACGATAACGATGTTTTCTTCTTTTGCACTGCGATTTCATTTTGGCTGACTTGATGTACTGTTTGTCGTTTGCCGTTTATGGAACAACTGATTGTAGAGTAAATTAGGTTGGCTAGGTAACAGAAGTATGCGAACGTGTATGGTCTTTATTTGAAATCTTTCCATGTTAATGACAGACCATTCAGCATAAGATTGTTTTTCAAAAGGCAATTTTATAGTGATTGTCAAAGTGCGTGACAGCCGCGTGCGTTCGGAATATCATTGCTACTCACCTGTCGACCCGGTAGAGTTTGCGTAAGGGGTATTTAGACCCATAAATGTCAAAATAAGAAAGGTTCAATTACATTACAAAGTACATTACAAACATTACCAGCGTGCAGTAGACACATGCTTCCCAAAGGGAGCCTGTTTTTGAGTGATATTGTTCTCCTATCGGAATTGCGGGCGATGTTACACAACGTTTAAAACAGGTGCTTTGCTTGGTTGACCACAGCTTGACCTCAGCGGCTGTCAGAATTGTTTGCCATCCGTGGAACAATAAGCATTTTGATAGTTACTGTTTTAAAAACTGTGTATATATTACTGTATGTATTACTGCGGTGATGGCTGTGTGAGGATGCTTGACTAAGTCCTCTTCACTCCGATCGGAACATAGAGCCTCCACTGTCAGTCCAGTCTACACGGTTCGTTGTGTTCGTAAATGAAACGCTATTTGCGTGAAGCGGATCTGCAGTGTACCTGAACTGCTGCGCTTGATGCGTGAGGCGGATTTATAGTGTACCTTGACTGTAACGCTCGATGTGTGAGCCGAGTTTGCAGAGTACTTTAACTGCAGCGTTCGGTGAGTGAGGCGGGCTTAATTGCAGCTCTATTTTTGTGAGGCGGTTTTGTAGTGTTCGTAACTGCAGCGCTCGATGCGTAAGGCGGGTTTGCAGTGTACCTTAACTGCAGTGCTCAATGTGCGAGGTGGGTCTACAGTGTTCGTAACTGCAGCGCTCGTTGTGTGAGGCGGGTTTGCAGAGGGTTCGTGACTGCAACGCTAGTTGTGCGAGGCCGGTTTGCGGCGTTCCTAACTGCAGCGCTCCTTGCGTGAGGCGGACTTGCAGACTTGCATTGCTTGGAAAAATTTAATGTTTGTTGTGTGAGGATGCTTGACTTGATGAACGCTCTTCGCTCCATTTCCATAGGTCTGCCACTCTCCGTCCATCATACTCGGTTTTGCGCAGTCAGTTTTGCTTAAAAACGCGTGAAATTCCGAAATGCGAGACGTGGACGAATTGCAGGCTCGAGTGAAAACGATGAGGCGCGAATGATCAAGGGGCGAAACGACCGGATTCCATTTAATCGATCGGCGAGGAGAGTGTTATGGAGAAGAAAGAAAGCACAAACGAGCCTGAGCCCTAGCCCGAAAGAATCTAGATGTGCTAGAATCCGAAACGATTCTCGATCGGCGATGATAGGGCTGACTGAACGAAGTTCACACGTGAACCACGGCTGGACGTCGAACGCGAAGGATGAAAATTCCAGAACGAGTAGAATATCGCCCGCGAGAGCGGTTCTGACACTGAGGGAATTGCAACAATTATTTGAATCGGGCCGCCAACCAACTGATGGAGCGACTGCTTGTACCAACTCTGACTCCACAAGTTCGATTAGAAAAGGGAAGAGAACTGCATTGAAAAGGGAAACCACGCCGTCATCAGGTTAAAACTGCCTTTCACCAGACATGGGAGAAAAATGAGAAAGAAGACCGACTTGTAAGCGCCAAACAGAGGGCAGCAGCCGAGTGTTAGAATTTGCATCCAAATGGCTTCCCGGCGCTGCCATTGATTTTTGGGATAAAATCGCAAAGGCTTATGTGATGGCAATTGTCTTTTTTTGTCCAATAATGGCAAGTCAGAAGGGTAGGAGAGGAGAAAAAGACTGGCGAGGAGTGAGCAGCACACTTAAATTCCACATCAACTAAGGCAAGACTACAATCTCGAAACACTAGGCCCAAAAAGTGAGAAATGCCGTAGATAAGACATCGACGGTGAGTTTCCTTTGCGATACATGATGTGAGATGGAAAAGTCAGTGCTCTTATCTGGAAAATATAATAATTGATCAGTGGAAGTTTCTGTGACCCAAACCAACGCAGTTGAAGTAGTGTAACTATAAGACGTCCTTGTCAGTCTTGTCAGCACTTCAGAGTGACCATAAATAGGCAGACACAAGAATCCTTCTATATGTTAAGCAAAAATAAATAACTAAAATAAATAAAAATTGATGTAAACTCTAGGAACTTAATTAATTTATAATTGCGTCTCATAGCAACAGTTTCTACGGAAACAACCTTAAAACATGCTTAATTCTAAGATTAATGTTTAATGTTGTGTCCAAGGTTAGAGTATTTGGACCACATTTTCTACACTTTGCAATTATTTAAAACTCCAAGGCAGAATTCCAGTTTGCAAAATTGGCAAAGCGGGACCAAAAGGTACCCGGTAGAAAATGCCCAATATAGTGGTGATGCCCCGCTGGTCCAGCAATAAAAAAATGTCATTCCATATTCTTTTGATATTGTGCTATCATTTTGTGCTATTCAGACCAATATAGCAGGGGGTGCAACGAATCTACTTTTTTTTCGGAGCTGGCTACAAGACTTTTAAGGTTGAATACGGAATATGCAAAATTGAATGTTGTCTAAAATGCATGAAGTAGAATGTTAAATATAAACATCGAATTTTGGCGGGGATGGAACTCATACTAAACAGACGCTACGTTTTTGTTTACTTAGAGGTTGAATTCCGCTTTGGATCTTCTTACGGAAGTGGTGATAACAGGTATACTCGAAGAACACCCATCTTGTGTAGAGACAGGGGCGCAATATAAGACACAGCCTATCTCATGAGCCTAATGGGAACAAAACGTATTGGCCTGAAAATCTGAGATGAGACTTCAATATTAGCAAATATTATATGTACATACAAAAGTCATCAAGATTGCATCACGGCTTTTAGTGAAACAGCATAGGAACATTTGAATCTTTTTCCTTAATTTTCACGACTGATAGAGTGGAGGCTATAAAACCAAAACACCATCTCGTAAGGTATACGGAAAGGGCATATCGTTTGATTCCTTAAATTTTGACACTTTAATTGCATCAATTTATCTTTAAGACGCCTATTATTCTGTGCCAGCCGCACAGATTGTACGGTCATGATATGATGACCGCAAATCGTGCGGTCATGATATGATGCGCCAAGGCTTGTCAAGGAATCGGCAAATGTGATATCTAAGCCTCTTGATAAGATTCTTAACGCCTCTATCGATCAAGGTTGCTACCCAAGTGTTTGGAAAAAGGGTCAGTTAAGGCTTTTGTTTAAAAAAGGCGATGAATTTAATAAAGTGAACTATAGACCTGTTACAGTCCTTCCTGTGCTTAACTATATATTTGAGAGGTTGTTAGCTGCGCAGCTGAGTGATTTTTATCTTGGGAATCTGCGGATTTCGTCAGCTCTTATAGTAAGTTCTATAGTTGCGAGAGGGCGCTGTTGAAGTTGACGGAGGATTGGAGGAGCATACGTGATAGAGGGGAACTGGTTGCCGTAGTGTCTATGGACCTATCTAAAGCATTCCATGTTGTTCAACATGATTTACTTCTGGCAAAACTCAAGGCGCATGGTGTTGGAGAGGGAAGTTGTTCGCTACTTAGGGATTACTTGTCAGGGAGACAGAAGCGAGTTAAGATTGGGGACACTTTTTCTGCCTGGAAGTGCGTTAAACGAGGAGTTTCTCAGGGGAGTGTGATGGGGCCTATGTTTTTCAACTTATTTATTAATGACTTGTCCTATAATGTTAAAAGGGCGAAACTGAATGAGTAGGCGGATGATCATCAGATATATGTTTCTAATGTTGACCCAGTGGCTTTGGATGACTGTATTTCTGGTGAAGTCAAAATTGCAAATCAGTGGTATGGCAATAATGGTATGATCGTAAATGAGACTAAACATCAAGCTATGTTACTGGGAAAAACTGAACACAAATTCTCGCTTCCATTAAAAAATTCGATAGATATTTTCGGAATAAATATGGATGATGAGCTTTCTTTTAATAATTATATATTCACTACATGCAAAAAGATAAACAACCAATTTAATGTAATGCTAAGATTTCGTAAGCTAATTTCGAGGGACACTCCTTAGATTGTATAAGGCTTTTATCTTACCACATTTTAATTATTGCTCGTCTGTATGGCATTTTTGTGGTGCGAGTTGTAGCGTTACACGAGCCGACCGCGAGCCCGAGTCAACCTCGAGTCACGAGTCAACCTCGAGTCAAGCCTAAATGTTGGATTTTTTTCCATTTTTGAGTTTCATGGCCACAGAAAAGCAATTTACAGTCTGTAGGAAATGGACATGAATAATTTTACTTTCCTAATGGCCCTGATGTTATAATTATTGGACTGTCAATATTTCATTTACATATGTAAAACAAACTGAAATGTAATTTAGAAACTTCATGCTTTGGAGAGTAGTGCGATTATTATTATACTATTCTTCACTTATCGCACTCTTCTGATGCTCTGAATAATTATCTTCACTTGTGAACTGAATGTTTATAGCCCTTGATCTACGCGCTTGGCTCGCTTGACTCGCCAATTTTCTTCCCTTTTCCAAACGCACTCGCCGGGATAAACACTCGCACTAAGGTGCAAGATTGCAGAATATCAAAGTATCATAAACGATTTGAGATTTTGATATGACCATGATATCTTGATATTTTGATATTATCGTAACATTTTGATGTTAAGAGATTGATAGGGGATGTTGATATTTTAATATTATCATGATGAGATTTTGATATGACCATGATATCTTGATATTTTGATATTATTATGACATTTTGATATTAAGAGATTGATAGGGGATGTTGAATATCAAAATATCAAGATATCATGATAATATCAAAATATCAAACCTCACAAGACATACTCTCCCTTTCACAGATTTGAGATTTTGATACTCTTTCTTGATATTTTGATACTATCATGATATTGTGATATTATCATGATATATCAAAATATCAAACCTCATAAGACACACTCTATCATAGATTTGAGATTTTGATATTCTTTCTTGGTATTTCGATATATGATGATAATCTGATATTATCATGATATATCAAAATATCAAACCTCACAAGACACTCTCCGTGTCACATATATAAGCTATACGGGTATGTGCCGATGTGAGGGGTATTGTTTTCAACAACAACAACAACAATTTATTTCGGTATTCCCATTTATATACATGGTATTACCTAAAATTAACTAAATTAATAGTATATTATAAAATAAGAAAAAAGAAAAAAAACTAACATTACATGTCGGCTCTCGTTCTACATGACATACATTCGAAAACAAAGGCAGCAGTTGATCGACAAACAAAGGGATCGACACTGTTGAAAAGAAACAGTATTTTTGAAGTGTTATCTTGACTATTAAAGTGGCTGTATTTTTATTTATTTCGTGAAAAATTTTCTTGCGTATTTTTTCATAAAAGCTGCAGTAGAAAAGAAAGTGAGATTCATTTTCAACCTCATCAGAATGGCAGAAAGAACAGATTCTAAGATTTTCTGGGGTCTTTGGGATGGTATGTCTGCCAGTTTCTATACGTAATTTATGGTTTCCAAGTCGAAATTTGTTTATACACTTTTTATGTAAAGGATTCTTGATGTTGTCCAAGAATTCTGTTCTTTGGATATTTTTCTTAAATATTGAATAGAAGTTTAGTTTCTTATTTGTATTTAATAGGTTCATTTGGTGATTGATAAGTTCATTTTTTAGATTTAGTTTTAAAAGAGAGATAGATTTGGAACAGTTATTATTATTTAGGTTTGAGGTGTTTATCTTGTATCTTTCACACAATTTATCAATTTTTTGTTTAAAGCTAGATTGATTATTTACGGACATTTCTTTTGATATTTGCAAGGATTGTTTAGCAAGATTGTCATCTGGCAGATTTTCTAAATGTAGCCAGAATTTTATTATGTTTATTTCGATTAATCCTTTTAATGGAAGTCTGCCCAGTTCATTTCTGCAGGCTACATTTGGGCATCGCTTATTTACTCCAAGAAATTGTTTGCAAAAGTAAATGTGTGTCCTTTCGATAACATCTTTTTCCCAGGAAATATTGTCGTCTTTATCATATGCCCCCAATACTTCCGATCCGTAGGTAAGTATGGGAAGAAATAGCGAATCAAAAATTTTATTTGTAAGGTTTATTGGTAGTTTAGTGAAATCAAGATAACGACGAGTGGCAAAGATAGATCTTCTTGTTTTCTCCATTAAGTTAATTTTATTTATCCTAAAATTTCCATTTGATGAAATATTAGTACCGAGGTATGTGTAGTTGTTAACAATTTCTATTTTGTCACCATTAATAAAGAAATGTTGTTTATCGTAAGTTGATTTTCTACATTTCTTTTGAAAAATTAGAATTTTTGTTTTCTTAGAATTAACGTTTAATAACCAGTCTTGGCAAAATTGTGATAGTATAGTTAATGCATTTTGCAATCCCTTAGCAGAATTAGATATCAAAACTAAATCGTCCGCATAAAGAAGACAGTTCAGTCGAGAACCATTTGGTAACAAAATGCCATCTGTACCATTGGTATCCAAAAGTGAGGGTATTTCGTTTAGGTAAAGATTAAACAGTATAGGAGACAGGATGCAACCTTGTCTAACCCCTTTACAATAATTAAAATATTCCGTTCTTTGTTGTCCGCACCTGATAGAACACTTTGTGTTTAAATAAAGGTTTTTTATAAGATCATAGAATTTTCCACCAATGTTGTTCTTGAGAAGTTTGTAAGGTAGGCCGTCATGCCATATGGAGTCGAAAGCCTTTTTAAAATCGATGAAACAGGTGTATAACTTGCCTTTGGTGGTATGAGTAACATATTTATCAACCAATGTGCGAAGGGTAAATATATGATCAGATGTTCAAGCATTTTAGTCTGGGATAAGGTATAGAAATCAGAAAGTTTTAGTCTAGAATAGGGTATCATTTGCTGGGAAACTGATCAGTGGTATGAAGAATTAAGTCAAGAATAGGAATTGAAACTCGAAAGAGAAAGAAAATGTGACGTAAGATATTGTTTTAGTTACCGTATATTTGACTGTAATGGTGACACAGTTCTAAAAATAGCAAGTCTGGGATAGGGTAGGGATTTTCGGTGTCTAGTCTAAATCAGCTG
Source organism: Cladopsammia gracilis (assembly GCA_022457155.1). Classification (NCBI taxonomy): domain Eukaryota; kingdom Metazoa; phylum Cnidaria; class Anthozoa; order Scleractinia; family Dendrophylliidae; genus Cladopsammia; species Cladopsammia gracilis. The sequence goes on along the minus strand of JAJGOT010000045.1, from coordinate 356,514 downwards.
AACATGATCTGGTAAGGGTTTCAGAGTCCCAGCGGCACACCCCCACCCAAAAATATACAAAGTACCTCACCCCCCGGGTTAGATTCTCAGTGTAGTTGCAGGTCTTTACTTTGTAGCTGAAAATATTTAAGGAAAATGAAGACCGCAAAGAAATATTCCCTTGTAATAGCCGTTACCGACTACAAAATCTGGTAGCGGCTTTGGTTTCTGTAAAAATATTAGGGGCTCCCAAGACACACTGAAGACAGCGATTGTATTATTACAGTAAAGATCGAACCTCTATTGTGACTTCTGTTGTGACCCCAAATCTCTGTCAGGAAATCACGCAACAAATTAAACAGTACTATAAAGCTTTTCTTTTCGCTTTAACAAATGACTCTTGAATTTAGGTAAAACGAAAAGGCCCAACAGTAGAAATAAAACGTAGTTTCGCCGGCTGCGATAAAAATGTACTTTAGGGACGGACCATTTAATTTTTGTTGGGGGGGGGGGGGGGTTTGGGCAATTTCTTCTGAGCATGAATTTTTTTTCCCAGCATTACTATTTGCAAGAATTTTTTTTTACCCTAATGCTTGAATTTTTTTCACGTGCTTTCTTGCGCACGATTTTTTTTCTCTTAAATTTCCTCTGCAGGAATTTTTTTTGGTAATGGCCCAAACCCCCCCCCCCCCCCACAAAAATTAAATGGTCCGTCCCTTACATCGCTGTGTCGGTAGAGAGCGGATCAAATTTCGAGACTTTCAAGGTTTATTTACACATGCCGCGCATTCAAGTTCGATGAAACCGCGAGACACGATGAATGTATGTGCTATTTGTTGCCTGAAATTTGCTTGAAAAAAGCATCGAATCCAACAGAACAGTTTTTGCATTAAGTTTACACCGACTCTTTTAACCGAGGACCTTTTCATCGGCAACCGTAGCGTACACTATCAACGATCGTGTATCATTGGTCACGAAGCGGACAATTATTACATCAGGTTAGGGAAAGTTCATTTAATATAACAAGAGGGGGGGATAAAGATATTGAGGGGGGCTCCGAAAATTTTTAGACACCCGAAGGGGGGCTCTGAAAAAATTGTTGGGTTAGGAAGGGGCTAGGAGGGGGAGGGTCTGAATTTTTTTTCGACTACCAAGGGGGGGGGGGGGGTCTCCTAAAAAATTGAACCGCTAGCGAGGAGGGCTGCTAAAATTTCAAGCTTCGAGTTTCAATATCTTCATCCCCTCCCCCCCTTGTCATAATAAATGAACTTTCCCTTAGGAAAGTAGAATATTCATGTCAAATTCCTACGGACTGTTAGTTGCTTTTCTGTGGCCATGAAACTCAAAAATGAAAAAAAAATCTAACATTTGGGCTTGACTCGAGGTTGACTCGTGACTCGAGGTTGACTCGGGCTCGCGGTCGGCTCGTGTAACGCTACAACTCTTGTGGTGCACGTCAAACTGAAAAAATGGAGTGTCTTAACAAGCGCATTCTTAGATTCATACTAAAGGACTATGATTCACCCCACAGCACTTTATTGGATAAAATCAATTCTAAAACTCTGTATATTAGGCGCCTTCAGAATTTCTTAGTTATATTATATGAGTCTGTTTTTCAGTAACTATCCAGGATATTTAAGTAATATGTTTACTCTACGGTCTACAAGCTATAGTTTACGTGGTAATTATATTCTGTCTCTTCCTAATCCGAAAACAACAACTTACCGCCTGCATTCTTTTTCATATTTAGCAGCTTAATTATGGAACTCTCTTCCGGATTCGTTTCGAACATCTACTTTTACGGATTTTAAGCGTAGAATATTAAACCATGACTCATTTTAGTAGCATCATAGTGACTAGTTTTATAATGTACAATTTTATAATAGCTTTATAATTGTAGTTTTATTATGTGTACAGTCTGGTATATTTGTAGCATTTTATTGTATTTTTTATTGTTCTCGAATACATTAGCATATATTTGCTACTCTAAATTTTCGAGTTGAAATAAAGTATATGATGACGATATGATGATGAGGTGGAAAGGAAATATGTCCGTTTTTATGTGGCGAGGTTCCTTTTTCCAATTTACGTGCCTGCTAATATAGCCTTTACTGCGCGCCTAGGAAATTTTACCAACTTCGTAAACATGTTTTTGTCAAGCGTATATATTGAATTTTGATAACATGTATTTCCTTGGAAAGTTATACCGAGACTGTGAGCCGACACGACACGTTATCAGTTCTGTCAAGCTGTTTGATTCCCTGGGCTTGGTCATGAACCCTAACTCATTCCACCTTCGATGCCGAACAACTCGAATTTTTGGGTCATCACAACAGGGCACAGAGGAGTCAAATTTGATTATAATTTGTTGTATTTTCACCGTGTGAACCCATTATGTCAGAGCAAAACTATGAAAATGACCGAGTAAAGCATCAGGCGATCCTTTTATTCTTTCTTTCTCTTCCCCTGTAATTGTTTTGAAAACACATAAACAGAATATTACTTTAAATAATGTAGTTCTTACATTGGATATCCAGTGTAGCAGTATCAGATGAACTATTTCCAAGGCTGTTAATCGCCACGCATCGGTATTTCCCGCTGTCTGTTCTGTTCACGTCTGTTATTCTTAAAGATTTATTGCCTGAGCCAAAACTTATTCTGGAATCGCTACTACTTCTTATACGCCATCCACTTTTCGTCCATGATATTGAAGGCACAGGATTCCCGACAGCATCACATGATAAGGTCAAGCTACTGCATTCTGACTTTGTCACATTCTGTGGATGAGTAGTGATCTCAGGTCCATCTGCAGTAAGTTAAAGAAAAAAACATCAACACATGTATGTGCACAATTATGAGGAAACGACGTAATTTTTAGCGGAGCACTTGCCAGGCCGAAGGCCTGGCTGCGCAGCTCCATACTCATAGAACCGATGCCCTTCATTTTTCATGGTCATGGCTAGCGGAATGTTTCGCGGGCGCGCGTGTGCCGTCCGCCGCCCTCCGCCCTCCGCCGTCGCACAGGACTAGCTTCCCTTCGCGCAGGGCTAGCTCGCGGGCGCGTATGACGTCGGAAAACATGCGCGTTCGACGTCATGTTGAAACTAAAGCGAGGCTTTGTTTTTCGCGCGGTTACACGGCCGAATGTCACGTCAGCTAGAAAAACACTGATGTTTTACTGTGAATAAACTAAGCGGAGAAAACCGTTTAAATTAAAGGCGTTTATTCCCTGAATATTTCGCGGTTTGCTACTCAAGACAAGGATACTAATTAAGGGATACTCAGAAGCCGCTTTAGTGTAAAAAGACGAGCTTTCAGGGATAAAATCTTGTTTTTTATCAATGCGGGAGATGTTTGTTTTCTACGGATTTCAGAACCAGAAGCGGAGATTTGAATTTCCAAGCAAGCGAGGGACTAAAGGTAAAACAGATTACAGTTTTCGATGAGAATTTATGTTGATATCAATCTGTGAGTGACTTTTCATTAGTGTTATTGTTAGTTTTGGAGAATTGATTTTAAAACGTGCTTAAATTCAGTTGTATCGATCTCTTGAATTTCATCGAAGAAAGCTTGAACTCGATGAGCTATAATTAATGGTACGTGTTTTGCTTTTAAACGTAAACTAATGGAGATTTCAATAATTTTTTTCGAAAGAAGATTATGTTGTCCATTTTTATGTGTTTGTTCATTCATTAGATAGATTTAAAAGCGATTTGATATAAACAAAACAAGACTGATTTTATAGTACAGTTCCATCTTCACTCGCATCGCCTTATGCAAATATGTTTGTGTATTTTTGCAATTTCTGATTTTCAAATCAGTTTCTCGAGCAATTTTTGCCAAACAAAAACTGTATTTTATTCGGAAAGTAGTGGTACTAGTTATTCCAGACAGAGAAAAGTTGTTTTTGTGAACTTTTGTACGGTCTATAAACATGTACTGTGCAGACGGTCGCGTAATACTGTTTTTGAGAATTGCTAAAATTGAAAATAGCCCGTTCGTCAATCTTAATTCTTGTGCTAACAACCTTTCACCTTAGTTAAGCTAGTTCAAAGTGCGACGCTGTTAGGCTTGGGCTATCTATATATATTAACTATCATCAACAGATTTATGCGGAATAATTGTAGTAACGAATACTATTGATGAGCGCCGGTGATTTGGTTGTATTGTGAACTTACATTGCACATCCAGCTTAGCAGCATTAGAGATGGCATTTCCAACACTGTTGTTCACCACACATCGATATTCTCCACTGTCCACTCTACTCACATTCGTTAAAGTGAACTCTTTTTTATCTGATGATAAAGTGATTCTGGGATTGGCGATCGTATTTAGAGGGGATCCATCTATGGTCCATGACAATTTCGGTGGCGGATTTCCACCGGCGTTACAATATAGAGTCATGTTTTCTCCTTCTGTTTTGGTGCCATTTTGTGGATGAGTGATTATTCCAGGTTTAACTACAATAAAGAGAGAAAAATATGAAGTCATTACTTAGGTAAATACACCTAATTGCAATAACGTTGTTACAGTAGGTTACAGTAGGTCAATTTGAATTAATTAAGCAGAGAAATTACATTCTCGGATTTTAATAATTCTCAAAGCATTCATGCACTACATTATAATAACAGGTTTTGCACTTTTCCTTTTTATGGTACAACTGCGCACATGTAACAGTTGTTCTCAGCAGACGCTGAGACGAACAGGGCAGCAACATTTTTCATGGACGTGTGGCAGATTCATGATATACCATGTAATTATCTGAATTGCAAACATCAATTCTCCATCCGTAAACCTTTCATTGATTTTTCTTCATTAGTTCTTCAATTCTCGTAGACAAAGTAGTACCTGTTCTATTTTTCAGGGGAAATTTGTCTGAAAGCATTCAAGATGAAAGCACGGGGTTTAGTGCAACAAAGAAAGGCGATATCGATCGTAGCATCCCTCTATTGGATTTCATAAAATCTACACCTCGAAACAACTCTGATAAAGGAAAATCAGGTTGTCTTAATTGCACGAATAATGTACAGCTATAAACGTGCAAGTTGTTTGCGAATGCTGCAAGCTATGAAAATTAAGCTAATTAATTCCTATTTAGATGAATGTGAATATATGAAAAATTATATTTGAACTGCGGATAAACATGAGTGAAATTTATGAACCTCGCAGTGTGCTCTCAACTTAATCAGTTGAAAAAGCAACCTGAAAAAAATTCAGGCTTGAACGCAGTTCAAATATATGATTTTTCATATATTCACATTCATCTATATATTCACTATCATCGGCTATTTACGAACTCACAAATGACCATCTATCCATTTGGCTTGATAACTCAGTGGATAGACGCGTCTTTTGGAGCTCCTTCTCTGTTGGCGATTCGTCAGTGCGATTTCTTGACTCGTAAGTCAATTATCTCTCCATATTCATTTAGCTAAGGGGTCAGTGTCCCTAGCTAGCGTTTTTCTTTTGGGATTTTTGCGGTTTTCTATCCGGTTTTTGGGACTTTAATTTTTGTCCGGCCTCACTGCGAGTGGTGGTGTGACTCGCTTTTGTTTTCTTTTGTTGTTTTGGTTCGGGGTTTTCGGTGTCTAATTTTTGGTTTCCTTCGGGGTTATTTTTCTCTCTTTGGGTTGTCTTGGTTTTTCCGGGGGTTTTGGGGTTTTGAATCTTGTACCGGGCCACTAAATATTCTGTTTTGTAGTTGTTTGTAGTTTTACCTTGTAATTAGCACTCTAGCCGTTTGGCTATTGTGTTTTTTTTCACTTTTGTAGTCATAACATAAGCGTTAGGCTTTTGTTTAATTAGGTTTTGTATCTAGCACCTATAGCACAGCTATGGTGCTTTTCGTGTGTGCAACAAACGCGCTTGGCTTTTGTTGCGTTTTTCATTTACCGTAATAATCACCAATAACCTTTGGTTATTGTTTTGATTTTTTCGCACCACAATAGTTTTTGCTATTGTGGTTTTCTTACATTTTCGCCCGTTCGTTTTCCGTTTTTTTCTTCGCCGTTTTCGGGCGTTGTGTGCTTTTTGTGTCGGCTTTTTTCGGGCGTATTTCGGGCGGTCTTTCTTCGTGCTTTTTTCGTTTTTTTTTTCTTTTTTTCGGCTTTTTTGTTCGCGTTTTCGGGCGCTGCTCGGTCCTCTTCTTCGGCTTTTTTCGTTTGCTTTTCGCGCGCTTCTTTTGTGTCGCTGTTTTTTTTTTTGCGTCGCTTTTGCGCTTTTGCCTTGTATATCTTGTACAATGTGGCCGCAAGTTGAGCGGCCTGGCCAAAGAAGATATCATGAAAGAGACGTTGAAGGTCTTTCAATGGGTGGAATGTGTCCAGATTGCTTATGAGATAATGCGCATTACCTTTGGCACTGAGGAGGGTTTCAAGGCAGCCAAAGAATTGACTGGGGTACGCCTTTCTGGCTTATGGTGTCATATTCTGGGAGGTGGGCCCCCTTTGACTATGGTGCACGTATTTGACTATCCCTTCGAGGAGTCGGGTGGTGCTGTGAAAGATGTTTTGGCTAATTATGGTAAAGTGAAGCGAGTCAGGAAACAAGCGTATGCCTCCTGTCCTGACGTATATACGGGCACACGGCTGGTATTCATGGTTATTGATAGGACCCCGCCGCGTCAGATTGGGGGGTACCTATGTCGCCTGTGGTATAGGGGCCAGCCCTAAGTACGTAATCTCTGTGCCGTTGAGGGCCACAAATCGGCCAACTTCCCCAACAAGGATCTGTGTCGGCGCCGCCATCAGACAGGGCATTTTGCGCGTAATTGCCCGAATCCGTGGAACGTTGCGGAAGTTCAAGTACATTACCCGGATGACGCCCAGTTCCCCCCTCTACAGGGCTCTGCGCCGAGTCCGTCCGTCTTGATCCTGCCTCTGCCGAAGTTGTCGCTGTTGGGAGTGTGCCGCTTTACCCGGAAAGTTCTGCTGTGAAGGAGGAGGGTGCTGTATTGCAAGATGAGGTAGTTAGCATGGAAGAGGGACAGTTTGAGAGTGTGTCGGAAGACCCTGTGGGCGGTCACGGTGCTGTGGATAGTGAGTGGTATTTTGTTGGGGTTCGAATTGTTGCTGAGGGTCATGCTACTAGTGACCCAAATGATGACACCTTTGTGCGTGTACATGCCCAAAATGATAGTGTTGCTGTAGAGAACAATGATGAAAGTAACGTTAACGAAAGTAATGTCAGTTATGTGAATAATGTAGTAAGTAATGAAGAAAGTTGTGAAAGTTATGTGAATAATGTAGTAAGTAATGAAGAAAGGCATGAAGGAAGTACACTAAGTAATGGAAATGAAAGTAATCTGAATAGTGTGGGAAATGATGAAAGTACGTTATGTAATGAAAGTAATTTTAAAAAAGACAATAATGTTAGTCAAAGTATTGTTAATCATGTAGTCAAAAATAATGATGACGTCCAAAGTTCTTCAAATCACGAAGCCCAAGACAATGATAACGTCCAAAATAATGTAGTTGATGTTGGTGATGTGGTTCAGGAGGCCGGTGCTGAGGTGATGATCGTGGAGACCCCGGGAGGGCCCGAGTCAGCTCAGCCCTCTTGTGTTGTTCAAGAGGTAGGGGAGGTTTACGAGGAGCGTAGCCTCTCAGGCAAATTTAAGAAAGTTGGTATTCGAGTGTTTAGGCAAGCCGTCAGGCCTAATGTGCCCCCCCCCCCCCCCCGGCCACAAAGGGCCTGTCGTGCTTCCAGAGCCCCTTCGGGCTCATCCCAGTGGGTTTTCCTTTCTTAATCTGGTACATTCAAAGTTGTTACTGTTAATACCAACGGCATCCGTGATTCCGTTTAAAGGGCTTCCTTTATTCAGCGGCTTGTTGATTAAAGGCCGGATTTTGTCTGTCTGCAGGTGGCGCATGTTCTGTCATGTGCGGAGGGGCCCACGCGTGTGGCTCTATCATTCTTTTTCGCCCAGTTGCTCGCTTGGTCAACTCGTGGGCTGATACGGAGGGGCGTTTTGTCCTTGCTGAGTTTGAATGTCAAGAGGTGGTTTTCAGGGTGGCATGTGTTTATGCCCCAACAGGAACCCTGACTGCGGGTCGCTGAGGTCCCTGTTTCGGAACTGTTGTATTACGGACATTTCGAGATATTTTCACTCCTCGGAGGGGGGTTTTTCCTGGACAAGATGGAATGGTTCGGTTTCCATTGATTTCTTTGGCTGTCCCACCATTTGGTTGGCCTCTGCCCAGTCCTCTTGCATGGTACCATGCCCTTTCTCTGATCACTCGGCTGTTCTGCTTGTTTGCCCTCCGCCTAATCTCATTCCTCGCGTCCCTGGGCGCTTGAAACTCACCTGCTCTGTACTTAGCGATCCTGACTTTTTGGTTGCTGTCAAAAACTTTTTGTCTCGGTGGCGTCTCCGGAAGTCTTCCTTTCCTACAATTGCTGCGTTGTGGGACCGTGGGAAGGTCGAGATCAGAGGTCACGCCGTCCGCCATTGTTGCCGGCGTGCCAAGGAGAGAAAAGAGCGCAAAACGTTACTCTCCTCCTTGGCTTTTCATCTTAATTGCCAAACTGATAATGGGGCCAATCACCTGTTTTGCACCCATGAGTCTGTGCTTTCCCAATTGGCGTCGCTTGACCAAACTGCAGCGGAGGGGGCCAGGGTTCGTTCACGTATTCAATGGGCTGAGGAGGGGGAATCATCTTCTATTTTTTTCGTGCGGTCTGAAGCCAAGCGTGGTGCGGATTCATGGATAGCAGCTATGAAATTGCCTGATGGTAGTACTGTGTCCAGTCTGAATGGCATCCTGGATTCGTGGCATGACTTTTATTCCACCCTCTTCACTGCTGCCCTACTGACCCTGTGGTTCAGTCTCGCCTGCTGGACAACTTGTCGGCATGTCTCCCCCCTGACCAGATTCCCCTCTGTAAGGGCCCGCTATCGGTAGAGGAGGTTCTGCTCGCTTTGCGTGGGATGGCCAAAGGGAAAGCCCCTGGCTCGGATGGGCTTCCCCCGGAGTTTTATTTGTTTTTTTGGGACGTTTTGGGTGATGATCTTGTTGAGGTTTTTAATGCTTCCCTTGCCTCTGGGCTTCTTTCTCCCTCTCAACGTGTAGAGCTGATTTCCCTGATCTTCAAAAAGGGGCATCGGTTGCTGCACAAGAATTGGCGACCCATCAGTCTTCTAAATGCTGACTATAAAATGTGTGCCAGGGCTCTGGTGGTTGCCCCTGATCAGACCTGTGGGGTCAAAGGCCGTTTTCTCGGTGATAACGTCGCCCTGCTAAGGGATGTCGTAGAGTACACTAAGGAATCCGGTTGTCCGGCCGCAATTCTCGCCCTTGATCAAGAGAAGGCCTTCGACCGGGTTGACTGGGATTTTCTTTCCGCCGTTCTTTCTCGTTTGGGTTTTGGTCCGGTTTTCATTCAGTGGATCCGGTTACTTTACTCGGATATCTCCATTGCTGTACTCGTCAATGGTTACTCTTCTGATTTTTTCAAACCTTGTCGTGGTGTGAGGCAGAGGTGTCCCCTGTCTCCCCTCCTTTATGTCCTGTCCATGGAGGTTCTGCCGGCCAATATTAGAGCTTACCCGTTTATCATTGGTCTCTCCCTTTCCCGTGTGCCAAGGCCACTCCCAGTCTTATCTTTGTATGCTGATGACACCTCCGTTATAATTGGATCTGGCTTTGCCATTCTCTCTGTTTTCGAGGTCTATGAGGATTTTCAAAAGGGCTCTGGGTGCAAGCTTAACTTGGGCAAATGTGAAGGTTTGTGGTTGGGGGGGGGGGGGGGGGCGTCAAGATGCCCCTGTTCCCATCCAATGGACCGATTCCATGATCAAGGTCCTTGGGGATTTCATCGGCAACTGTGATGTTGAGGAGGCGAACTGGTTACCTCGGATGGAGACCGTGCGAAATATGCTTAGTTTCTGGCGCCATCGCGCCCTATCGTTCCAGGGCAAGGTTCTAATTGTTAATGCTTGGCTCTTTCAAAGGTCTGGTACGTGGGTGCGTTGGTTGGAATGCCCCCGTCGGTCCGACTTCAACTGGACAAGCTGGTCTTTTCTTTTCTGTGGAATGGGAAACCAGACAAGGTGGCCCGGAACGTGGTCATTCTCCCTCCTAGTCGTGGAGGATTGTTAATGGTATCTACCCTTACCAAACCAAGTGTATTTTAAAAGTGATTTAAAGGTACTTTTAATGTATTTGAACGATTTGAACTATATTTTGAGCTCATCATGGTGTATTTTTATTATATTTTAACAAAAATTCTAAAATAGTGGTAAGAGCTTGAAATGTATTTGAGGTATAGTTAAATGCTATTTAATAAACCGGATAGGTTTTTCCATGTATTTGTAAGCTATTTGTTGCCAAAACTACATTTCAAATAGAGTATTTGAACACTATTTTGACAACATGACTGCTGAAGTGTTACTCTAAATTGTTTTAAATAGACTATTTGAACACTGTTTGGAAAAGAATCATAAAATGTTGTCGATGTATAATGTAGTTGTAACAAGTAACAAATAAAAATACGTTTTAAATATGATGTTTAAATACTATTTGAAATGGACATTGATTACTACGCTTCTAAATAACTCATAAATAGTCTATTTAAAACATGTTTGAAGTTGAATTCACAAGTCAGAGCTATTTGAAAGGCGATTTTAAAATACTGAAACCAGGAGCTGTTTCCAAACAGACTTTAAACAGACTATTTTCTTAGTATTTTGAGAGAAAAACACTTTGTTACAGGTATGTACACAAAATATATTTAAAGTTCACCTCCCCCTCCATAAGTGTCATAAGTCATTAAAACTGTTTTAAACGTATTTGTGACAATCTCACAGAACAAAATAAGAGCTATATCGGTTTTCCTTTTAATTGCAGCAGCAATGAAAACGTGTAGAGTTTTATAGACACATACCCGTAGCCACCCCCCTCCCCCCCCGATTCGATCCTTTACTACAGAATCCGGTGCTTCTATTCGTTATGGTGGTCTTTGCAAATACAGTTCCTTGTTTATCATCATGACAGTATATACGGAGGCCGAAGTTAATTATCTACCTCACACGTGTAGCCGAACGCCGAATTGCGCGCCGGGAATTGAACCGAAATTGAATAGCAAGGCGATATCGAATGGCGCGTCAAAATACATTTTATTTTACATTTATCCCGACGTATTCCTTTTCTGAAAAGGTATTATTAAATGCAGTAGCTCGCTGTCAAATCAAACCATGGTATAGTTCCTTGCTTAACACTGGATTCAGTAATAATATCGATGTGTCCGAACGCGTTGTAGATCGAAGCATAAATGTTATGACGATCGATACGGCAATGCTTTATTATTATTCTGCGAAATGCAAATACCTGAGTGACCTCAGCGTATGTTGTATTCTATTCCGCTCTATAAAGCTTGTGTTTAGAGTAGCGAGGCCTATCGCTCGTATATATTTAGCTTACATGTAAGCTATATGCGAGAGCACACATTATTTTGTAAACAGACAATTTATGTAGCGCTCCGAAAAGGAAACATTAAGTTGTACACGAATGATGATTACAGTTAAGTCTCTTCTCAAGAATTAAAAGCCATACCTTATATCTGTTTTGGGCCCTCTTATCATGGAATCCTGCACTTTTTCACTTGAAGAACGACTAAAGCATTGTGAAATTCCCGCTCAGTCTCGCGCGCTAATCTCGTTCCCAGTGTCCTCTCTATCCAGCGTCACATATCACGCGTGAGCACAAGCAAAGGTCGTTTGAATTTTGTGCGCGGCCATTATAGCAACCGAGTTTTATCCAAGAATGGGCTTATCAACAATTTATCAGCAGAAGAGATGAATATCTGAGACGACAGTCTACATCGGGACGTTTCAAATGTGAGTACAATCTTTTTTTTAATCTTTTTAGTCATGTACGAAGCTTGAGGTGGCGTTCGATTGAACGTATTCCGGAATATTAAGAACATGAAAGCTGTCGAATTATAACCATGTTTTGCCAGATTTACATGTGTATAGTGCAAATGTGTCTCATCAAACTATAAAGAAAGCGCTGTAGTGTTTATTTTTATTCCGGAATGCGGTTATTACTCATGCGCGTAGCGGCATGAGTTATAAAATGGGCTCTGTTTTTCTTTTTTTTATTATTTTGTTTTGTGTCACGATTTTGCATGCAAATTTATGCACGCATATTTTAAATTGGCACTTCCGGTTAATAGACTTCCTGTTTAGTGACTTCCGGCTTCTCCCACTTCCGGTAAAACAGCGTTACTGAAGTGTCACGACAGCATCTCCTACAACCCTACTTACATTACTATGTTCACGTTAGGTATATATAAGACGTAGAACAATCACTGGCTTCATTGTGGTACAGCCTTCATTTACAAAACATTCAATAGTAAAGAACGCAGTTTGCAGGAACGATGACTGAATGAAAGGAGTAACTCTTCTTCATATCGGACATCTTCTTATCACGTTTAAAATATATCATAAAACTTTCGTACGCATGCGCATGAGTATAGGCTGCTTGCAGCCTCTTGTTATTATTATTATTATTATTATTATTTTTATTTTTTGTGTCACGATTTTGCATGCAAATTTATGCACGCATATTTTAAATTGTACACTTCCGGTTCATAGCTTTTCCACTACACTTGCTGTTTAGTGACTTCCGGCTACTCTCACTTCCGGTAATAGAGCGTTACTCAAGTGTCACGACAGCGTCTCCTACAACCCTACTTACATTAGCAATGTTCATGTTTTGTCTTAGAAGAATCATTCCCTTCATTGTGGTACAGCCTACTTACGCATGCGCATGAGTATAGGCTGCTAGGAGCCTCTTGTTTAGTTAATCGAACGAAGCATTTGCGTACGGTAAGCTGCATGTAAGAGATTAAATACTGATTTAAACGCTTCGACTTTATGCAATGTACGATTAGAAGACGTGATTATTTCTTGACAACAGTGAGTGGTTTAGTGTTATTATATAAGCTTAGTTTGTTGGGGTGAAACAGCATTCTTTCTCCTGCCAAATTAAATTCAAAATATATTAACCTCGATCGGTCCTCGATAGTACATGCAATATGATGTACACTGTACGTAGACAACATTATAAAATGAGACTACATTCGATATTTGTCTTGGTACAATTTAAGCTTACATGTAAGTTAAAACATTTCGGTTTTTGCTTTGAAATTAACCGGTCATGATACAGATTACATGTACGAGCTCCAGAATTTACGTTTAACATACAATCGTCATAAAACGCTGAGACTTTAATAGATCGAAGCTTGTACACAAAAGATCATATGTACATGTAGTCTTGCTTCGTTTTGCGAGTTGTGTCATACCTGTAAGCTTGTAGTGAACCCTTGCTTTTAATCTAGTATTTACTGCTATAAATAATGGTTTGTGTGCATGTGTTATGGATATTTTTTGTTGGACCACTGATGTTTCAGATTTAAAAGCAAGTAAAAACATTTTATCTTTGTGAACAATTTACTTGGCAAAGTGTTGTGTTTACACTTAAACGTTTACCAAGGTTTCAATTTACTTTGGTCAAGTTACTTTACCTTCGCTAGTATTCGAATCACCAGTGCAACAAATTGAATTGGCTTGAATTTCTAAAAACATGCCTGCTATTAGAAGTGAAGCGGTGGCTTTCGTGTTCATTGCCTTATATTTTCTAGTTCTTGAGCGGCAAACAGTAGCCTTGAGATTTCAGCAGCTGTTAACTGCTACAGCACCTCACTAAACTGAAGGGAAAATGGATAGTTTTAACTCAAATTGCATTATGAAATACAAGGCCTGCTAGACATGCATGGCCATGGCCAATGTACCTTTCAGATTGTCTGCCATAAGGATCAAAGGCTTTACCAGGATTGTTTTGTGAAGGATTATGTTGTGCCACAGCTAAAAAGCTGTGAACATGCAGTCAAATAAAGTGATCTGAACACCACAGGAAGTGAAATAGTATGCCACCCCAAGGGGATGTATCTGTCATTTTGACCTCGGTTACTGACCTAAATCAGGGATGTACATTTGTAGATTCAGCTTTTTAACTGGTGGGAATATAGAACTGACAGACAGGTAAAAAATAGAAAAATTTAGTCCTTTTAAAGCTGCACTAGGCTTTAAGAGCCGGAAAAATGAAGTTCACAGCTTCTCTTTGTTGTTTGTATCTAAATATAGTGCATGTGTATACACTTTTAATTTACTCAAATAAATCCTCAAATGCCTCAACTCATTTAAATTTCCCCTGGAGTCCTTCTCTTCCTGAAAAAAACACTCCTTAATTTAATGTTTATTAAGAAAGGTCAGTTATTGTTCTTGCTGGCATATTTCTTAACTTGCTTGTGTCATTCCTAGAAAATTAATATGTATACATGTATATGTTGTGATTCAATGTTTTCTACAGTTTAAAACTTTTCAACCCAGTTTGATCTTTGTTTTTCTTTGTCTCATATTATGATAATGAATCTGAGACAAAGCAAAATAAAAACTAAACTGGTGTGAAAAATTTTAAACCAAAGAAAAATTTGAACCACAACATATATATATATATATATATATATATATATATATATATATATAATTCAACACATTGATACACTGCCCAAATATGGTCAAAACGTTATCGATATACGCTATGTCTACATGACGTATCTCCAAGGATGGATGTAAATTTCGCATTTTGACAAGAGAATGCAAAAATGACGGAACGGACTCAATATTTTATCTTCAAACTGTGCTTTGTTATCAATGTGTTGAATTAATAAAACTATTATAGCGCTCAAGCTTGCGATATCATGCGCGCGTTCACGCCATAATAGTTAAATATATATATATATATATATATTTACTGAATAAATGTTTGATAGAAAATTTGCCCTGTGTGGAATTTCAACCCACGTCCTCCAGCATACTAGTTAGGCGTGATAACCACTACACCATCAGGACAAACATGCTGGCAACATGGCAATCTAAGAATGCTGACGTGAACTATTTGATTCCAATTTAATGTCCTTAGGCAAGAGTTGACTTTCGGTTCTTTTCCTCAGTTGCTACCATGTGTATATGTCTTGTACATGTAGAATGATATGAAACCATTCAATTGAAAATGAAAAATTTGTCACTTTTGTATTCCTGGGGAGGATCAAATGCTTTGTTTTCTCATTGGCTCTTGTAATTGAGCCGATAGGATTGTTGTAGTTTTGATTTGATGTTGTATTGTATTTCTTCAGAAGGCTTTTTGCGATTTCTTGTGCTTATATAGTACTTTGTAGAGTTGTACAGAGGCGTTCTCGCAAATGACTCAATAAATAAGACATTATTTATGTATCTTGTACAACAAGCATGTGATCCTCGTGTAGTAGTATTGTGCCACATGCATTCAGATGTAATTTTGTGTGTCGCAGCAGGACGAAGCACTGTCAAAAAAATTAGATACCTATGATGCAGTCGGTAGTATAAAAATAGACAGGCTGAACATGACTCCCATTCAGTACCAAAAATGTATTTAAAAAGCCTAAAGCATAAACATTTCAGAGTGAATTGCATCTTTAGATCACAGTTATGAATTTGTTCTCTTTGATGATGTTGGCCTTTTGATCTTGGCAGATTATCTCTCAAATTGATAGGAGGAGTTCATGCTGTCCAGATACGATAGAATTATTTTCTTTCTTTATACCGTGGTTTGGTGCTACAGTAGCTCTATTGGCATACATTGCAGTTTCTTTGGCTCACTTTTGTTGCACGATAAATAATCACTGGAAAATTTGGACCATTTACAGACTTCATAAAATATCTATAAATCTTGAATTTACAGACTTGGTACTTTCACTTGTTAAAAACAAAATCTCTGTAAATTCTTTTGACAGACATTTTGTATAGTTTTATTGTCTTGTTCTTTATAAAATGTTTGTGAAATGTTTATAAATCCTAGGAGCCGTAATGAGAGGAAAGACTTACAATTTACAGACTTTACAAAATCTGCCAACAATGTTTGTAAATCTGCTGTTTACAAAGATTTCATAATGCCTAGACTTCTAATACAAAATGTCTGTAAATGGCACTGCGTAATTTTAATGCTTATTCAGTTACCAAATCTCTGTAAATTAATGTGGTCCCCAAGCGGAACATCTGATGACAAACGGGGAATTATAAAATCTCTGTAAATTGACACAAACAAACTAATCTTTCTCCGAATCGTCTAAATAGAATTTTTAAAGCTACATCCAGTGTTCACTCACATAATCTAAGAAATTCAAAATACAACCTTTTCGTTCCTAGACCGAGTACTGAAGCAGGCAAACGAAGTTTTCAATATCACGGTTCTGTTCTCTGGAACAGCTTGCCTTTAAGCGCTAAGATGTAGCCCACTCTTAGCTCTTTTAAATTATGCATTAAAGCGCCATGAAACATGTGTGATATGTGTGCCATATAAGTCTCTGTATTATTATTATTATTATTCATAAAGGATACTTTTTATAGTTTTTAGTATAATCCCGTATAGATAATGAATTTAGTTAGATAACTTGATTTTGTTAAGTAATTAATCTATTGTCGTTTAAGGCTCGACGGAAGAACATGTATTATGAATTGACAACGCGTAATAAAAATAAAGTTTACCAACCTAACGGGGCATTATAAAATCTCTGTAAATTGACGCAAACGGGGCATTATAAAATCTCTGTAAATTGACGCAAATGGGGCATTATAAAATCTCTGTAAATTGACGCAAACGGGGCATCATAAAATCTCTGTAAATTGACGCAAACGGGGCATTATAAAATCTCTGTAAATTGACGCAAACGGGGCATTATAAAATCTCTGTAAATTGACGCAAATGGAGCATTATAAAATCTCTGTAAATTGACGCAAACGGGGCATCATAAAATCTCTGTAAATTGACGCAAACGGGGCACTATAAAATCTCTGTAAATTGACGCAAGCGGGGCATTATAAAATCTCTGTAAATTGACGCAAAGAATAAAACTGACTAATTTTGTTTAGCAGAGTAGGCATTTTACTCGATATTTTGAGTTAGTTTACTTAAAATTTAACTTAAATATTTAATTCAACATAGTGAGTTGAAACAACTCCTTAGTTTGAGAAAATCAAGTGAAAGTCACTTTTACTCAAACATACGATTAAAACCTTACTCACTGCAGTGAGTCAGTGCTTCTCACTGAAATTAAAAATATGAGTTAATTCTTAACCCAATAAAGTGAGTTGATACAACTCTTTATTTTGAGTGAACAGGGGGTGCAACAGTCCGACATCTACTCAAACGTGAAAGCACACACATAAGAGTTTGCGAGGGTCCTAAAGGGGTAAAATGGGAACTGGAATTGGCCTGTTTTTGCCCTGGGAAATGGGATTCGAGTCACTGGGACTGGGATTTGCTCACTGGGAACGGAAAAAAACGTCGTAATTGGAATGGGACAGTTGCCATTAAGCATGTCCAGTCAATGCTTAACTGGTCTTAACTAGTCTAACTAATTCCCTTAGTGAAACAAAAGAAACGGAAAACTGATCCTTACGGCAGAAAAACAGAAGCAGAATCAGAAGCAAATAAATTAAAATAAAATAAAAGTGGAATATAATAGTGCCCAATATTTCGCTTTGCAAAACAAAGCTTCTTCAGGGGCTAGCACTATAAATGATTACAACTGTAAAACCGTTATACAAGTGGTTTTGAAAAACCTAAAGGATAACAAAAACAATGAATATGATTGGTGAAGGGTTTGACGGGTGATAAACTAAACTGACGAGTGATGAAAACGTTAATGAACTTCGTCGCGTCTGTTGATTCCAAGTGGTTCTAACGTCTGGAGTTTGTCTATGCGAAATGCTTCACGCACTCTTCGTACAGAGTCTCTGCTATTACGTATTAATTACAGTGGTATAAGTTGCATATCCTTACAGGCGCGGATCCAGCATTTTTTTATGTGGGGTGGCTACGGGTATTTGCTTAAGTCTATAGAACTTTTTATTGTTGCAATTAAAAAGAAAACTGTGAAAACCGACGGTCTAAAGGCGGGGGGGGGGGGGGGGGTGGTGGCTAGCCACCCAATCCACAACCTGTATCCGCCCCTGTCTTAGTAGAGTGGCCTGGTAGATTAAAGTGTTCTGATATAGGAGTAGGGCAGCTGAGGTGATGTCGACTCTCTACAGAGCGGCGATCTTCACCAAAGCGTTCATTTATATTAGTTTGCGTTTTGTTTCTCCGATGTATTGACACGGTATATTACGTTTAAAACAATTTTAATATTGGATCATATAGATCAGGTTTTTAGAATTCCATGTTATGTGATTATAAATATAACGTTCCTCTTTAGTAGTAAAAAAGTGTATTTCTTTTGGCCTTGTTGAATAAACTGACAGGTCAAACAGCGTGGGTGGTTGCATCTGTAAGCTCCTGCTGGAAGCACCGATCTGATCTCTCTCGCTGGTTGGTTTCCTTAGTTTAGTTTGTAGTAGTTTAGAACCACTTGGAAACAACAGACAGGACGAACTTCGTTAACTTTCTCATCACTAGTCAGTTTAGTTTTTCATCCGTCAAACCCTTCACCAATCATATTCATTGTTTTTGTTATTCTTTAGTTTTTTCAAAACCACTTGTACAACGGTTTTACAGTTGTAATCATTTATAGTGCTAGCCCCTGAAGAAGCTTTGTTTTGCAAAGCGAAATATTGGGCACTATTATATTCCACTTTTATTTTATTTGCTTCAGTGAGTGTTCTGTTTTTCTACCGTAAGGATCAGTTTGCCGTTTCTTTTGTTTCACTTCAAGTATTAATACTGATCTAGGTCTGGAAACCCAAATCCGGCCATTCTCAACGGTTTGTTGCAGTGATCGTGCATTCTGTTTCTTTTTAATTCCCATAGTTTGGCAAACATCAGAAAACTGTTAAAAGTGCCTATTTTACGGCCAATTCCACGATAGGAATATGAGAATATTTTATTTTTTCACTTGTCTTGCGGTCAACGATATTTGTGTACAGCGGTGCAATCAAGCCAAAAACGTTGAGCATGCGTATTTTCACGTTAAAAACAACATGGCGGAATGTCTGCAGGCGACAGGAATGTGAAGTGGCAGGAGCATATCACCTGATATGCGGATGTGAATAGAAAAGAGTTGGTATGAAAAACACTGGTATTTTTCCATAATTCTGCGAGTGGGAATTTGGACGCTGGGAAATGGGATTGGTATTCCCTCCCCACCCACCCACCCCCCCCCCCCCCCCCACCTTTCAGGACCCTCGATTGCCGCTTCGCGAGCGAGAGCGGGAAAAAAAACGTATCAAAGAAAAGATAATATTTCAAAATACAAGACACAGATCAGAGTTCAACGGCGGTATTACCGTTGTATGAGATATGTGTCTTATATACCATCTTTACTTCACATGTCAATAGCTGACGCAGCATTTTAATATTTTAGCCTTGCCTAAACAGCTCTTGAAAGAGGTGTTTTTAAAGCCTGGATTTACCTGGAACGGAAATAGGAATGATTTCCGAAGAACGAGAGATTAAAGAAAATACATTGAAAAAGCCGTATGTGAGCTCGAAAAATAATAATGGTGAATACAATGTAAAATACAATACAGTAAATCAAAGGCAGTCGAAGGCAATCTTCCGCTTGGTCGCTCGGCCGAGAGGTCTTGGGTGCGAATTGATCATGCGCAAGCGAGTCATTCCCGGCGGGCAGTTCGTGTTGGCGCTTCTTTTAACGAACTCCCATGTTTAATATTACTCGGTTATTACTGTCTTGCTGCTCGCTTTCAGCGCTCAAAACTTCACTTGCTTTGAAAAGACAACTTGTGATTTGAGCTTTTTTCTCGTTTCACGTTTTCTGAATAAGCTGCATGCAATGTTTTTACAAAATATCAACGATCGCTGTGCATTCGATTGCTTCCAACCTACATCCATCGTCGAGTCAAGTTGGCTAGTTGTCAATAAATGCTACACCAATTCAAGCGCTTCATTCTTGCTGCCCTTGTGATCCCAAAGGTAAGTAAGCTTACGTTAAAAATGTAAACCAGTTTAAATATTATTTTTGGCTACCTGTACTGAAGATTTTCTACGAATTTCAGGGTTCTGTCTTGGTGACTGTACGGGCTCACTTCGCAAGGGATTTCACGTTGTAATTTGTTTAGTCTTTTGTTTTAGTCCGTGTGTATTGGTACACCAGAACAGAACCAATTTCAGCCTGCTCATTTGAATAAATAAGCTTATAAGAAACTAAAACTTGAATTTTAATATTTCTTTCAATCTTGCAATTCTGTTCAAGTGATGTTGATTTTTAACATGAAGAGCCTGTACAGTATTATTTTCTTCTTATTTGCTGGGGCCTTTGGTCGTCCATGCTTAGGAAACCATACTTTACTGTAGGCCATAAGACGACTGACTTGTTATGTACACATGCTAAATTGTTGGAGGTAAAACCTTTGGAAAAGGCGAACATTGCTCAGTTAATCAGTACCAAAAATGACAATAGTCAGTTCAAGGATGTACAGTATACAAAACATGGACCCAGGTACATGGACCACCTTTAATTTTCGTCAGTTTTAATATAGTATATTTTTTCTGAATTTTTCTGTCATTATTATAAAGGATGGACTGGGGACAGGGTATAAAACACAGTCTTCAGTTTAAATAAATATAACATTCAACTTCAAGCAGCCACGTCAAGACACAAGTACATGTATTGTAGAACAAGAAGGCCTGGACCCAAGGTACTATAATTATGGGATGCAGACAATCCCATGTGCTTTTCTTTTGGATTTGTTGTGCATGTGCTGTCAAGAAAATGCTGATAGGCCTGGTGAAGTATAAACAAACACATGTGCAAGCAACCATACTGATGAAAAGACAGTGTCAGATCAAGATAAAGATTGGTTTGTTTGTTATTATTTCTACAATGTAGATGCTTTGTGGATACTTGTGAAGAGCAGTGTTTAAGGTTTGAACATAGCCTCGCCTTCCCCTTCCCTCACGGAGAACTCAAACTGAAAACACTGCTCTTCGCGAGTATTCACGAAGCACCTACATGTAGAAACAATGAAAACAATTACAATGTCATGTAGTATGGTGGCTTTGGCATGTGTTTGTTTATACTCCACTAGACTTTCGTTTTAACCGAATCCAAAAGAAAAGCACATGAGATTGTCTGCATGTCATAATACATGTAATAGCACACTGTACATTGTAGCTTGGGACTTGGCCCAGTCCTTCTTGTTCTACATGCATCAAAGGAAATCTGTGGGGAGAGCACTAAAACTTCACATCATTGCTCGCCTCCTGCCCCAACAGTACCGGCCAAGAATCGGACTGCATACATTGTATACAAACACATGTAAAATGCAATGTTGGCAAAAGGGTAAAATAGTAGGGAGTTAAATACCAATTGATGTTGAATGTCATATTTATTAAAACTTAAGACTGTGTTTTATACCCAGTCCACAGTCCATCCTTAAATTGACAAAAATTAGGGGTGGTCTATCAGATTGTCCATGGACCCGGGTCCATGTTTTGTAAACGTCCTCAGTTCAGTGTATTTTTTAGTATGATTATAATACATGTACAGCTGTAGTTCACAAATGTCATATCAGATGGCTCTTTGTAAAGAGAAAGGGCAACCAGAAAAGAAGGCAATTTTAATTTGTTGCTGTACATGTATGTTGATTGATCATGTAGCTGTAGCATCTTCACTTATTTTTTTTTCTTTAGTCTGTGTGAGATACATGGAATGTTTGCTAATGAGGATAAAACAAAAATAGAATCAAGGATAGTTTTAAGCACAACATAGGCTGTGCTTCAAATCTACATTATTGGTGCCAGCTTATAAGTTTTGTAAAAAGCTACATGTTTGTACACTTTCTGATCACCCAAGGTCAAAAGTGATATGCTACAGGCCACTGTGTGTTGCTAAAGCACAGCCCAACAATGCAAAATTTTACCTTTGGGCAACCAGGAAATCTTTGTTTTTGCACCAAACTTATACTGTATGCTGAGCACCCCAGATTTCAAGTGCTTGGAGATTTCGGGCTCCCAACTATCTTTCTTAGAGCACAGCCTTGGTTGTCTAATACTTGTACAGGTGTACATGTATGTAGTCAAAGTTTATAGTTTTTGATCTAAATGGTGACTATTTCCTTTATTTCTTAGAAAACTGAGTGACAAAACTACAGTACTAAAACACGCAGTAATGAAAAAGATGTACAGTGTGCATGTACAATTATAGAATGGTCTGAGCCAGAGGTATGTGTATACTATCTTTCATCTTGCAGCAATGGAACTTGTTGATTAATTTTATTTTGACTAACCCCCAGCCTGATACATGTACACTGTATTGCAAGTTACAATGCATTGCATCGCCATGGGAATTCCTCTTGATTTCTAACTTTCCCATGCATGTAAGAGTGCATGTGGGCATCATAGACATCAATATTACTTTACATGTAACTTCTGCTTATGGACTCCACCTGTCTCTTTGAGGATAGATTCTGTAGTCATGGTCTCAATAGCACAACCCAGAGTAGACTTTAAACTATGCAGGAGTTGCGTGACTCTGTGTTGTGTTTTTACATGTACAGGAGCATAATTTGCACTGTTCTTGCATGTATAATTATGATAGACACATGAACATAAAGCAGTTGGTTTCAAATGAAACTGTGATAATGAATTGGTGGGGGAGTGAAACAAAATGTTAGTGTTATCAGCCTTGTTGATAAAGTAAATTGCCACCATATACACACTGTATGTATAAAAGGATTAAAAAGGTAATGTTTTTTAGTGCTAGTCCTCAAAACATCAGCCTTAATTTACTGTACATTGTGCGTATCAACAATTCAGTTGATCAAACTAATCTACACGTAAACAATGAAACAACTGACATTATTCTTCTAACAATTTTTTTTTCTTATTACAAAACAGAACAACAAGGTACACTGTAGAAGAAGATACATGTACATTGTAGTGATGATTGCAGTGACACTGTGCATGACAACACGCAAGTATGTTGTTATGAATTAAGCCCTGAATAAAGAAATAAACAAACAAACAAACAAACACATGCACAAGCAACCATACTGATGAATAGTGTCAGAACAAGATAAAAATTGGTTTGTTTGTTATTATTTCTTGATGCTTTGTGGTTACTCGCGAAGTGCAGTGTTTAAGGTTTGAACGTACATGTGTAGCCTCACCTTCCCCCTCCCTCACCCTTCCCTTACTCACTACATTGTACATATTACCTGTGAAACAGGAAAACTCATTTATAAATTTTTGAGAGCTTCAGCATTTGCACTGACTTGCCGATATTTGGAAGTCCTGGGTCAATCAGTTTTTACTTCCCAAGTTGTTTAAGTGTTCACTTTACCCTTGCAGTGCCTCGTTGCACATTAGGAGTAAATGAGTACTGCCACATTACCAGACAACATGCAGAGTCTTATTTGTGATAACGGCATTCCAACCAGGGGAGTAACAGCGTATTTAGAGTGTGCAAAATTCCTATGGCTTTTGTTTCAATCCATTATTTTTGTGATATGATGCTTTGTTTTCTTAACTTAATGATAACCAATAAATTATGACTCCCTGTACACAGATTAATTCCTTGTGAAAACACTTGCCCTACATGTATACTGTCAGTCAAAAATGTTATTTTTCTGGTTCATAATTTATAGATTGAGGACAGAACCAAGGATAACAAACAACCTGAT
Organism: Cladopsammia gracilis; assembly: GCA_022457155.1. Taxonomy (NCBI): domain Eukaryota; kingdom Metazoa; phylum Cnidaria; class Anthozoa; order Scleractinia; family Dendrophylliidae; genus Cladopsammia; species Cladopsammia gracilis. The sequence continues at coordinate 332,855 of JAJGOT010000045.1, read as the reverse complement.
GCTGTTGAAACAGAATCTAGTATATAGTAAGTTGACACATTTATAATGGGATTGATATTTGTGGTGGTTAGATACAGGAAATTCAACATCGTTTTGATGAGATTGTTGAATAAGCTGATTTATTATATTGCAAGGTTACCCGTTACTAGGCAGGGATGACAACATTGAGTAGGAGAAAAGGCAGGTTGTGAAGCAAGAGCGGCGGCTCTTCAAGGCTGTGGTCTGAGAAAGATTGCAGGAAACCGAAAGCTCTGAACCTGTGAAAAACCAGGGTGCCCAGCATTATGAGTTTTATGCAAACTGCATGTCATAATACATGACTCAGGGCAAAAGTTAAGTTACCAGGAAATACCAGGCACTGCTGGAGCAAAGCCTTGTTCTTGTATAATTATCACAAAACCTTAAGTTTTCGACCTACCGTGTGTACAGTGTAGGACATGGCTACATTTTCCAAAATTTTGAAAAGCTAGTGTGAGACTAGTTGGTTTGATGGAGATCTCAAACTCATTGTTTAAAATAATTATATAAAAAAATACATTCTGACTTGCATTATTTTGTTTCCTTTCAGATTTCAGCATCCTATGCATCAATTACTGCATTGTTTTTCTGAAGGCCAAGAAACTTAGTGATGTAAAGTAATAAATTTCAAAAAGGAGCTGACCAAATTGGGCATGACTTTTCCAAAAAGGTCAAACATAATTATTCCAAAGAAGCTTTAGTCATAAAGTATAAAAGATTACATTGAAAAGTTATATGTCAAATACATATGGAAACATTATTGAAGGGAAGTTTATAATAATTTTATATGTTAGGGACGGACCATTTAATTTTTGTGGGGGGGTGGGCAATTTCTTCTGAGCATGAATTTTTTTTTCCAGCATCACTATTTGCAAGAATTCTTTTTACCTTAATGCTTGAATTTTTTTTCACGTGCTTTCTTGTGCACGATTTTTTTTCTCTTAAATTTCTTAAATTTCTTCTAAATGGCCCGTCCCTTAGGCCAAGGCAAACATTAATGTTACAGTTTATTACATGTGATTATTTATAATCCAACCCAGATAAGTAAATATTAAGTGAGAATTTATTTTAAAAATGCTTTACAGTATTGTAGTGCTATTTTCATGAAAGTACAATTGATGAATTTAATGTCTTATTTAATTTTTTTATAGAAGTATTTCCCATGTATCAGACCATTATGTGTGTTGTATTTTAGGTTTTATTTGACAGCATTTAGGTTTTATTTATCAGAATTTTTATACATTTTAATTAAATTATAGAGATTTACATGAATGTAGAGAACAAAATTATTATAGAAAATTATTAGATTTACCCTCTAAAACAATCATTATTTGGAGTTGTAGGTAAGATTTTTATGCAGTTTTTCTCCCTGAGATTGTCTATGATTGGTTTCTTTGGGCATACCACTTTTAGAGGAAATATATAGCTTATATCAAGATTTAACAGATTGAATTACAGAAATATATCTTAATGAACACCTTCATGTAACTTTGTTGAAATTTGATTGTGCTGTATAATGAGACTTGAGCTACATGTATGTCACACACTGGGCACCTGTCAGACACCATTTTGAAACATAAGCATAGCAGGGAATTATGGGTATGTAAAGCAGTGGATTGAGGGTCAAGTGCTTCCAAGCAACGAAATATGCTTTTGCACAGAGAGCCAGTGCTCACTTAAGTGCCCGATAATTAATTCTCAGGCACCAAGTGTGAACTGAGCCTTACTGAAGACCTTTTAATTTCGCTTAATACAATGTATAACTCTGGTGTTAAAAATCATACATTTTAAAACAGTTGCATTCCACTGCCATTAGTTTTATTTGAACTTCAGAGTTAGGGCCTGGTCGCACTACAGTCAAAAACAAAAATCCGCCCGTGCAAAATGACATACAATGTAAAAACAGAAACATTCCACAAAAAGCATGTCCCACCGGAGCGGTTTCTTTTGTTTTCCTCGATTTTTGCATAGGTGGATTTTTGTTTTTGACTGTAGTGCGACCAGGACCCTTATTAAACAAAAGGCAGTAAAGTTGTTCAATCCTTTTGTTTAACTGTAGCAACATTTTTCTTCCTACAGCTAGATTTTATTGAGTAATGTAGACATTTTGCAAGAATTTATATTTACAATAAAATTTTAGAAATCTACAGACACTATATGAACTTCTCTGAGACATTTGTGTGGTTTATTTGTGGACATTTAACTAACATTTTATGCAATGTTTCGTTTACTTTTTACAGATATTTTAGTGAGATTTTATGCTATGCGTGTTTCACGCGTTCCTTTTATACATGCTGATTTTACAGAGAAAATGTGGACATTTTGAATAGATTTAGTGCAATAAAATACATACATTTAACGAGCATTGTATGTACTTTTCTGTGACATTTTGTGTAGTTTTTTTGTGTACATTTTACAAACATTTCATTAAGTTTTTTTTACTCACTTTTTACAGAGATAATAAGGAGATTTTATATTTACTGGTTTACAGAGATTTTTTCTCGTGCCATTTTACAGAGAAAGTAGAAAGATTTTACAGAGATTTGTTGTTTGTAACATAAAATCTCTGTAAATTTTACACAAAATTTACAAGAAAAACATCAAGATTACATACACATTTTATGCGATCTTAGCGCAGAAAATGTGCTGTAATTTACAGACTTTTTACGAAGTTATAAAATCTCTGGGAATGTGCACGTTTACAGAGTTCGTAATTTACAAAGGAAATGTAGACATTTTACAGAGATTTAACTAACTTTAGTGAAGTCTGTAAGTGGTTCAAGTTTTCCAGTGAATTATCGGCTAAAGTTTGCTATCTAGAATATTGTTTGGACATCACGTCTTTTTTCCACGTTCGACGCACTTAAAAACTATAAAACTACAAAAACTGTAAAATTATAAAAAAGTAAAACGATGTTACTTTTTTATAATTTTACAGTTTTTGTAGTTTTATAGTTTTTAAGTGCGTCGAACGTGGAAAAAGGACGTGATGTCTAAACAATATTCTAAATGTTCCAATACGTTCTTGGCTTCGGCTCATGAAATTTCACTGCAAAGTTTGCTATCGCTTTGGAAGTGCTAGGTTCGTTAAATTTCTGAGGTCGTCAAAAGTCTGTGATGTGCAAGACTTGTGAGAAAGTGTTGTCCATCACAGATATACAGTTTAGGCATCTTAGATCTGAGTCTCAAAAGTGCAACCAACTAATGTTAATGCTCCTCCACATGTAAGTACACACAGTACATGTAAGTGTATAACATAAATTTCCCATCTCAAAAAATTAAGTAAGCAAGCTAATTCTTGAGCTTCTAAATTGGAATACATGTAAGTGCCTAGACACTTAGGGCATGTTTGCATGGAGGTAGGGTGCCCTGGTTAGCTGAGCTACCCTGGGAGAGCCAACTTTTCATGTTTCTTTAGAAAATGCATTGAAGTGTGTACATGTTAGAAAGGGTAACCCACCTTCCCGAGGCACCCTTCTAGGAGGGCTATCTTTTTGCCATGTAAACGGTTCGTGCCGGGTTACCCGGCTAGCCGAGGTGAGAAGACCGCGAAAAAATGGTGGTATAAAATTACCATCCTTGGGAATTGTTTCATTGTTATCACTTACCAGTGATATCTGAATGAATGAATTAGAATGAATGAATGAATCAGAATGAATTAGTAGAGTAAAAAATAATAGCCCCAGACACTGAAAAGCAGCCGCTTGCAGAACGAATTATAAAAAAAATTAAACTTGCCACTAAAACGTTTCCTTTGTGCGCCATCTTGTTTGTTGTGCTTAGCGGCCACTCAAAAGATAGCCCACTGACTTTGAAGTACTGACATTACCTTTCAAAAGCAAGTTGCATAGAACTGTCAGTATAGTTTGAGGCAAAACTACTTTGAGTGGCCTAGTGTCAGTGTTGTGTACCAGGTTAAAAATAACCCGCAATATTGTTTATTATTGTGCATTCTTTTTTTTTCAATTAACTTTGATTAATAAGTAATTCTATTATTGTTTTTCTGCAGAAAAGAATGTGCAAATGAAGGGGGAAAAAGGCCCAGCAGGTACAGGATGCATAACAGGGCTGACTCACAAGGATAAGGGTACGTCCGATTGACTGATTCTGGAGTAGGAATATGCAGAATGGTCACAAAAATCACATTATTTGAGATTTGGGAGCCATAAGTGAGAACACTTAACTTCTGCTACTGTCGTATCATAAACATGTTTTAACAGATTTGCAAAGCAAGTGTGCCTGAACAACCAATTCTCAGAGACTATTCTGTTTACACTTATTCTGGAAAATGGTGAATTGAATGTGCCCTACATTATTGCATTACAAATTCAAATATTTTGATTTGACAATGCAAATGTTCCTTACTTCTTACCGCACAAAATATCTGAATGATACATGTGGATTCATGAGTGTACTGTAGGTTGTTTGCAACTAAACTTGAATGTGATGTTGAGTATGTGCTCGGTTTTCCTTTAATATTTGGATTTCATCTGAGAGGTGCACAGTAACTTTTATTTCCACAAAAAAATACAGGATGTCAAGTTGTATACACCAAATTGAAGAAACGTTGACCCGTGAAAAGCATAAACCATGAACGATGAAACCGAATGGGATTCTGGGTAGGCAGCATTGGCAAGCTAGTAACATTCTATTTCTTAATAATCAAGATGTTTTCTTTGTTTGAGACATTTAAGGGCATGATTTATGCATTCTGTGTTAATGTAATGTGTATTCTGTCACAGACAAAGATTAAATTTTCTAACTTCCCAGTAAACCTTTGGGCCGCATCGTTCATGGTTTATGCTTTTCACCCGACAACGTTTCTTCAATTTGGTGTATCATTTTAATACTTGACTGCTTAAACACAAAGCATATTTATCAAGGTGCCAAAAAATATCTTCAAGCATCGTAATTTTCGTATTGAACAAAAATCGAAATGTAGAATCAAGGAATGGGATTCGTGAATCAAATTGAATGGTCATGATTGTGAATAATTGCATAATCAAGAATTTAGACAAGTAATAAGTTCACGGATTTGGTTTTCATGTTGATATAAATTATCAGTATGTTAATTTTCAGAGGACCAAAATATTATTTTTTACTTTTATACTTAATTTTATACTTAAATTTTGACTTTAAAATACTCAAATTTTGACCCTTTTTGGGGTCAGCAAATTACATGCATACATTTGTCATCTGTTTTATTGAATTTTTTGTATTAAGAAAGAATTAGTAAATTCGAATTGTATTTAACAACTATTCACTGAAGTGGAGGTGGGTAGTGGTGGGTAGCTGCTGGGAGGTGAATAGCACTTGCTATTCCGAGTTTCAGTAGCCAATCAGAGCGCGCCAACAATGCTATCCACTGTTTCAGTATATACTAAATTTATATATTATTATAGGGTTTGAACCATGTTTTAAAATTATTTGTAAGGAATTTAGAAAGTATTTCAAATATATTTTTATTGTATTTTGACAGACGTAATTATGAATAAACCATTTATTGCAAATGCTACTCCATGTTGTTTTAAAAATCTTTTAAAATCAACGTTCAGTGTATTTTCAGGTAGTTTGAAAGGATCTTAAACCCGATTCAAATACTATTTATAATATATTTTGAAACATCACCCATTTTCTCCATTCACGAAATATAGAGGCCTTTCAAAATACGTCACAATAGTGTTTTAAACAGGTTTAAACATCGTTAAAATAAGTCAAAAACTACTTAAAAACTATATTTCAAGCACGAATTTTCAATGTATTTTGAATACAAATACATTCAAAATAGGTTTCCAAACAGTTTGCAAATAGTTTAAGAATTGTTTTTTAAAAATTTGTAAACTGTTTTGATGCTAATTTTCCACTATTTCAAATACGTTTCAATATCGTTTTAAACAGGTTTAAACATTGTTAAAATAAGTCAAAAACTACTTAAAAACTCAATTTAAAGCAGGAATTTTGAATACAAATACATTCAAAATAGCCTTCCAAACAGTTTGCAAATAGTTGGAGAATTTATAATGTATTTTTAAAAGATTTGTGAACTGTTTTTAAAACTATTTTTTAAGGTGTTGAAACGTATTTGAAATATATTTTAAAACGTATATGAGGATCTGAATTCATCGAAACTACACTCTGAAAAGGTTTTAAAAATATATTTCAATGTCGTTTTAAACAGGTTTAAACATCGTTAAAATAAGTCAAAAACTACTTAAAAAACATGATTCAAATACATATTTTTCATATATTTTTCAAAAATATATTAAAAATAGTTTTTCAAAATACATTAAAAACAGTTTTAAAATAGTGTTTGGTTTGGTAAGGGTACCGAGGCCAAAATGTTTGCCCTTCTGGTACAGTGGTTCAAGCGGTTTCGTTGTTCCCCTGGTGGCTGGGTCTACTTGTTAACGTATTGGTGTTTTGACCGTTTTGGTGTGAATCCCTTGAGCATCTGTTTTACTTATGTTCTCTTGTTCAGCAGGGCATTGCTTGGATCCAAGCTATTTTGTCCGCCGCTTCCCCCTTAGCACCCTCTATCGATTCTAAGGTCATGTTGTTTGGTTTCACCACTAATGATTTTTAGTGTGTTCCCCTGTTTTTTTTTTTTTTTTTTTTTTATCTCATTAAGGTGCTCAAGTTGTCTTGTTCTGGAAGCAGCGGAACGACTTTCGTTTCCGTGATGTGTGCCCCTCTGGCCTTAGGCATCTTGCCCAGCTTAAGGCTCGTATCTCTTTCTTTCTGCCTTTGTTTTTTAAGCGGTTTCGCTCTCCGCGACGCCGCCTTTTCTTTGTCCGTCAATGGGGTGCCCGTGGTAATATTGGTTCTATTGGTGGCAAGACTTTCGTGGTCTGTTTGTAATGTCTATGCCTGTCCCGATTGATCGTGGTCGCCTTCATTGGTTGTACTGCGTGATCCCACTCTCTACTTTACTTATTCTTGACTTTACTTATTCCTGGTTTTGTTCTTGTTTTGGGTGATCGTGGTCGCCTTCATTGGTTGTACTCCGATATCCCTTCTGCTTTACTTATTCCGGTGATCGCGATCGCCTTGGCTGGTTGTACTGCGTGATCCTTGCGCTTTACTTGTTCCCCTGTCGTCGTTGTCTTGGTGTTCGTGGTCGCCGTTAGAGCGTGCACTGCGTGTTCTCTCTGTTGTGGGTTGTCCTGTCACTGATTTGTAAGAATGCCCTCTTTTTGGTTCGTTTATTTGGTGGGTGCGTTCGCCTTTGTTGGTTGCACTGCTCGTGCCTTCCCCGTTTCGTTTCCTTTGCCTTCCCTTTTTATTGACTTGTACTTTCTTGCGTATTGGCCGGAGCGGTCGCCTTAAGTGGTTGTACTGCCAAAGCCCTTAGTGTATTTTTAGCGTTCTCTTACCATTTGGCTTTTCAGTGCATGTTTTTACTTGTAGTTTTAGTTGTCTTGTAATCGTTTTATCAAAATAGTTTTATCACCAGTTAGTCTAACTACTGTAGTTAGCGTAGCTGGTGTTTTCTTTTTTAACTTCCCACTTCCCGGTGAGGCGGGGTTTGATTCCCTGCTTCCCTGATTCGCCTTCTTTGATGCCTATTTTATGTCGCTAATCGGTCGCCTTCATTGGTCGTACTGTGCGGCTTTCGTTTCTTGGTTTTTGCGCGTCCCTAATCGGTCGCCTTTATTAACTGTACTGTGCAGCTTGCGCTTGCTGTTTCTATGTGTTTGTTTCCGTTGTCCTCTAGGTCGCATTGCACTTGGCGGCCTTAAGGGGAGGCGGGGCTCATTACCCCGGTGACTTTTGACGTGGTCGTGCACCCTGCCTTTGGCATGTAATGTTGTGTGTTCAGTGCCGGTTTTATGTGTTTGTCTATGTATGTGAATGTGTATTTTGTTGTCTGAGATGTCCGTTTCGTGTTGTCTTTGTGGTTTTGTGTTGTATATTTGACCTATGGGCATTGCACTCCGCTCATAGGATCGCCAAAAATAAAAAAAAAGCTTAGTGGATAGGGCATTGCACCGGAATCGCAAGGCCATGGGTTCGAATCCAGTTCACGCATGAATTTTTTTTTTCAGGTTGCTTTTTCAACTGCTTAAGTTGAGAGCACACTGCGAGGATCATAAATTTCACTCATAATTCCTATTTGTTTGTTTCTTTTTTTCATTTGTCCATGACAACGTTATTGCCATTAGGTGTTTTCGTCGTTTTATTGTGTTCTGGCGAGCGTATAATCGTGATCAATACTAATTATGTGTTAATCAAGGGTTTCATACCCTGATCTGATTATCATTTAAGGATTGATTTATCACGTTCCTCGCTCGCCTTACGCTCTGCGCGAGTTCGCATGAAAAACACAAGAAAATTACGTCTGTTCTGCAGGCTATTCTACAATCGATCACATTTGTTTAACGACGGTGACACTTAGCAGCCGTGCGCCTGACAAGCCTGTGGCCTCAGATTCCAGATCAAATTAAAAATTATAAACGTTGGTTTTTGAGGATTCAACGGGAGTACTTTCATCACTGTGCCATCCAGGCTCATACATGTTTTTAATTCATCGAAACAAAACTGAACTGTTACAAATGACAGCGAAAATTCACACATCTAAAAACAATGTTTGCATGTTTGTAGCGTTTTTCTTAGTCTAGAAAATTCTATTTGAAGTCCTCCAGAGCTCGAAGCCTTATGCAAAGGTCGGCATAATTACTTCGAATTTTTTTTTGGCCAATCGAGCGAGATAGCGGTCGTGTGAAATTTTGACCCAAACGCTACAAGTCGTTCAACGCCTCGCGTATTTGCGAGTTAAAAACGGGAGCTTTCATTCGCCCCGGTCTATCCAAAAATCAATGCTTATTTATTTCTTTTTATCAGCGAAGTGTCGCATCTGGGTCCTTTGATCAGATTAATAACTGCAGAAAAACAAAGAAAGCATTTCGCTTCATAAGAACTTTAACCCTATCCAGACCGGGGGGGGGGGGGGGGTTGGAGCCCGCTCGAACTTTGAAGTTGTGTCGTTTCAAAACGGTCGATGCAATGACAACAGAATTTGGTGACTTTTCCTAAAATGTATCTGGAAACATTTTCCGGTTAGCGTCCTTTGTCCACTGACATTGACGTTTCCATAGCAACCGCTTTTTGACACCTATGTTTTACAAAATTAGCATTTTTCGCTTTCATCAAGATTATTTCAAAGTTATCTTATTGAATTAATATTTTCCACTTAATTTAGCTATAATTAATCAAATTATGTATAATTGTTTATTAATTAACCCTATTCAGACTGGGCTTTTTTAGGCAATCTGTGACTGGGGGGCTCCTCGGACCCCCCCCCCCCCCCCCCCTTCATATCTCTGGAACCAGTTAGGCTAGGACCATGAAATTTTCACACAATGTTCATCTCCACACAAGGAAACGTCACAACTAGTTTTGACCTGCCACGCCCAATTATGACGTCACAGTGACGTAAAATTTGTTTTTCCGACGTTTCTTTGATATTTTTCCATCCAGATACTTAAAATATCAAATATAACTGTAAAATCATCTCTTTAATATTAAAACATAATAAATACAAACAAGGACACACTTGTAAAACGAGAAAAGGCAAAGAAAGGCGATAAAACTATAATTTTGAAATTATTGTCCGCCATCTTGGATCCGCCATCTTGGATCCGCCATTTGGATTTCCTTTTTTTTCGCTTAAATTAAAATTTAAAAATATCTAAAAGAGAAAAGGATCAGAATGTATGGAACACGTATCAAACTAATGTCTATTATCCAAACAATGAACTAAGAAGCGTTATTTAATAAATGGTACAAAATTTTTCTCCATAAGTAAAAGTGAACAAAAATTTACCTACCCCTCCCCCCAAATATTTGATGTTAAAAATCTTTGATGTCTTTCAAGAACTAGTCCCAAGAAAAAACTATTCTAATAAGAAAATGCACTATAAGTAAAAAAAAGATCTTAAAATAAAAAATTCACCATATTTTAATATTTTGAAAACCTATGTGCCAAAAACCGGTTGCCATGGCAACATGGTTAATCACACTGGCATGTTATAGATACCAAAATGTCCCTAGATAAATTCTAGGAAAAGTCAGAAAATTTCAGTCTCATAGCTATTTCGGTGTAAGAGTTATTACAATTTTACTGGAGGGGGGGGATTCGAAAAGCCCCCCCTCCCCCCCAGTCTGAATAGGGTTAAGGTTAATTAACGGTAATTTTAGGAAAATGTCAAAATCCAGGACGGCGGATCGAAGTTTTACTAAAGGTCTTTTTATTCTATAATTTTATTATTGGTTCATATTTTGGATTGTAAAACATTTGCCCACAATAAACTAAGCTTTAGCAGTCCATTTGCTTTATTTTTCGGTGTTTTTACCGAAATAAACACGTTTGGACTAATTCAAGATGGCGGATCCAAGATGGCGGACAATAAAATGGGAAATTTATTTACCTGTTTGTGTAATTCCATTATCTCTAAACATTTATTGTCAAAATATCATAAAAATGCCTTTTTCACTTGGGAAAGCTTTTTTTGAATTCATTAGGTACATGAAAAGCCATAGTTTGCAAAGTTATCTGTTCCAGTTTTTAAGAAAATGTACACATCACTTCTATGACGTCACATGCTGTTACCATGGCAACAAAGTGTACCAATTCATTAACTTTTACTCCTGCATCAGTATGTGAAAGTTTAGTTTGAACATTACCGTTTGTTTCAGAGATATACCTTATAGAACATTTCAGTTGGTTATTTCATTGAATATGACGTCATAATGACGTCACTGTTATTATTAACAACAAAAACAATGTTAGTAAACATTAGACTTTTATCAAATAGGTAGCTGTTAAAGTATTGTTGTTATATGTTCAAAAACAAAATACTGATGAAAGCCTGTTTTAGCCAATAAAATCGACTATATGACGTCATAATGACGTCACGTTACGTGATTATGACACCAAAGTATCTGTAGTTACTAGAATTCATGACAACATTATTCTGTGTAAATTTGGTGGCCATAGCATAAGCGGTTTCAAAGTAACATAGGGTGGGGGCTTCTGGAGCCCCCCCCCCCCCTCCCCACGGTCCCAGACGGTCAAAAAAGGCCCGGTCTGGATAGGGTTAGGGAACATACATGGGCGGTGAACTTACAATGCACATCCAGTGTAGCAGCATTGGAGATAGCGTTACCAACGACGTTGTTCGCCACACATCGGTATTCTCCACTGTCCACTCTGCTCACATTCGTTATAGTCAACTGTTTTTTATTTGATGATAAACTTATTCTAGGATTGGCGATCGTATTTACAGGAGATCCATCTATGGTCCATGACAAATCCAGTAGTGGATTCCCACTGACGTTACAAAATAAAGTCACGTTTTCTCCTTCTGTTTTCGTGCCACTTTGTGGCTGAGTGGTTATTCCAGGTGCACCTACAATAAAATAAAAGTTTGAAAGTGTATGCAACATTACAGAATGTTATCACTGATTACTCAGCTAGATACATATTAAGTAATTATCCGCATAAGATGGATAGCGCTGAACGGCAATGCACGATGGAATGTCAACTTTTTTCATTGTTACAACTAGTGATCTCATTGGCCTAGACTCAAAAACCGCTAAAAAGTTAAGGTTCAAGGTGTATTTTGTCTAATTTTTATAAGTTTTCAAGTAATTTGAGACCCAATCGCACAACATACAATTTTTAAAGATATTGTATTTTGGGAACTTCATCAAAGAAGCAAAATTATTAGCTATTGTCTTCTGCTATTCTGATTGGTTAAGCACGAACATTTCCTAAAATTTATCTGAGGAAAATGGAATTTCTTTATTTTTATAATGAAATATAATTATTAACCATCAGCTCCTCTTCTATTCTTGAAATCAAAGATATTCTATGTGGGAAAGAGCCAATGCCGCAAAACAAAGAAGTTTGCTATCGTTCTTATGTGGAGCATTACTTAATATTAGGCGATATAAGTTCTAGCTCTAAATTGACAATGCCGTATTTAAAGCGTTTATTGGACAAAAATACAAACGTCAGCTTGAATAGGTCATAATAAAAATAACTTGTCCATTTCACTTACAAACTGATTCAAATAAACGTGAATTAAAGCTTAAATGGGAAATCCGTTTTGAGTTTATAATGTCTAATTTCTTAAATATTCTTCATTTACACGCGCAAATGAAAATTAACTTTAAAACCTTGAATCTGTTGCGTAGCCAAGTGGAATGGTCATCGTTGCGAAATGTATTTTGCTATACTAAGCAATCTTGTAACGACCAAAGCTACGTGTGGAACATCGTTTCGTATCGCAAAATGCTTCTAATAACGACGACCATTCCACATGGCGCCGCAACAGATTAAAAAAAACAACAACAGACAAGTGAACATCTACCATTTTTATTCCATTTGCAGTTTGCAAATAAACGTAATCTATTCCGTTTACAAATAAGCGTGTGGGTTCCACTAAATCGTAACTTTTTCACGATTCCGATTCAGGTTCCGATTCCGCTGCCGTCGCTATTAGAACCAGCCTTATCATTAAATGTTCGAAAATATAAGGGGGCTCTCAGTCCCTCCATAACATATTTTGTTTAACATTGCAGAAAGTTGTATCTTAACATACTTATTACAACTTGATAACAAAAATGGGTCCCGTTTTAGCTATGAGAAATTAAAGCTAAAATAAAGGGTGTCTTTAACAGGTTGAACTGTTACTATGGTAACCTATTGCGTCATGACGATGACAATAACTTGTTCAACATGACTGGGCATTAATTTGATACCATTATTGTAGTATAATGTGATAACGAGTGATCCATCAAAGTGTAAGTGCTGGAAACTACAGTAGAAACTGTCGTGAGTCACCTTAAGACATGGTTTGAGCGTAGTTTGCATACAATCAGTTCACTGAAAATTACAATCCAATCTTTGCTTAAACGTTTGGGGCCTCAACAGACGAGCGAACTCAGTATCGTAACTAATAGTTATCGACAAATAAAAAACATGTGCGAGCTTAGTTATCGATAACAAACTGACAAAAAATTTAGTTATAAACGAGTTCTCTTTTTGAAAAGAAAGTAATGTTTTTTTTTTTTTTTTTTTTTTTTTACCAAAACAGAACATTATCGACAACTAAATTTCCGGCCCCGTTAATGTGGGCCACTTGTCGCATTTATAAATATCATCTTTCTTCTTATGAGCTATAGAGGGAATCCAGGGTCTAATTATTTCGGTAAACTTTAGGAATTTAGAGAAGCGTGCAATTGATTTTTTTTTTTTGCTTTCTATACATTTTCTGTATTTTTTTTCCGTCGATTTTATTGACGAATGTATGGACATCAAAATGGGGCCCATCGACTGTTATTACTAGGTTAGGGAGTACTACATGAGTCCGTTACGAACTCAGACCGGAGCGACTAACTACATGAGACCGATAGTAAAATAATAATTGATTACACCAGATATATACGAACGTAAACCGGTACACCTGAATCCAATTGTTCATCAACAAACAAAAATCTCATACCTATGTGAAATTAGTTCATGTTTACATGGCGCCCCACAGACCGATCTGACTCCTGCGTGTCGGTTCAGTTTCCGGAATGAGTCAAACCGGCTCGAGGTTATTTGTCGAACCCGTCTCGCACGTCTAAAGAGAAATAGCGATTTGTATGGAGACCGACCTGAAGTCGCACGGTCTCATACAATCACCCCCATGTGCAACATACATGCAAAGTTTGATCCAAGTGTTCATTGTTTCGGAGAAATATCAATCAAACTATCGCACAGTCAAAAGCTCTCGACCTTTAAATGCGCTAGGAAGCAGGCCTTTTTTTTTATTAAAAACGTTTTGTATGAATGCACCCTAGCATTATTTATCGCCTAATACTTAGCCGACGAGGCCGTAGGTCGAGTCGGCTAAAATTAGGCGATGTCGCGCAAGCTTGAGCGCTATAATAGTTTTATAATTCAACACATTGATAACAAAGCACTGTTTGAAGAAAAAATATCGCCGACAAGCCTTTTATTTTAAAAGAAGCTTACATATGTTTTACCGCGTGAAACTTACAACATCACACAGTTCATGAATGAAAGTGGCGCCTTTGTCAATATCGCGCAAGCTTGAACACTATAACTGTTTTATAAATTCAACACATTGATAACAAATCACAGTTTCTAGAAAAAATTAATTGAGATATACAACCTTTCATTAAGTAAAAAGTTTTATAACAATATTTTACCTCGCACCATTTCTTAAACAACAAGCAGCGAATGCCGAAACTTTTGCCAAGCTAAAATTAATTTAGCGTACACAATCATTTGAGAGTTTCTACGACGAGCTTTCGTCTACTTAAAGAACGGACAGAGTAGTGACTACACGAATTTAAACATAGTAAAATGGCATAGAATGTCTTAGTTACAAGTGTTTCGTATCTTAAAAAGTTCAATTCGGAATCAAAACAAATTGAACAAACACACGGCTACGTAGTAGCGGTGAAAAGTCGGAAAGAACTGCAGCGTGGAAAGCCTATGTCTTACAAAAATTCACAGCTAAAGGATACAAGAAACGGTTAAAACATCGTACCTGTAGTTGATTTGGCTTTTTAGTACCCTCCATCAGCACCAAATTTTCAAACATCGAAGTACGAGCTAAGTCGATCAATGTTGTTTGCAAACTTGCTCGTTTTTAACCCGTGAACATACGCGCATGCGTAATGAACGGGTTATCGGTAACGGAGACTGATATGCAAATGAGTCACTCACTCGCTCCTTCCATCAGCTGTAAACTTAGTGACGCAATGCTTTGTTACGAATGCGTTTTGTAAAAAGAACAGCGTGAATCCAGCGATAACAATAACTAAATTTGTGTAAACGAATATAAACAACAATAAGCTTAAAGATGTTTCGCATTTGCAGTCTTTAATGCAACGTTAAAATCGATCTAAAAGGAATTTTCAACTGAGACACGCGTTTTGATGGTTATCTACCTTCAAGTAATAATTTTTATCCCCTATTGGTCACGGTGGTCGAGTGGTGTAAAGCGCGGACTTACAGCCGAAAGGCCCAGGTTCGAATCCCGCTCGTGCCGTTCCTTTTTTTTTTTTTTCGTTTTTTTTTTCTTTCTTCTTCGGACTGAACATTATGAAAGTGATGTACTGTATTTTTATTTTTTGCGTTTGTCAAAAATATTTACGTTTAATTTAAAAAAAATATATTGAACCGTGACAGGGTGAAAACATAAGCTTACCGCATTGCGTTACGCGTTGCGCATTTCAAATTCACGGGTTGGCTCTAAGGAGCCTTTGATTAGCTCCTACAGTCGTAATGACGAGATGAGAAACTTTTCTGAGGAAGCATCAAGTCTATATCATATTCCAGAGGTGATTACTAAAGGAATTTTCCGAAAATCGTGCTTCTTCATTCACTCCTTGTCGAGCGGTTAAACTTTGGTCAACTTCGAAGCAGCATTCATTCAGCTACGCTAAGAAAAGACCGCGACTGCGACCGCGACAACGCGAAAATTTCGCGCCTTTTTTGTCCAATCATGAGAACAATATTTTTTTCTCTTTTCTTCTCTTTTTTTCTTTCTTTTCCCTTTTTTGACTAGTAGTTCACGCACTTTCTCGCCCAAAAACCCGAAATTGCAGGCAGCAGTCATTTTCACTTTCCTTTAAAATGCGAAATTTACCGCCATCGCTGGTTATACGTCATGTAGACATAACGTATATCGATAACTTTTTGACCATATTTGGACAGTGTATCAATGTGTTGAATTATAACTTCAGTTATGAGAAAAAAGGTAAAGTGGTTAATGTTAAACATGTATCACAGATTTCTGCAAGTTTAACATTGCTTTCCTAACAGTATATGTTCTCATGGTTTCGGACAGTTTATTGTTCCTCTCTTTTAATTTCTTATGCATTCCTGTACAGACATTTAAGCATTAATATTGTATTCATATTCCGTTAGGTACTCAAACTAATTTAATTTTAATGCGCGCAGCATCGGTCATTTTTGTTTTTTTGAGTTTTCTTTAGTTGCCTTTTGTATAAGCTCCGGGTATACGCTGGATTTTTTTAACTACTTAAAAAGTCTTTGGTCAGTGCATCCATAGTTTGTTTTCATCTTTGCTGGATGTTTCTTTGTGATATCCGCGGAAATTTGATCTTTGATCTTTGTTCACGATAACTATGTTTCTTCCTTTGCACTGCGATTTCGTTTTGGCTGACTTGATGTACTGTTTGCCTTTTGCCGTTTATGGAACTAATGATGGTAGAGTTAATTAGGTCGGCTGGATAACAGAGGTATGAGAACGTGTATGGTCTTTATTTAAAATATTTCCATTTTAATGACAGACAATAGGATCTATTCAGCATAAGATTGTTTTTCAAAAGGCAATTTTATAGTGATTATCAACGTGCGTGACAGCCGCGTGACTTCAGAATATGATTGCTACTCACCTGGCGATCCAGTCGAGTTTGCGTAAGGGGTATGTAGACCCCAAAATGTCAGTGTTTACGTACTCTAAACCCAATTAGGTAATTTTACTTCAACATGACATTTTATGACGACTTTTCCTGGAAATATTTCGTGTTTCTAGTCAAAATCATTATACAAGTCACATCAGTTCGTTTTTTTTTTATGTAAATACTTTTAAATATTCTTAATGATATATTGTGGATACATCAAGTGTTCCTGGTTCGTTCCCAGTCGTCTCTCTTGGTAAGACGCCTCTATTTCCTCCTTCCCATAACCCTTCGAAACGTGTAAGCAGAATCAACTTGTAAGCAGAATTAGTAGAATTACTGGACTTGATGTATGGAAAGTTCTAGCCATCAATCTTGATGAAGAAGCTTGACACCTGGCCAGTTTCAAACTAGATTTTAACTCTTCTTTTCGTCCAAATGCTCAATATTTTGACTTAAGAATGTATCTTGTAATTTTTATATTACCGTTCTTGTTTCATTTTGACTGGACATTTCGAAAAGGTTTGTGACAATTGAAAGAGAAGTTTGACATTGACAATTACGGAAGGCATACGTTAGCATTACGTAAATTAACTCTGAAACCAGTTTGACTAGTCAACTGACCAGTCAACATAAAAATAAGAACATTCAAGTTTTAAACTGCGAATTTTAAAGTACTCATCTTGAAAACATCGTTGAAAAATAAAGCTGTCAACAAGTGAAAACAAGCTCGTTCATCTTGTGTAAAGGAACCTGCTCGTCCACAAGAAAGTTTCTTTACACTACATCTCCACTGCAATGCAATGTCTTGGCATGAAAACTACATGTAGGCACGACGAATACTATTGTTGATATGAAGAGTCTTTGAAAATAGTACAATGTTTGTTTAATTGTTTAATTGCAGATCTATTTTTTAATACAAATACAAGGATCATATAATAAAGGCAAGCAAAGAGAAATAGAAAGCTAATTTAAAGTAAAAGTTGACTCGGTACATTGAGAACTTAGATAAATTTACATTGTAGAAAAAATGATACTAAGTACTAACTAAACATGAATAGAGTAGAGGTTTTTATAATCATCTGAAGAGTTAGGGGTCAATTTCTATTTTCCATTACTCTAGAATTTTATTCTGTAATGCTATGATGTTAAGGGATAGTAAAAGCTGCCTTACAAGCGTATATGTTCTGCTTTGAACGTAACAAAAGAAGGTCAAGTCTGCGTTCTTGAATTTCAGTCAAGCAGACTTTCGGGTTTGCGAGGTGAAATAAAACCTGCTCCACTGTTGGATTGGCATTTGAATTGTTGATATAGTTAAACCATTTCAAAGCGACAAAGTTGCGGAGCATTCCGTAAACGTGTGTATAATGAATCATTGTATGCGCACAATGCGCACTTATTATCTGTGGTAATTTTAAATTTCTTAAGTTCCTTTTTATCTCGTTAATGCGCATGCGCATTAAACGAGATTTCGGAATCAGTACGAAAAAGGGACAAAAGTTGTTAACAAAGGTTTCTTTGTTAAATTTTGTGGACTTTTGTCCTGGGGGTGGTTCTTATTTCTTCTTTATAGACGCTATATTAGGGCATTGAGGATATGGTTGGTTAAAGCGGTTAGGATTTCAAGAAGGGCGTCACATACCGTCACTAAAATTTTTGAGGAACACCCCCGGTCTCATTGTTAATTTCCCTAGGGTATTGAAATGTCATGAACTTGTCATGTCTTACGTTACGTCACCACAAAGGTATTACAGTTCTTATTAAGTTTAGATATCTCACGTTAGGTATCAATCTTTCAAATTTGTTTTTAAGTTTATGTGTCCTAGACGTTCTACGCTGTTTGTGTTTTATGCTTATTGTTTCCTGTGTGGATGTGTCGGAGACGTTCTACGCTCTTTGCGTCTTATGCTTTAGAAATTTCACGTTGTATCTTTGTCCGCTTTTTTAAGTTTATAGCAGAGTTGTTTTTCAACTATTTTAGAGCTATGACTCATCGCCTGACACATTGTTTCTTATCTGGGATTTATTGTTTCTGTGGTTTTAAGCAATCCTATAGTTCATATAACGTACACACGAATGTTGGAGGAAATGTTGTTTTCAAATTATGTTTTCCCTACTACTTCCCTTACATGCATTTAGCTAAAATTAAAGGTTTATGCTTTTTGTTTCCTGTGTGGATGTGGCGGAGACGTTCTACGCTCGTTGCGTCTTATGCTTTAAAATTTCACCCTGTATCTTTGTCCGCTTCTTGAGGTTTATAGCAGAGTTGTTTTTCAACTGTTTTAGAGCTACAATGGAGGTCATTAGTGTTGGGACACTTACTAAAAAACTAGTCAGATAATCCCCCCCCCCTCCACCCCCCTTGCAATGTTGAGATTTAATGATCGAACGGACATTTACACAGAAAAAATATTCACCTACTTTGGTCAACATTGGTTTGGGGGGAAGGGGGGGGGGGGATACGCTCAAATTGCGGCCCCAAAGATAACTGTAGCAGCATTACATTATTATTTGTTAACTTTTCACAGGTGTCCCAGCTACTTTTGTCCTCCATTGTCTCAAAGAGATTTTTTGAAAAAAAAAAAAACAGGTTTGTCGCTTGAAAAAAAGCCTTTAGCAGCATGATTAGAGAGCCGGTGGTGGTAGTAGGTGCGGAAAGTGATAAATGAACGTTATGACTTGAGTTTTGGGTCATATGAAGCACAATTTTTGGGTGTTTTTAAATTTAAAATACAAGGATCGCATTCCGTTAATTTTGTATAGTTTGTTTTTGGGACATAAGAAGCGCAAATATGAAACCGTTCGTATTACTGATCTAAAAAAAACTGCCTGTATGATGAAAGAAGTGTATTTTTGCACTAGCAGTGCCTTTTCAAAGCAAAATACATCTTAATGTTGAAAAAATACGTATTTTTATTAGAACCGGAAGTGCCGTGTCAACAATACTTACATTACTCACCACATTACTCACCACATTACTCACACCAATTTTCAAGCCTAACAACGGAAAATACGCGCGTTTACTGAATTTTTCTATAGCAACATATGAGAAATAGTTTATTCAATGTAGTTTACATTTAAATTTCTCGAAAAGTTGTGGAATTTTCTTATTTTATCAACATTACTCACTGACAACCAAGAAGAGAAGTATTTGATTTGTTGTTTACTTTAACGCTAATATGCCGAGTATTGTGGAAAATCGAATAAAACGTGCACTACTGATACAGACTACCTCAGTAAACAATTCTTCTAACAAGGTTGAAACATTTGAACTACTTTCGTTAGCAATCTTTCGGTGCTACAGCGAGAAAAGGCAAAAAATGTTGGTGAGTATTGTTGCCGAGTAGTGTTGTCATTACTCATTAATGATGACGCATCACGTGCGTGACTTTAACTCCGGTTTCAAATATCCTGTAAGCTAAAATATTTCATTCTCCTTCAAAGAAAACAAAACTCTTTCAATGGAAGCGTGAATTTACGCTCATAGAGACATCAAATAGTGCGTTGAAAAACTAAAGAACGATGGCATTTTATCAAACCAAGACCTGATCCGTCGCAATATGAGTTACATATAACTTACCCACCCCTCCCCCCAACTTTTTGTTATGTCACACATTTCATTCTAATGCCAAACACCCTCATACACAGTTAACCTATTACAGCTTCACTACACACACAATATTTAGTTAGTTTGTAGCATAAATGAGCAATTTCAACAGACAGACACATTCAGACAATGGAGGTCATTAGTGTTGGGACACTTACTAAAAAACTAGTCAGATAATTCCCCCCCCCTCCACCCCCCTTGCAATGTTGAGATTTAATGATCGAACGGACATTTACACAGAAAAAATATTCACCTACTTTGGTCAACATTGGTTTGGGGGGAAGGGGGGGGATACGCTCAAATTGCGGCCCCAAAGATAACTGTAGTAGCATTACATTATTATTTGTTAACTTTTCACAGGTGTCCCAGCTACTTTTGTCCTCCATTGCCTCAAAGAGATTTTTTGAAAAAAAAAAAAAACAGGTTTGTCGCTTGAAAAAAAGCCTTTAGCAGCATGATTAGAGAGCCGGTGGTGGTAGTAGGTGCGGGAAGTGATAAATGAACGTTATGACTTGAGTTTTGGGTCATATAAAGCACAATTTTTGGGTGTTTTTAAATTTAAAATACAAGGATCGCATTCCGTTAACTTTGTATAGTTTGTTTTTTGGACATAAGAAGCGCAAATATGAAACCGTTCATATTACTGATCTAAAAAAAAACTGCCTGTATGATGAAAGAAGTGTATTTTTGCACTAGCAGTGCCTTTTCAAAGCAAAATACATCTTAATGTTGAAAAAATACGTATTTTTATTAGAACCGGAAGTGCCGTGTCAACAATACTTACATTACTCACCACATTACTCACCACATTACTCACACCAATTTTCAAGCCTAACAACGGAAAATACGCGCGTTTACTGAATTTTTCTATAGCAACATATGAGAAATAGTTTATTCAATGTAGTTTACATTTAAATTTCTCGAAAAGTTGTGGAATTTTCTTATTTTATCAACATTACTCACTGACAACCAAGAAGAGAAGTATTTGATTTGTTGTTTACTTTAACGCTAATATGCCGAGTATTGTGGAAAATCGAATAAAACGTGCACTACTGATACAGACTACCTCAGTAAACAATTCTTCTAACAAGGTTGAAACATTTGAACTACTTTCGTTAGCAATCTTTCGGTGCTACAGCGAGAAAAGGCAAAAAATGTTGGTGAGTATTGTTGCCGAGTAGTGTTGTCATTACTCATTAATGATGACGCATCACGTGCGTGACTTTAACTCCGGTTTCAAATATCCTGTAAGCTAAAATATTTCATTCTCCTTCAAAGAAAACAAAACTCTTTCAATGGAAGCGTGAATTTACGCTCATAGAGACATCAAATAGTGCGTTGAAAAACTAAAGAACGATGGCATTTTATCAAACCAAGACCTGATCCGTCGCAATATGAGTTACATATAACTTACCCACCCCTCCCCCCAACTTTTTGTTATGTCACACATTTCATTCTAATGCCAAACACCCTCATAAACAGTTAACCTATTACAGCTTCACTACACACACAACATTTAGTTAGTTTGTAGCATAAATGAGCAATTTCAACAGACAGACACATTCAGACAATGGAGGTCATTAGTGTTGGGACACTTACTAAAAAACTAGTCAGATAATTCCCCCCCCCCTCCACCCCCCCCCTTGCAATGTTGAGATTTAATGATCGAACGGACATTTACACAGAAAAAATATTCACCTACTTTGGTCAACATTGGTTTGGGGGGAAGGGGGGGGGGGGGGGATACGCTCAAATTGCGGCCCCAAAGATAACTGTAGTAGCATTGCATTATTATTTGTTAACTTTTCACAGGTGTCCCAGCTACTTTTGTCCTCCATTGTCTCAAAGAGATTTTTTGAAAAAAAAAAAAACAGGTTTGTCGCTTGAAAAAAAGCCTTTAGCAGCATGATTAGAGAGCCGGTGGTGGTAGTAGGTGCGGGAAGTGATAAATGAACGTTATGACTTGAGTTTTGGGTCATATAAAGCACAATTTTTGGGTGTTTTTAAATTTAAAATACAAGGATCGCATTCCGTTAACTTTGTATAGTTTGTTTTTTGGACATAAGAAGCGCAAATATGAAACCGTTCATATTACTGATCTAAAAAAAAACTGCCTGTATGATGAAAGAAGTGTATTTTTGCACTAGCAGTGCCTTTTCAAAGCAAAATACATCTTAATGTTGAAAAAATACGTATTTTTATTAGAACCGGAAGTGCCGTGTCAACAATACTTACATTACTCACCACATTACTCACCACATTACTCACACCAATTTTCAAGCCTAACAACGGAAAATACGCGCGTTTACTGAATTTTTCTATAGCAACATATGAGAAATAGTTTATTCAATGTAGTTTACATTTAAATTTCTCGAAAAGTTGTGGAATTTTCTTATTTTATCAACATTACTCACTGACAACCAAGAAGAGAAGTATTTGATTTGTTGTTTACTTTAACGCTAATATGCCGAGTATTGTGGAAAATCGAATAAAACGTGCACTACTGATACAGACTACCTCAGTAAACAATTCTTCTAACAAGGTTGAAACATTTGAACTACTTTCGTTAGCAATCTTTCGGTGCTACAGCGAGAAAAGGCAAAAAATGTTGGTGAGTATTGTTGCCGAGTAGTGTTGTCATTACTCATTAATGATGACGCATCACGTGCGTGACTTTAACTCCGGTTTCAAATATCCTGTAAGCTAAAATATTTCATTCTCCTTCAAAGAAAACAAAACTCTTTCAATGGAAGCGTGAATTTACGCTCATAGAGACATCAAATAGTGCGTTGAAAAACTAAAGAACGATGGCATTTTATCAAACCAAGACCTGGTCCGTCGCAATATGAGTTACATATAACTTACCCACCCCTCCCCCCAACTTTTTGTTATGTCACACATTTCATTCTAATGCCAAACACCCTCATAAACAGTTAACCTATTACAGCTTCACTACACACACAACATTTAGTTAGTTTGTAGCATAAATGAGCAATTTCAACAGACAGACACATTCAGACAATGGAGGTCATTAGTGTTGGGACACTTACTAAAAAACTAGTCAGATAATCCCCCCCCCCTCCACCCCCCCCCCCCCTTGCAATGTTGAGATTTAATGATCGAACGGACATTTTCACAGAAAAAATATTCACCTACTTTGGTCAACATTGGTTTGGGGGGAAGGGGGGGGGGGGATACGCTCAAATTGCGGCCCCAAAGATAACTGTAGTAGCATTACATTATTATTTGTTAACTTTTCACAGGTGTCCCAGCTACTTTTGTCCTCCATTGTCTCAAAGAGATTTTTTGAAAAAAAAAACAGGTTTGTCGCTTGAAAAAAAGCCTTTAGCAGCATGATTAGAGAGCCGGTGGTGGTAGTAGGTGCGGGAAGTGATAAATGAACGTTATGACTTGAGTTTTGGGTCATATAAAGCACAATTTTTGGGTGTTTTTAAATTTAAAATACAAGGATCGCATTCCGTTAACTTTGTATAGTTTGTTTTTTGGACATAAGAAGCGCAAATATGAAACCGTTCATATTACTGATCTAAAAAAAAACTGCCTGTATGATGAAAGAAGTGTATTTTTGCACTAGCAGTGCCTTTTCAAAGCAAAATACATCTTAATGTTGAAAAAATACGTATTTTTATTAGAACCGGAAGTGCCGTGTCAACAATACTTACATTACTCACCACATTACTCACCACATTACTCACACCAATTTTCAAGCCTAACAACGGAAAATACGCGCGTTTACTGAATTTTTCTATAGCAACATATGAGAAATAGTTTATTCAATGTAGTTTACATTTAAATTTCTCGAAAAGTTGTGGAATTTTCTTATTTTATCAACATTACTCACTGACAACCAAGAAGAGAAGTATTTGATTTGTTGTTTACTTTAACGCTAATATGCCGAGTATTGTGGAAAATCGAATAAAACGTGCACTACTGATACAGACTACCTCAGTAAACAATTCTTCTAACAAGGTTGAAACATTTGAACTACTTTCGTTAGCAATCTTTCGGTGCTACAGCGAGAAAAGGCAAAAAATGTTGGTGAGTATTGTTGCCGAGTAGTGTTGTCATTACTCATTAATGATGACGCATCACGTGCGTGACTTTAACTCCGGTTTCAAATATCCTGTAAGCTAAAATATTTCATTCTCCTTCAAAGAAAACAAAACTCTTTCAATGGAAGCGTGAATTTACGCTCATAGAGACATCAAATAGTGCGTTGAAAAACTAAAGAACGATGGCATTTTATCAAACCAAGACCTGATCCGTCGCAATATGAGTTACATATAACTTACCCACCCCTCCCCCCAACTTTTTGTTATGTCACACATTTCATTCTAATGCCAAACACCCTCATACACAGTTAACCTATTACAGCTTCACTACACACACAATATTTAGTTAGTTTGTAGCATAAATGAGCAATTTCAACAGACAGACACATTCAGACAATGGAGGTCATTAGTGTTGGGACACTTACTAAAAAACTAGTCAGATAATCCCCCCCCCCCCCCCTCCACCCCCCTTGCAATGTTGAGATTTAATGATCGAACGGACATTTACACAGAAAAAATATTCACCTACTTTGGTCAACATTGGTTTGGGGGGAAGGGGGGGGGGATACGCTCAAATTGCGGCCCCAAAGATAACTGTAGTAGCATTACATTATTATTTGTTAACTTTTCACAGGTGTCCCAGCTACTTTTGTCCTCCATTGCCTCAAAGAGATTTTTTGAAAAAAAAACAACAGGTTTGTCGCTTGAAAAAAAGCCTTTAGCAGCATGATTAGAGAGCCGGTGGTGGTAGTAGGTGCGGGAAGTGATAAATGAACGTTATGACTTGAGTTTTGGGTCATATAAAGCACAATTTTTGGGTGTTTTTAAATTTAAAATACAAGGATCGCATTCCGTTAACTTTGTATAGTTTGTTTTTTGGACATAAGAAGCGCAAATATGAAACCGTTCATATTACTGATCTAAAAAAAAACTGCCTGTATGATGAAAGAAGTGTATTTTTGCACTAGCAGTGCCTTTTCAAAGCAAAATACATCTTAATGTTGAAAAAAATACGTATTTTTATTAGAACCGGAAGTGCCGTGTCAACAATACTTACATTACTCACCACATTACTCACCACATTACTCACACCAATTTTCAAGCCTAACAACGGAAAATACGCGCGTTTACTGAATTTTTCTATAGCAACATATGAGAAATAGTTTATTTAATGTAGTTTACATTTAAATTTCTCGAAAAGTTGTGGAATTTTCTTATTTTATCAACATTACTCACTGACAACCAAGAAGAGAAGTATTTGATTTGTTGTTTACTTTAACGCTAATATGCCGAGTATTGTGGAAAATCGAATAAAACGTGCACTACTGATACAGACTACCTCAGTAAACAATTCTTCTAACAAGGTTGAAACATTTGAACTACTTTCGTTAGCAATCTTTCGGTGCTACAGCGAGAAAAGGCAAAAAATGTTGGTGAGTATTGTTGCCGAGTAGTGTTGTCATTACTCATTAATGATGACGCATCACGTGCGTGACTTTAACTCCGGTTTCAAATATCCTGTAAGCTAAAATATTTCATTCTCCTTCAAAGAAAACAAAACTCTTTCAATGGAAGCGTGAATTTACGCTCATAGAGACATCAAATAGTGCGTTGAAAAACTAAAGAACGATGGCATTTTATCAAACCAAGACCTGATCCGTCGCAATATGAGTTACATATAACTTACCCACCCCTCCCCCCAACTTTTTGTTATGTCATACATTTCATTCTAATGCCAAACACCCTCATACACAGTTAACCTATTACAGCTTCACTACACACACAATATTTAGTTAGTTTGTAGCATAAATGAGCAATTTCAACAGACAGACACATTCAGACAATGGAGGTCATTAGTGTTGGAACACTTACTAAAAAACTAGTCAGATAATCCCCCCCCCCTCCACCCCCCTTGCAATGTTGAGATTTAATGATCGAACGGACATTTACACAGAAAAAAATATTCACCTACTTTTGTCAACATTGGTTTGGGGGGAAGGGGAGGGGGGGGGGGGGGATACGCTCAAATTGCGGCCCCAAAGATAACTGTAGTAGCATTACATTATTATTTGTTAACTTTTCACAGGTGTCCCAGCTACTTTTGTCCTCCATTGTAGGTTAACTTCTTTTACCTACAGGTTGCAACTGAATTGATTGAAAATTCTAAAAATTGGCAGGAATGTTCTGCGATACCTTGTGTACTCAAGACGACTAATCCCAAGGAGCGAATTTTTAAGTCGTTTATCGAGTGACAACCGGAAATATCGTAAAAAGAAAAATTGGCAGGAATGTTCTGCAATACCTTGTCTACCCGGACGACTAACCCCGAGGAGCGATTTTTCAAGTCGCTTAGTGAGTGACAACGGGAAATCTCGTGAAAAGAGTTAGTTTTCCAAATCGCTTAAGCGGTTCAGCTTAATTGAATTAAACTGTTGTTAAATTTAAGCCACTAAACCAGGTAGCATAAGCGAGTTGGCAATTAATTTTATCTTTGTGGAATGTACGGTTTCCGGAAGATTATAAAGAACGGGAACGAGCGAATCTCAAAACTGTCTTAAAAATGAAATTAAAGTTGGAAAATACATATTTGCTCAATTCTTTCTTTGAGGAATAGAGGAATTCTAAGGATATGCACTTTTTTGTCCTGACTTCCTGACCGAATTTAAGTCTTAAAATAGCAATGAACAATGATAAACGATTATGCGTAAACGGACTCTGATCGATCAATGACAGACATTGTAGTACGATAAGTGGCAGGTCAGTCATAGGTCATGGTCATTTTCTTCTTCAAAATCTCCGATGTTTATATCTTATATATAAAGATCTACAAATGCGGATAAACGTAAACATTTTTCCGATGCGTTGTGGCACACATCAAAGATTTAAGACTTAAATTGGATGATCCTAGCTTGTTTTTGAACCGGTTCTGCTCGACAGTTCTGGTCAGAATTAATTCTGTATCGCGATGATCCACAATTTGCACCTACAGTTTCACAGTTGAGACCAGTTGAACCTCTCGAACTCCTCGTAATCTCGAACTCAAATCCATTTCCCTTCGGTGACCTTCGATTTGCTTTTACAGTCATTTACTATATGAATGAGAGTAGATGTTGGAAATAGCGGGTTTCGACTGTATTTTCGAAGTCTTCAATGCATGTATTTCAGAGTAATTTTCTGAACTTACAATCACGGGTGGCCAGCGACCACTGATGTATAAATTTTCAACGGTTACCTTCATCAAGTTCCTTCCCAAAAAGTCATAAAAGACCATATAAATAATTGACTTAAGGCTTACCTTTTCCACCCTTCCGAGGCTTTTGAGCCTTTCCTCTTTTCCTCCTTGTGTTTTTGCATGACTGTGTGTGTACTTATGATACGGGAAGAGTTACTTATTGACCCTTAGTTTACGATAAAAGATCACCAGAATTCAGAAAGCAATGAATGACTTTGAAATACATGAGCGCCAAAAATCAAAGGTCACCGATATGTATGTGTATACCGGGAGTCTAGGGTCAACTCTAACTGCACGTCCGAATCCAAGAGAGGAAGAGAGGGGCCTTGGGAACGAGGTTGGTAGACGTTTCAATAACAAATAGAACGTTGCCGGTCGCGTGTTGATATGAACGATATGGTCAATAATGTTTAATTTTTATTGGTAAATTGCGCAACCTTCTAAAGTCGCTGTCTATTCTAAGTGTTTATTGTGTCGCTGTCGTAATTTGTCGTATCTTTGAAGCGGAATCGAGTCGCATGTCGCTGTTCAGAACGTCTCATGTCGGAAGTTTTCGGGGCCATGTTGCTTGTCGTTTTTACCAAGGCTTCTTTAAGCCGAGATGTTTCGAAAACAGCTTCGCATTTTTAATTGGCAATAAAAGGAAACGAAACGTAATCACTAGCTCTATTCCTACAAGAGACACCATTCTGATTGAAGGTACACAATTTTTGAGT
Source organism: Cladopsammia gracilis (assembly GCA_022457155.1). Lineage (NCBI taxonomy): Eukaryota > Metazoa > Cnidaria > Anthozoa > Scleractinia > Dendrophylliidae > Cladopsammia > Cladopsammia gracilis. The sequence goes on along the minus strand of JAJGOT010000045.1, from coordinate 304,760 downwards.
CAACGGAAAAAGCGACAAGTAAAATATTTTCCTTTGCCTTTTCTACAATAGTCTGCCTTAGTGAAGTATTTAGAGAAAACATTCCTTTTTTAAGTCTTTTTACTGAACTTATTCACATGCGCAAAGTTCTTGTTTTGTCTCATACATCAATCAGTTAATCCCAAATGAAAATCGTTGCAATATATTTTAGTTCTGTTGAAATATCAATAAATAAAGAAAGTAAATATTTTTAACCTTCTTACATCTTTCCCAAATTTCGATTGATAAGAAAATCGCCATTGTAATGCGATACAAGTCATTGCTACTAAAACACTGCAGGTGTGACTGATACAAAAAATAGAAAAATTAACTAAGTAAATGGGCTCTCTAGTCAAGATAGATTGAATCTAAGTAGTCTTGCCACCCCCATAACTCGTCACAAATTCCCCCCGTAGCAACCAAATTCGCCTCCTCATTCGCTTAATATAATCATGTTGAAGTTTCCCCTCAGTAAAATGAAGACTATTTTGAACAAATACGCTAGATTAACATGAAAATTATTTACATTCACACTCGTGATTATTTTGTTGCTCATAACTTTTAATGATTTGGTGGCTCCTAAAAGAGCCCTTAAGTCCTCTATGACTGCAATGTCTAACTCTACGATTCGACCTACAGTTATTTTCAATCTTTCAACTTCAATAGATCATTTAGCAGCTTTACGCATATTACCTATCACGTCTTTACTACATTTACCTATCAAAGGCACCCAACTTTTCCAATTCTTGTTGTTGTTTGCGGCTCGTGATTTACAAGCTTTTCGAGTGGTGTGAAAAGGTGTTCTATTGCTTAATGAGAGCATGAATTTTCCGCTCATCGTGTACACAGCTAAAAATTACTTTATCCTATATAAATTCAGATACCGTTCGATTCACTTAACAAGGATTCAAAAAATAATTTATTGCATAAGATTTATATTCATATGGACAAACCTCTAGCTACGTCACTGGCGACCTTTTTCATAAAACTATCTTCAATACCGTCGCAGTTGTGTTCATCAATGGACGCCATAAAGTCTTTTAAGGAACTGACTTTACCTTCCCCACCAAAAACGCCAACGTCGAAGTATACACATTCTAGCATTATCGCGACCGGATTATTTCACACCGACTTAAATTGCACGATGTTTTCATGACTTAAACTGCTTGGCAAGTTGGCTTCTTTTACGAAGGCAATCCAGAATCGAAAATCTGCAGAGGAGTCCAACAATTTCTTTACCACCACCGTTACCTTTTTCTGGAACAAAGAAAGGAACACGGTCCCGAAAGAACCATGTCCGATTACATCTTGATCTCCAATATCTTCCCACTTGAAGTGGGAAAGACCTTGAAAGCGATGTATTTTCCTCTTTTTTGCGGAAAACAAGAGCGGTGCTTTAAACGTCTCTTTGCGAGAAAGCATGGCTGGAAAATTATAAAAACCGACTGTCACGAAGTATTTGTGTACGAAACAGCCGGCCCGCCCAAATTGCAAATCATCCGACTATAGAGATATGAGATTTTACGTATTAAGACCTACATAAAAGGTCTATGAAGACCTATGGGAACTATAAATTCATTGAATGCAGATCAGACTTCAGAAGATATTCATTCGTTTAATGCTACAGTTCTGTTTCGTATGGTCAAAAGATGACCACACTCATCAGGCAATTTTAAGGAAAAAATAAATTGCCTGATGAGTGTGGTCACGTTTGGACCATACGAAACAGAACTGTAGCATTAAACGAATGAATATCTTCTGAAGTCTGATCTGCGTTCAATGAATTTGTCTTTGCTGCTGTAATGAATAAGAGTTGAGCGCTTTTTGAAATCCATTCAAATGAACTGTCGAATAATATATATATATATATATATATATATATATATATATATATATATAACCGTAAAACTTGTGAGGGGTCTCGCAAACAATGCAGATCCTTAACCAACGTAAAATGCTTGCTGGAGGATCACTAAAGCGATCGTGGACACTTGACTAACGTAAATAAAAACGAAAATGTGAGGGTCAAGAGTCCAACTCCAATGTAGCTTTGCTGGTTTATTCGCTCGACGTTTCGACCATAACGGTCTTCATCAGGAGCATCTGAGGTATATACTAACTGAATGTTGTAACAGTTAGTATATACCTCAGATGCTCCTGATGAAGACCGTTATGGTCGAAACGTCGAGCGAATAAACCAGCAAAGCTACATTGGAGTTGGACTCTTGACCCTCACATTTTCGTTTATATATATATATATATATATATATATATATATATATATATATATATATATATATATATATATATATATATATATATATATATATATATACAATTATGTATACAATGTGCCCTCCCGGTTGTTACCATAATGGCTTTATGGCAACTCCTGAACTTATATATATATATATATATATATATATATATATATATATATATATATATATATATATAAATTCTTGAACTTGATTTGAATGTATTTTAGAGAGCGCTCAACTCTTAGAGGAGCGTTGACAATTATAATAATTTGGTTCAAGACTTCAGAGGTAGTTCATCGTTTTATTACTACAGCACTGTTTCGTATGGTCAAATGATGGCCACACTCATCAGGTAATATCAACGATTGACCGTTAAATTACAAAAACTGGCTATAAAAGCGGGAATACGGTTGCTATGAGATATAAAAACATGCGTTATTTTATCATATAAATCATGTGAGTGCTATTTATAATTTGGGAGATTGTGTTACTTTATTATAAAGTTCTTGAGGAGATATCTGTTTCTGTGGGGGCATGAACTTGCTAACTCATTTCGTTTGTTTAGACTGCAGAGATCCTTTTTACAGATGATTATGAATTTTTCAAAAAGACATAAATTACATTTCTTAGTAATGTTGTTATAAGGTTTGCATTGTTTGATGATTTTCCACTTTAGGCTGAAAGGCTTGTTGTTGTCTTTGAGTGTCCATATGTGTTTTGATAATTCCGTTTCGTGTGTCTTGTTTTGATGTCGGAAGGAAGATGTGTGGTTCCTGTAACGTTCTTTGAAGTTTGTCGCGAGTCCTACGTATGAATCTGTTGATGTTTCAGTTGTGACTGTTGCTTGGTAAACTACGTTTGTTGTTTCGTCAAGGGCTTTTTGGTAAGTCTCATGTCATGTCATGTAAGTCCTGCACTACTAAAGAACATCCCGGAAAACATAAACAAGCGACTAACCAGCATTTCATCAAGCAAGAAAGTTTTTGATGCCGCCATCCCTCCTTACCAAAAAGCCCTTGCTGGTTAGTCGCTTGTTTATGTTTTCCGGGATGTTCTTTAGTAGTGCAGGACTTACATGACATGACATGAGACTTACTAAAAAGCCCTTGACGAAAGTGGCTACGACTACAAGCTAACATATAACCCACAGCCAGCCCAAAAGCGCAACAAAAATCGCCAAAGGAAAGTAGTATGGTATAACCCACCATGGAACTCCAACGTGAAGACCAATCTGGGAAGAAGGTTCCTAAATATCGTGGACAGATGCTTCCCGAAAAATCACCCATTACACAAGATCTTCAACCGCCACACACTAAAGCTAAGCTACTCTTGCATGCCAAACATGAAAACAAACATCTCGTCACACAACAAAAAACTGCTATCAGATTGCAACCAGTCACAAACACTCGACAAAGAGTGTAACTGCCGAAAAAAAGATCAATGTCCCCTCGAAGGGAAATGCCTCACAACAAACGTAGTTTACCAAGCAACAGTCACAACTGAAACATCAACAGATTCATACGTAGGACTCGCGACAAACTTCAAAGAACGTTACAGGAACCACACATCTTCCTTCCGACATCAAAACAAGAGACGCGAAACGGAATTATCAAAACACATATGGACACTCAAAGACAACAACAAGCCTTTCAGCCTAAAGTGGAAAATCATCAAACAATGCAAACCTTATAACAACATTACTAAGAAATGTAATTTATGTCTTTTTGAAAAATTCATAATCATCTGTAAAAAGGATCTCTGCAGTCTAAACAAACGAAATGAGTTAGCAAGTTCATGCCCCACAGAAACAGATATCTCCTCAAGAACTTTATAATAAAGTAATACAATCTCCCAAATTATAAATAGCACTCACATGATTTATATGATAAAATAACGCATGTTTTTATATCTCATAGCAACCGTATTCCCGCTTTTATAGCCAGTTTTTGTAATTTAACGGTCAATCGTTGATATTACCTGATGAGTGTGGCCATCATTTGACCATACGAAACAGTGCTGTAGTAATAAAACGATGAACTACCTCTGAAGTCTTGAACCAATTTATTATAATTTATTATAATTATATATATATATATATATATATATATATATATATATATATATATATATATATATCCAGGATAATCTTTGTATTGTGTGTCGAGAGGGCTCGATACCATCGGTAGAGCGAATATAAAGAGAATAAGTGGACACGGTTAAACTTTTGACTTCGGTTTAATGCATACAGGTCTGTTTCGTACAGGGCGAACCTGCACTCCTCAGTGCAAGACCAAAAGTGAACTACAAAGAACATTTACAGTATAAAAAGCATCATATCTCCATGGAGATAACGTTCATGTCTAGACAATGTCACATCACGTTTTTCAGCAGAAATTTATCTTTATGTCTACATTTACTGATTAATTCGTTTCGTTTGTTCAAGGTTGCGGTTTCCGGTTTACACAAAATAAAAAACTTTTCAGCTATACACAAATTACATCGCTTCGTCGTATATATATATATATATATATATATATATATATATATATATACAAAACTAGTTAAAAAGACCGAAAATGGACAACTTTTGGTATAAAAAATAAAAATTTAGTTTAAAAACGTTTCGGTCTCTCGACCTTCATCAGTTATACAGACAAGTTACACATGAGACTTAAATACCAAATGAACCAAATAAATCACATTATCGGAGTTGCACGAAAGTCTTTGTCGAATACTATACGTTTTGCCAGTTTGGGCGCTGAAAAAAGTTTTACAAATGCGAAAAGACCAGATGTGACCTCTGGGAGAATTTCCTTGTCAGTTCTAAAACTTTTTCAGCGCCTAAACTGGCAAAACGTATAGTATTCGACAAAGACTTTCGTGCAACTCCGATAATGTGATTTATTGTAAGAAATGCAATCTCCAGTATGTTGGATCTACCACTACCGAATTTAAAGTTAGATTTAGGAATCACAAATCTACGATGAAAACAAATAAGAAAACCTGTGAGGTCGCCATACACTTCAACAAAACGCCACACATTCTAACAGATTTCACTTTTCAATGCATAGACCAAATTTATACAAACACAAATCAAGACACAGAAAAATTACTTGTCACGAAAGAAGCGTATTGGAGTGCGCAACTATTTTCCCTTCCACCTTTTGGGCTAAATAAAAGACAAGAATTTCATTCAAAAAATCGTATTCATTACAATTAAATTCAGGGAGGTTTCATCACTAGGTTGTGATTTTCTTATAGTGAATTTTTAGCATAAATTTTTTATCGCCTTTTGTAATTGTCTTAACGTTCAAGGGCCTCGTTCGGGAATTTGTTATTTTTGTGCTGGCCTCGTCACTCAAAGGCTCTGAGTGTGGAATTTATTACTCATTGTTTAAGGACCCTGCTCAGGGATTTTGTTGTGGCATTGGCCTGTATGATTGTTCAGAGCCCTGAATGGGAAACTTATTAAGTTGGGACTATTGCATAACTTTTTCTATTTTTGATTGTTTTTCTTAGTCATTATACCTTTTGTTAGGTTAATGTAGTTCATTAAACAGGTGTCTACATATTTTTGCAGTGTTTTTATTTTTTTGCAGTGGAATTTACCAGCATAATAATCTTAAACAGCGCCTTTTGTCCTTATTAACCGTAAAGAGTGATACTTTGTAGTTATTAATCGTGAAACAATGTTAGTTACAGTTAATAATCGTATTTTCCAGATTAATAACTATGTTTGGCAGACGTTTACAGTTAATAATCGTGTAATGCGCGAATATTAACTGTGTCTGACAGACATTTACAGTTATTGATCGTAAGTTGCCCATTTTCACGGACAAGATAACTCGAAAGCAAATTTAACTTGACATCCGCCATTACAAAAAAGGAAACTAACGTAAAGTCTACTTTCCACAGCGCTTGTTATACCGTAAATATTCCACAGCCAGATTCTTCAGGGGTCAAAATTTCTATCGAGCTTGACTTCTATTCGATTTAATTTGTTCGCGAACGATATATTCCTGGTCTTTCTTTTCAACGAAGAACAACGCGAGCGTCGCCATTAAACATAGAAGCACGAACGTGTGAAGCATTTATACATGTAAAATTAAAACACCTCTATTTAAGTCTTGTTTTTTTGAAGAAAACAAAGCGAGAGATCTCTTAATCGATTTCCGAAACTAAAATTCATTTGACCCGGAGAAGTAGAAAATTGCTTTTGACAACAATAAATTGAACGTATCGCGAAATCAACAACACGGCGAAATACCTTCAGTGGGAAGATTCGCTCGAAGTCAAAATTAGTGGTGTAACGTAAAGGGTGATTTTGAAAAGTCTAACTTATTGGAAAGGCCTTCATTCTTTAGCAGTGGAGAGCTGATAACAACATGCTTACAAAATTTAGTTCAACTAGCGTCAAAAAAACAGTTTGGAACTCCAAAGGAAAATCGGCTGAAAATCCGCCTGTACGGGATATGAATTTTAAATGATTATTTTGGTTTAAAACTCAAAATGCATCTAATGATAACCAAATCCTTTTAGTTGATTCATTTTCATTCACGATCGAAACACTTTGTACTTATTATAAAATTGAAAGACTGATAGTTTGCAGCTATTAATCGTGAAGAGCGTCATTTGCGATTAATAACTATGAAAAACATTTCAAGGCGCTTGAAAAGAAAGAACTTTCTTTGAAAGCGAGTTAGGGACCGTTCATTATTTATGGGAGGGGGGGATGGGTGAGAAATTAACAAATTTTCCTCTTTTTTTCATGTCCCCCCCTTAGTGAATCTGGATTTTTTCAGGTCCCCCCTGTTCTGTTTGGGAAGAATTTCAGTACCCCCCCCCCCCCCCCACTATTAATCTGAATTCTATAAAATAAAAGTTGTATTGTATGTATCCATACCGTATTTTTGTGGGGGCACGATGATGTAATGGCTAGCGTGTTGGTTTTCAGATCTAAAGTAGGTGAAAATTTGGAGGTGATTGTATTGCTGTCTTGATATTAAAAACTGTGCTTCTAATATTATATTTAGTTTTAAACACACAGGTGTAAATTTGGGATATGATGGGCCTGGGGTACGATGAGAATGAGGATTTGATGGGAATGGGGATATGGAGGAGACATAAACCAGACAAAAAAGCAATAAAACCATAACATGTTGTAACAGGAAATGAAAAAAAGTTTAGAATAATTTTCAGTAAATTTATTAATAAATAGTTATTACAACTTATGGCATTTTGACTCTTGTGTGGTTTTCTTTATCGAAGCAATTCAACCACTTGGTCCACTGTGCATTTGAAGAACTAGAGTTAAGACTTTAATAGTTGTTAATTACTATCACAACCAAGACTCAGCTGGAATTGCAAATTATATACAAAACCACTGCCACTGAGCAACCCAGAAACTGGGAGTGGTGGGTGGGTTGACTCACTTACAAGGATGACAAGGGACGAACTGATAACTACAGGATACTACTAACAGTTCTTCAACTTAATGTCCACGTAGCAGATAAGGAAAATTCACTTGGCTAGGGTTACAGATACTAATTAATACATTTAAAGTCAAACACTAAAACCACCCAGTTTAATACTGTTGCAATCCAGTAATATGTTTAATGGTGGGTTAAAACTTTAAGTAATGTTGTGTACAATTATGGCAGTACCAAATAAAGAAACTTAAATCATAAATCATGCTCCATGCTGCATCAAAATACTGTGCAAGGCTGTGCTCCTAGAAGAATCATAGAGAGCCCAAAGGCACCCAGCCATGAAATCTGGGGTCCCCTGCTCTTATTGGTACACTGTAGTTATGTTTTCGCTTTTTTATTTAAGACATCATCTGTTTAAAATTTCAAGACCCCCCTCCATAACAAAAAAATTTCCTCCGGAACCCCCCTTTTGCAGTGGCTAAAATTTCAGGTCCCCCCATTTTCTCACCTATCCCCCCCCCCTCCCATAAATAATGAACGGTCCCTTAGCGGGACATATTCATTCAACGCACTTCGGGACTTCGGAATGAAACTCTAACTTACAAAAAAATGCCCTTATGAAAACGTGTTTACAAGCGAATTTCAGATAAGCTTACTCATTCACGGCGCATATGATAAATTGAAATCTTCAAACACCATAAAATTGTACATCGCCGAATTTCGCGGAATAAGCATCATCACGGGGGAAAAAACACATCACAGCCAGAAGAGCAGTTAAATGTTTTGCGAAACAAAACTTAACATGCATGGTATAATTTGTTGTTATGATGTAACGTGCTTACAAGGTTTATAAAATTTCGAGCGAAAAATTGAAATCTGACCGCCGTTCGATTATGCAAATTAAGATCACCCCGGCATGAAAATTTGCGGAGTTTTCGCTTCGTCTTCGCCAAAATACTCTTTCAGATGAGAAATAAAATAATAATATATCGTTTACTAAAGGACTTTTACTCAAGAAAAAGATCTGTTTTAGTTGAACGTGTTCTGCACGAAGAGGTTTGATGGTCTTCGATGCCCGGCTTCGATGCAAACGGTCTGGAAAAACATCGGGTGTCACGCAACAGGCGAGGAATTTTTCTTCCAGGCTCTGGTGAAACTTCAGTAAAAAGAATGCTTATCAGGTTAAGATTAAACCTCTAAAATAGCAAAGCTATGTCTTATGCTTACAGTTCCTTTTAAATAAAAGATCCTTTTCAACCTGTTTAATTTCTTACTAGACCGCAGTGCATGCAGATATGTCGCATTGTGTTATCTGTTTTTAGCGGTTTTTCAGCATTATAAGCGAGGATTTTGTGTTTAAGACCCATCCAGCTAGCCTCACAACCTGATAAAACGATATTAAATGGTCCACATTGCTCGTTTCCCCTTACAAAATCACTGATACAAGAAATCTCGGTTTTAGCGGTAAATTGATATTTTTACGCGGGAAAAATAGGATAGCATATTAAAGCGTGACTGAAATAAAATCAAAGGGCTCTTAAAGCCATCTCGTTAATGCGTTGAAACATGAGGTTAAAAAAAGAAGAATCTAAAATAAATATAAAATAAATATGGTAAAGATGGCGTTGTAGAATCAGACATTATGTAGAAAATGCGAGGCGCAGTAGTCAACTGGATATGGTTCTTGGCAGATTAGAGAAGATTGAGAGAACTTGGTTTGAAAATTCGTGTTGGTGCAAGTCAAAAAAAGTTATGAGTAACAAAGAATCACGAGTGTGAATGTAAATAATTTTGATGTTAGGGAAGTGAAAGTGAAAGACTTTTCCCGCCTTGCTAGCTAATTGACGATGAAAATGTGTTGTTGGTTCAATTTACACAGTGCATTTTCAGTTATTCATTGTCTATTTTCTGTTGGGATATTTGACAATTGAAAAGATTTTCTAAATCAAATACAATAGATTGCAGCAATTTTAAAACAATTAAAAGCCCACATCGATAATACGTCACGTGCAATGACTTTATATCTGATCAGATGAGACATTAATATTAATTATCAAAATATCAATTGACACAACAAATGGTGACTGAATCTTTAATATTCTTTAAAGTAAGGCCCGATTCAAACATTGAACTTCACATTTGCCGAATCTAATGGAAGGAGGCCGTAACAACATGTCATTTCTCTAGAGCTGCCTTTCCCCATGCCAGGACAATTTGAGCTATGTTTAGCAGACATCGCGCCATCAGCCATTTCTTTTTCAACTCTCCAGCAGTATTCGAAAATAGAACGAAAATCAAAATTTATGGTATTGTGCTGTTCCTACTCTTGCATAATGAAACGGAAAGTTTTGTAGTTAGCTAAAGTATCAAGTCTGCTGTTTTATATATTTTGACGTGAAAAATGGCGGGAAAATGGTGATCACGTGGTCATTTTTCGGTCACGTCTGCTATGGACGCACTTATTGCTGCGGAACGAGCGTAGCGAGTGAGCAGCAACATAATCAGGATTTAAAAGAAATATATGAGAAAAAAATATAAGCTAGGAAAAATCTCGATTTGATCGCTTTTTACCAGAATTCACTGCGCCACGAACACATTTTGGGCCAGAATGCACTGCGCTACGAACAAGAGCCTCGCTTGCTGCTTCAAGCTGTTGGCTGCGAGATTTGTAATATTTTGGTCCAACATGTCCCAGTCGAAATCGGAACTGAAGTGTCGAAGACTACCACGAGTTGAGCGAGGACTGTGAGGCATGGTGATAGGACCGTTGAATGGCAAACATTTTCGAAGATTGTACGGAATAAAAGACAAATTTACTTTGAAATCACTCCGACAGCGGTCGATGAGACTGAACTGAGCTGAGCGCTTGGGGACGCGAAACCTGAGCTGAGCTTGGGAGACGCGAACACAGTAATTAACCTAAATTTTCGCACCTTCCTCGTGGTCAACGCGTCCTTCACTCAACAATATTCTACAGACATTGCAGGAACTTGATGCGTGAATTACAAAACAAAATTAGTCTTATCAGCTGGAATTTTCGTCGATTCATCCCGGTTACATTTGCCTTGCTTCCCCTCAAAAAACGAAAGACAAAATTCCGTAATACCAGCGAGATGATAAAACAGCATTATTACAACAAATATACCGCAGCAGTTACTATCTTTTGGATACACTAGTATAGGAAATATTGGGTCTGGAGCGGATAAACAGGGCACCACTCCTGGCGGTCACTTTTTTAGTTTCCCTTAGATCGAAATGAGGTTCATGACAGGCCTGCACCGACTCCGCTATGTGGTTTTGCGGTTGCGATGCATTTATATTAGCTTTCAAAGTTTGGCTGTTATGAGTCGTGTCGTTAAGTGATTTACGTCTTGTATGATGTGTTAGGCGGCGTTTTGTAAATAGTTTTCAGGAATGGTTGGTTTTGAACGAAACTCCATTTTTCATCAGTATTTGTTTAAGGTTTTTCAGTCGTGGGTGAAATGTTGTGACAAAAGGCGTTATTATCTCGCGAGTTTTTTCGTTTTGTTTTCATGCCAATTGCGTTCCGGCAAAAGTGAAATTCAGAATACCAGTGCATTTAAGAGGGTGCTGATGGGGTTAACAGTTAACTGACAATTGCCCAAAAATATAGTAGTAGTTTACTGATAAATGAAAAGTTACCGTATTTTCTCTATTAAATGCCCCCGGCGTTTATTTCAAACTTGGCCTTGTGGACCCGGCGTTTCTTTGTATCAGCAGTTTTTTCTCGCCCGCCATTTTTTAAGATAGGGTTATTATTCGTTTTTCTTGGCAGCCTTGTACCTTGCCCTTAAATCTTAAGTTTATTATACCACAAACAAACGTTTGAGGAGCTTACTTACAACTTCCTTAATTATACCCGGCGTTTATTCGGGGCCCGGCGTTTAATCGAGAAAATACGGTAACAGTGAAGTGACATTCTATTAATTATACTAAATTAACGATTGTTGTTGTTAATAAAAGCAACATAGTTTTTTCCTAACAGCAAAGCTATTTTGTGACTTTTACCTGCCTCGCTGCGTGACCAGGTGACATATTAACCGATATTATATGCGAAAGGTACCAGGGTCGTAGAGCGTTGACCTTGATCTCCGTGATGGCGTCGAGTGGCGTGGTCAAAGTTATTCTGAGTTTTTATTGAGATGATGACAAAGGATCGGCATTCGAATGACACATAAGTCGCATACCGTTTGACATGACAAAGCACAATTCAATGGACATATAATCAAACAATAAGCGGAAAGTTTGGACTCGGTGAGTTTGATTTAAAGTTGTTCCGATTAGAGAAGATCGACGGGAAAGCTGTTACAAAGGCTCAGTTGGAAATGGAGCTACCTTTTCTAATGGGAAGTGCGACAAGTGATGGTAGTATGGTGTGTATTTTGTTTCGTCATTTTGTCCTAGCACGCGAACGCGGGTTGACCCAGGGGTTGACCACACGAGCCCTTTTCAGTGTTAGATTAAATGAGTAAGATTTCTGATTACACTAAAACCTGTATTAAGCAGACTCCAAAGTAAGCGGACACACCGTATTTTATTGGACACAAGCATCAGTGAGTTTCGAATTTTTTCCTTCCCATACTCTCTGTGTACGATCCTGTATCAAACAGACATCTTTAATACTGACGATCCTTATTACGGTTTTGGAAGCTATCTTGACAGGTGAGAAATTATGGTTTTTGTATGAGAATCTAATGTCGAATAATTTTCGTAAAGCGGCTGTTCTAAGTCCAATCCCGAAAACGCATTCACTCTGGTCATTCTCATGGCCTTTAAAGTAACCTTATCTTAACTTTGCAAATTTAAAAGCCTTACTGATATGCGTAATTTCCTACTTGTCAAGCTAAATCACTTGATAAGATCAATGAATGAAAATATTGAAATGAACCGATTTCCGACAGCGTGACCCAGTTAAAAAAGAAAAACAAAACTTTCTTATACAAGCGCATGAGTATAGGCTACCAGTGTAGCCTCTTGTTAACTGACAATTGGCCGAAAAAATAGTAGTTAACTGACAATTGGGTACCCCCATTAGCATCCTCATTTAGCAGTGCTAGATTAATTTGTCGTGTGTTTGGCCTTGTTTACAAAATGGTAAAGTAAGCTCACTGTAGCTGTCGAGAAAAAGCTGCGCCGGGTTTACAGCTCTTTACAGGCAAATTCTCCGCGAGAAACAACTTCAAGCATCACGCTTCAGTGAATGTTCTGACACCTATACAATGAATTGAGTTCCATTGTAATAATCTAATGGATAGTATCAATTATATATCCGGAAAAAATCTGGTCATTTCACGAACAGAAAAATCTAGAACCGGAAAGGAGGAAAGAGTTACGCGATTAACATAGGAACGGATAGATTGCCGTCCAAAATGGTGGCGCTGTTCAGATGTGTGTTACTTTTCCTTTATACCCTCTTAAAATTTGATGTTCCCAATGCTTACGTATTTTTCTACGAAAGAGACGATAACTTAATTTGTAATAGGAACGAAATTAAAAAAGCCCGTCAAGGTTGTTGAAAGGTGGTGTCGCAGAAGATTCCTGTCAGTTTTTAGAATTTTCATTCAGTTCAGTTGCAACCTGTTGGTAAACGAACTTGGAATGTTCACCTGTATACAGACTTCTATTTTATGAGAGGGGTGAATGCAGCGATCTGTTTTTGGTCGTATCGTAAGTGTCTCAGTAAAGGCTGTAATTTTAGCTTGTATTCGCTACGCTTTATAGCTGCGTGGAGCTCGCTAAAACCTCCGTTGGCATTTTTGACAGTCTAGCGACTGTTACGTTTAAGCCTAGCTTTTTCAGCTGCATGTAGAGGGTAAGTCTTCTAAAAACCTATTAAGAAAAATTTAATACAGTGCACCAAGGATATAGATAAGTACAGTTTTAAGGGGTTGCAACGGTTAAATTCCTCTTCATAAATATTTCAATACTATTTATCTTTTGAATTAAGAGTCAACTAAATAGGTATTGAGTCCATCCATTTGAATTAATGATTTCAACTGATTTTTAAAGGCCTTAATTATTATATTGTCTACGAACTTCTCATTGCGTTAAAACCACACGGCTAGGCCTTGCACGCTCAGCTTATTACAAGTGCACGACTCATCGTCGTACATTTTTATCCAATTGAATTCCGGTTATGCAAAGATTGATTAAACTCGAACCCTTCGTAGAACTCGAAGTTTACGCTAACTGTTACAAAAATCGATTACATTGAAATGGCATTATTTGGCAAGAGAATAGACCAAAATCTTGTAAAATTTTAAACTTTCCCGGAAATTTCTTTCACAGTGTGGCGCGTATAAGCAACTGATCTTGAAAATCCACCGGCATAAAGCCATCCGAGCCAAATGAACAAGCATTTGAGAATGCAATGAAATTCATCGGAACTTGAATATAAAATTTGAACTCATTTCAGTCAGAACAGCGAATTGATAATAATTATGTTTCGTTTCTTGATAGATCATGGCAGGTAGGTTCAGTAGTAATGATACCTCGAGTTGGAGTTCGAGTTGGAGTTCGAGTTGGACTTCGAGTTGGACTTCGAGTTGGACTTCGAGTTGGATTTCGAGTTAGTAGGAAAAAAAAAATCGAGAAAAATTAAAAAAAACAAAAGAAAACAGCATTTAACTAGATTGTCACCACAGTGTTTTAATAATGGGAAAAGATTCACAAAAGATTCCATCTTGGATATCAACACTCACTACAAGCCGACCGAGACCTTTCAGTACAGACACATCGTCTCACGCCTGACCCACCAGGCGTAAAATATGGATTCATTAAAGGCGAAAGCAATAAGATTGCTTAGAACTAACTCTTCATAAAAAAGAAAACATTCGGAAGAGAGCGTTTTAAGATTCAAACAACGCCTCAAATCACGGGGTTACCCAGAAAACATCAAGGTGTCTTTGCCTCTAGACAATCGGCACTTACACAAAAGAAAAAAGGTCACGAGAGGATACTGCCTTTTGTCACAACGTACCATCTGGCAGCACAGGTAGCCTAAGCTCAAGTGATAAACGTCGTGGTAAATGGCGTAATAGCGAAATTATAAGGATTTGTATTGGGAAAATTGACTTCGAGTTTGAGCGTAAAATTAGGAACGATATTTGAATAAAACTGGTTCATCTGAACTTCTTTGTGTGTTTACTTGTGTCTCAGTGAGTGGTTTTGCGGTCGATTCGCGATTCCAGCGATTTTTATTTCAACTGTTTCAGTCCTCCCTCTGAAAGAGACAGCACTCCGCTCATCGAGCCGATCGGATCCACCGAAGGAAATCGGCGGTAAAATCGCTCCAACGCCTCCAGTCGCCTCGAAATTCTACTTAGACCATAGTCGATAGTTCTGCTTTCCATTCGTTATCTTCATCAGAGTCGCACATTACATTGAGAGAGAATTAAAGGTCGCTAATCTCTGCAAACTTTCCCGTTTTGAGCCATCAGAAACGGCTTTATTCATACTTCGCGTTCATCCGTTCAGTAGCCGTGCGGTTTTGCCGTTCGAACGGCATATATATTAGCAAAGTTAATCCAATGGCAAAATAGATCAAGTCGCTCATCTGTTCACTATCTAAAGTACATGCAATTAACGAGATATCTCCAAACAAGTCTTCTTCTGCAATAAGCTTTACTCGCAGCACTTCACTTTCCAATGGAAACTACTAGTTTATCTTGTACAGGATTTTACTGATCCAGATCCGCGCGGCCAAATTTCTTGCCTACCGGTAGGCAAGATATTTGGCCGCGCGATACAAACGTCTGTGAAATTTGCCGACTTTGCGGAGCTATATCTCCATTATTTTAAAAGATATCGCTTTTAAACTCGGCCATTTTACTAATTTTGAGACGCTTTTCCCAGCAGTGTCGATGGATTATTGCTATCAGGCCCATATAAAATTTTGGAAAAACCGTGATAAGGTCTATTCTGAAAACGTCTTGCGATACATGTTTGTAACCGCAAACACGAAATTGTATTACTTACTCAAACTATCATCACCTGATCACCGGAGTGTCCGTGATAAAGAGGTTAAGTTTATATTAATTTGCTCTCTGGGACCGAATTTAGTGTCCGTTGTCCGTATTAGAGAGGGTCCGTATTATAGAGGTCTTTTTTAAAGAAAATATGTGAGAATTTTGTCGGGACACAGGAAACTGTCCGTAATAGAGAGGTATCCGTATTAGAGAGGTGTCCGTAAGGAGACTGTCGATTTTTATCGATTATAGTTTTTCATATTTCGAAATCCAACTCGAAGTCCAACTCGAACTCGAACTCGAACTCGATATCCAACTCGACGTTTCGGGATTCCCATACTGGGACGTTCATACTTGCATTGCGTGAGAGCTCTAGAATAATTCAGGAAATAACGCTTATATATTATAATAACTAGAACAAACGCAAATTTTGCTCTGCCATATCGCTCATATTAAAACACAAACTTTCCCGTCCCATTTAACTTTCTTAAAACGTCGCCATTCGTAAAAATACACGGTGAAATTCTCAAACTGCGTTTGCCAAAAAACGCATTTGACCTATGTTTGGCTTTACGATAAATGATTGAAGCTGATAGGTAACGTGAGATATCGAAACTTTATAAGAAGAACTTAATGCCTTTGCGGTAACGTAATGTGAGATATGACAAGTTCATCACAAGTTCTGACATCCCAATACCCTAGGGAAATTAACAATAGGTCCGGGGGTGCTCCCCAAACATTTTAGTGGCAGTATGTGACGCCCTTCTTGAAATCCTAACCGCTTTAACCAACCATATCCTCAATGCCCTAATATAGCTTCTATAAAGAAGGAACAAGAAACACCCCCGGACAAAAGTCCACAAAATTTTGTTAACAACTTTTGTCCCTTTTTAGTACTCGACTTCGAAATCTCGCTTAATGCGCAAGCGCATTAACGAGATAAAAAACGGTAAACACTAAAAAAGCGACAGACATTGTAATCGGTTTAATTAAGGACAAAAAAACAACCGATCAAGTACAACAAACTCAGATGAAGTATTAACCTGGGGAAAAACAATGGCTCACCTTTGGCGTTCACAAGTGTGGCAGAAACAACGGTCATGCAACGGCCATGCGGCTCTAAAAATTCCTTTGTGAAGTCTTGTCCTTTATATTTGCTCTTTTCCGTCAGCAGTGATTTACACAGCTGTCGATGTTTTGATTCAGTGATTTGCGCTTGGTAAATTGTCACTTCTCCAACCCTGCATGGTGAACATTTCAGCACTCATTCAGTTCTTGCAAAGAAATCCGACGCATTATTTTTTTCAGTCATTGGCGGATTTCCATCCAAAAATTTGGAAACCCACTGTTTCAGAAGTGGTTTTAACCGTGGTGAAAATTCCTTGAACCGAGAAATGAGTCCAACTTGACCTCTTTTTTTCCTTTTAAAACAGTGTACGATAAATAGAAATGATTTTCGGTAAGCGCCTCGTTTGATTCTCAGGCGGTCAATTTTCCTGGAGCTGGTCAATTGCGTCAAAATGCATCTATAGCAACCAATTGCAGAGCTTGCTGTCAAATTTTCTCCAATCACAGAGCTGGCTGTCAAAATGTCTCCAATCGCATAACTGGCTGTCAAATTTGTGTCAAGTTGTAGTTAAGATCTTCCCATCACGAGAAAGGTCCTTTTTAACGTCAAATTGTAATTGACTAAATTCTTTTTTTCAACTGAACTGTAAAGCAACTCGTCGACGACGCTGAATTCAACGAAAAGATTTAAAAGGGCTTTCGCAACGCAAGCATGTTTTCGCCTGTTAAATAAAGTATTCCGCGTAGAAATGTTATCCTCTCAACTCACCTGAATTCACCTGATGCGAGCGAAAATTTCATATTTAGTAAAATATAAAGGAATTTATTGTTGTTAATTTGATCGCACAATAAATGATTTTTTTTTTCTGAGAACATAATCCCGCAAACAAAGTGATTCGGGATCAACCACGCCGTGGCATGTTCGATCACGGCACTATTATTAAATTCGAGTGCAAAATTAATGCATCGGTTTCTGAGAGTATTTCGGTAGTCGCCTCCCTAACGAACACCGATTGTTCTTATTTCAATACGCCATATTTACCCAAAGGTCTGTCGTTTGGTTTGAATTTCAGGTTAAATGACACCTCATCAAGTCATTCCAGCCTAGCGTGATCTGTAGTGCGAGTGGGATGATCTCACGATTAATAATTGTGAAGGACTTTTTAACAAATCTTACCAGCCTAGCGTGATTTGTAATGCGAGTCATTCACGATTAACAACTATGTTTGGCACACGTTTACAGTTAATAATCGTGTAATGCGCGAATATTAACTGTCTGACAGACATTTACAGTTATTAATCGTGAGTTGCCCATTTCCACGGACAAATTTAACTTGACTATTCGCCATTACAAAAAAGAAAACTAACGTAAAGTCTACTTTCCACAGGGCTTGTTATAATTAATAATTTATAATTTGTTCGCGAGCGATATTTTCCTAATCTTCCTTTTTGACGAAGAACAACGCGAGCATCGCCATTAAACATAGAAGGCCGAGTCGCCTTCCGAACGAACACCGATTGTTCTTATTTTCAATACGCCATTTACCCAACGGTCTGTCGTTTGGTTTGAATTTCAGGTTAAATGACATCTCATCAAGTCATTCGAGTCTAACGTGATCTGTAGTGCGAGTGGGATGAATTCACGACTAATTGTGAAGGACTTCTTATCAAATCTTACCAGAACAGCGTGATTTGTAATGCAAGTCATTCACGATTAATAACTATGTTTGGCACACGTTTACAGAATCGTGTAATGCGCGAATATTATCTGTGTGTGACAGACATTTACAGTTATTAATCGTGAGTTGCTCATATCCACGGACAAATTTAACTTGACTATCCGCCATTACAAAAAAGAAAACTAACGTAAAGTCTACTATCCACAGGGCTTGTTATAATTAATAATTTATAATTTGTTCGCGAACGATATTTTCCTAGTCTTCCTTTTCAACGAAGAACAACGCGAGCGTCGCCATTAAACATAGAAGGGCCAGTCGCCTCCCTAACGAACACCGATTGTTCTTACTTTCAATACGCCATTCACCCAACGGTCTGTCGTTTGGTTTGAATTTCAGGTCAAATAACATCTCAAGTCATTCCAGTAGCGTGATCTGTAGTGCGAGTGAGATGAATTCACGATTAATAACTATGTTTGGCACACGTTTACAGTTAATAATCGTGTAATGCGCGAATATTAACTGTGTCTGAAAGACATTTACAGTTATTAATCATGAGTTGCCCATATCCACAGACAAACTTAACTTGACCATCCGCTATTACAAAAAGGAAAACTAACGTAAAGTCTACTTTCCACAGCTAGTATCCACAACCGAATTTTTTAGGGGTCAAAGTTTGTATTGAGCTTGACTTCTATTCGATTTAATTTGTATACTTACGTTATAACAAGCCCTGTGGAAAGTAGACTTTACGTTAGTTTTCGTTTTTGTAATTGCGGATGGTCAAGTTAAATTTGTCCGTGGAAATGGGCAACTCACGTAAATGTCTGTCAGACAAAGTTAATATTCACGCATTACACGATTATTAACTGTTAACGTGTGCCAAACATAGTTATTAATCGTGAATGACTCGCATTACAAATCACGCTAGGCTGCACTGGACGAAAAAATGGATTTTCTCCGGTTTGCAAAATGAGCAAATATGTAGCAAATTTGGGGGTCTAAATTTGAACTAAATTTGCGCTGTTCGAAAAGTTAATGTAAAATCAAATATTTGTTCTTGTGCAATTTATGTGCAAATTGGCTGTGTTTTCACGAGGCCATTTTTCTCGCTTAACATTCCTTGAAGTGATTTGTTTATCGACAGCGTTAAGCTGCTTAAGGTTACAGTGTACCTTCAGATCGAAAATTTATTGAATTTTTTTTTTTTGGCGTTAAAATAAAGTTTACAGGATGAACTTTCATCCAAAAAAAAATTATCGAAAAATAGTGAAAATTGACGGAGAAATGACGGTATAACTTTTGTGGGCGGAGTTTGTTTATTAAGCGATATGTTTTTTAAGCGCCGTTTTCTCAAAGTTAATTTTTCGCTTGTTGGGGACACTTTAAACAGCTACAACTCAAGGGGAATTTGTTCGATTTTCCTTAAATTTGGACAGAAGCTAGGCTAACATATAATCAAGAAAAACGTGTCGGCGAATTTCTTAATTCCGAAAACTTTTTCGTCAAGAGCCATTTCCGTGCGATCATTCCAATTTTTTTTCTCCCCTTTTCGAAAATATTCTGTAACTTTTCACTGCAATTGAATATGGGAAATCACCGACACGTTTTTTTAGCGCTTCATGTCCGGAAACCCGAGAACAAATCAAATTAGCAAAATATAATAATCGCTTTGAGTTATAGCGTTTTAAAGCTGATTCGGACGTTCGAATTTAGACGTCGTAAAAAATTCGACAATTCATTTTATTACCAAATGGTTTCCATATTTAGATAGCCAGCTCTATAAGCTTTAATTTGATATCTGGGTTTAGGTATATTAAGTGTAATCTTAAGACGCTAGAGCTGTTATACTGGAGACACCCCCGAAGGTACACTGTAACCTTAAATAGTTTACACGTTTTCACGGACAAAGGACCTGGTCGCACTACAGTCAAAAACAAAAATTAGCCCGTGCAAAATGACATAAAAACAAAAACATTCCACAAAAAGCGTGTCCCACCGGAGCGGTTTCTTTTGTCTTCCTCGGTTTTTGCACGGGCTAATTTTTGTTTATGACTGTAGTGCGACCAGGCCCAAAGCTTTATTCATTTTTCTTGATATTTGTCCCTTGTTATTCGCGGAATAACAAGAAAGATGGCGGGAAACAAAGACGCTTGCAAATAAATTATTCGGCATATGTTTATAGCGGAGCTCTCGCCGGGCCGAAGGCCCGGCTGCGCAGCTCCATACTCATAGAACCAGAGAACCATAGAACCATAGAACCCATGGCCGTCATTTTTCATGGTCATGGCTAGCGGAATGTTTCGCGGGCGCGTTGTGTGTCCGCCGCTGTCGTCCGCTGTCGTCCGCCGCCGTCGCTTAGGGCTATTAACTCGCGGGCGCGTAGATCGTCGCAAAACATGCGCGTATGACGCCACACCGGGATCTTTGCAATTTTCACGTCACCTGGGAAAACACTGCTGTGTTTTAGCGGAGAAAACCGTTTAAATTAAAGTCGTTATTCTCCTGAATTTTTTCGCGGTTTGTTACTCAAGACAGGGATACTAATTATGGGATACTCAGAAGCCGCTATAGTGGAAATAGAAGAGCTTTCAGAGATAAAATCTTGCTTCGAGGATGGGAGCAATGCGGGAAGATGTTTGTCACTTCGGGTTTCAGAACTGAAGAAGCGGAGATTTAAACAATTTCCAAGCAGTGGATGGACTTACTGCGCCTTTCAATAACATGCGGAATTTGAAATTCAAATCTCCACTAACGGTTGCGTTATTCCCTGCCGTCAATCATAATTATACGAAAGCCAACGGACCATGTAAAAAAGAAACAAACAAAATGGATCGAAATCTACCAATCATAATGCACGGACGTGACCTTTTGACCTCATTGAAGTGAAGATCTGTTTCCTGAGAGGTAAGCTAAGATGATTGACGGCAGTGTAAAACGCAACTGTTGATGGAAATTTGAATTTCAAATTCCGGATGTTATTGAAAGGCGCAGTAAAGGTAAAACAAAATACATTTTTCGATGGGAATTTATGTTGATATCAATCTGTGATTGACTTTTTTGTGTTCTCGCTAGTTTTCGGGAGAATTGATTATAACACTCGCTCAATTAAATTCAGTTGTTTTGATTTCTTTCACCGGAGACATCTCGGCCTCTTAATGGTTCGCGTTTTGCTTTTAAACACAAACGTATGGAGATTTGAATTAATTTTTTCGAAAGAAGATTGTGTTGTCCATTTTTATGTGTTTGTTCATTCATTACATAGGTTGAAAAGCGATTTTATGTAAACAAAACAAAACAAGACTTGGATACTTCACACGCGTGGTCTTATGCAAATATGTTTATTTATTTTTTGCAATTTTGATTTCCAAATCAGTTTCTCGGACAATTTTTATAAGCAGCAGGTGTATTTTATTTGGAAATTAGTCGTACTAATTATTCTAGACGGAGAAAAAGTTGTTTTTGTGAAGTTTTGTACGGTCTAAATGTACTGTGCAAACGGTCGCGTAAGTCTGTTTTTGAGAATTTCTAAAATTAAAAGATAGGCCCGGTCGTCAATTTTATTCTTGTGCTTCCGACCTTTCACCTCAGTTAAGTTTACATCGGCTTTCTGTTCAAAGAGCGACGCTGTTAGGCTCAGGCTATCTATATATTAGATGTGCTATCGCGTTTGTTCTAGGATCGAAGGAGGAGACGGTTTCAGCAAAGGCTCAAGTTGCTTGCTATTCGAATAGGAGTAGATGAATCGAAGCCTGTTTCTTTCAGTAGAGAAGGTGGGAAATTGAAATTGTAAACATGAGGAAATGGTAGCGTGCCATTGCATTTTTGGCCAATTCAAATATTCGCGGCAAATGCAAATTATATCACTTCTGACATTTCCCGGCTGTTTGCAAATGATGCCCGATATCTTCTCTGAACTCCATTGTCAGTACATTGTACACCTCCATTGCATTAGGTAAAATTATGTATTCTGAAATATTCTATGGCATTGTTTTCTATTGTATCGTCGTTCTTTTGTGTTCTAATATTCTATTGTTTTAACAAAGGAAAATATATCGGGCACGGTGTAGCTGTTTGAACGCTGGCCAAATGTGATTGGCCGAAATTAATTGCCGACAAGTTTAAGCGACCTGGTTTGGTGGCTTAAAATTAATGAGAATTCTATTGCAGTTTGCCGACTCGCTTAACTTTAAGCGAGTTGGGCAAGCAACTGTTTTCACGAGATTTCCGACTGTCACTCGCTCAGCGACTTGAAAAATCGCTCGTGGAAACACGGCCAATGAGAATTCTATTGTAGTTCGCCAACTCGCTTAACTTTAAGCGAGTTGGACAAACAACTGTTTACACGAGATTTCCGACTGTCACTCGATCACCGACGTGAAAAATCGCCCGTGAAAACACGGCCAATGTAACGTAAATACAACATTTTCTTTACATTTGCTTCATTTTTGCTACCAAAGCAAATCTATTACATTCACGTACATTTGCACAAGATTTGCTCTCTATGCAAATACAGCATGTTGAATACTACTTCAAATACAGGCAAACATAGTGCAAAATGATTTGTTTGCGTCGATGGTTCAACATATTTACCTAATACACAAATACCCACATTTGCGTTAAGTTTGCTTTGACTTGTCTTTAGAGAAAAGGTGTTCATTTGCTACCATTATGTGCCACTATAAACGATTCCGCTGTACATGCATTTGGTTTCGCTATCCGAAGTTTCTTTGTTAATTTGCAAGCCTTTGATAATCGCGGACGAACATTTAAGACGTGTTTCAACGGTTTCAATGTTTGTTGTAGTTGGTCACTTTCTTCGCTTGAAACCACACTTCAAAGTTTCTTCTCACTGCT
Organism: Cladopsammia gracilis; assembly: GCA_022457155.1. Lineage (NCBI taxonomy): Eukaryota > Metazoa > Cnidaria > Anthozoa > Scleractinia > Dendrophylliidae > Cladopsammia > Cladopsammia gracilis. The sequence continues at coordinate 281,463 of JAJGOT010000045.1, read as the reverse complement.
AACACCTAAAAAAATGTCGGATTATTGAATTTTTTTCCGAAGCGAGCACCCGTGCTACGACTTGAACGTGTTCGTCCTATCGATCCGTCCGCCATGTTTGTTGTTAAGCAAGCTAGTTCCCAGGGACACCGTGAGTTCAAAACATGCGCATTTTGATTCCACGCATCACGTGGGGCTTTTGAACCAATGAAAAGGTGAGAAATTTTCAGTTTCGACTTGCACAATGAAATTAACGGGCGTTTTACAGCGAAGTCAGCTATAAAAGAGGCTATATTTTGTACCTTTTACCATCTGAAGTACTTCCCTTGAAGAACATTTCAAGTCACTTTCAAGATCAAAGGGCTCTTAAAGCCATCTCGTTAATGCGAGAGAACGTAAGGTAATAAAAAAAAAAAACAAGAAGAATTGGAAAAGTCGGGTGCCTTTGATAGGTAAATATAGTCAAGATGTGATAGGTAATATGTGTAAAGTTGCTAAATGGTCTATTGAAGTTGATGTTAATTTTTAGCGGGTAAAGTAGCAACACTTCTGAATGGACACGAATGGGTTTGACCTGCATGTCTTCGCGCGTGTTTTGTTTTTGACAGTTGCGTCATATATATAATCTGATAACTTGTTTACGAATTATCTGTTTCGTTTTTATACGAGGTATAGCATACAGATGTAGTATACAATGGCTTTGTGGCTACATCGGGTGCATGGGGTAAGACGAGGCGACTTGCTGCCTGTATTTATTCAGTATAGCAGAAGGACAAAATGCGAGTCGCACCAGTCAACTGGATATGGGTATTGGCAGGATAGAGAACATTGAGAAAAAGATTGAAAATACCTGTAGGTCTAATCATGGAGTTAGACATTGCAGTCATAGAGGACTTAAGGGCTCTTTTAGAAGCCACCAAATCAATAAAAGTCATGAGCAATGACTTGTATGGCATTACAATGGCAATTTTCTTATCAATCGAAATTTGGGAAAGATGAACGAAGGTTAAAAAAATTTACTATCTTTATTTATTGATATTTGAACAGAACTAAAACATATTGCAACGATTTTCATTTAGGATTCAAATTGATTTACTGGCAATGTTTTTAAACAGCTAAAGAATTTCGTTACGACACTATTGGATTCACTCTCAATCAACAAAAACGTAATTCGTTTTATTTGAAATCATAAAATTGTGAGCAGATTCTATTGATGCCCACGCAACATACGTCGCATATCCTTACTTATAAACTGGACATTCATTTAGTCAAACCATACATTTGGTATTTCAAAGGAAAAAACATTACCAGGAACATGACGCAATGTTACAGGCTAATTAGTTTTCTTCCAGGTCTGCTCGTCCCCTTTATGTTCACCTACTAGGCTCAAAAAAAGTTCATGCATTAAGCAAACATCACAAAAAAAAAACAGTCATTGGAATAGACCTGCAATGCTCCACCACTGTCAAAGACGCCTTGGGTGTAACATTGAAACATTTTTCCACAGTTACTGGAAAAATCTCCTCCGTATAAACTTTTCCCTCGCCGTACTTGTTTTTTAACTGTTCGGTCGCACACTGGAACGTCGCGGACTCTTAGAAGCGGAAAGGTCTATTGGTTCCAGACTGTGATAGTGTAGCTCAGCTTCATGGCTAAGTAACGCCATACCTCCGCTGCTTTTATCGTTGTCGTCATCTTCATACCCAGCTGAATGAATGACTTTTAATCCTGCCTCTCCTAAACTTGAGACTATCGCCACCGGGATATTTAACATGTTGATCAGTCCCAACAATGCAATCCAGTCCCCCACTATCCATCCTTTGCCATTCTTCGTAGATAGGTCTTCCATGCGCCATGATTGACAAAATCTCTGAAATGAGCTCCGTCTGGTGTGGTTGGGTTTAGTCTGAGATAATTAACCAGGCTAGAGCGTAATTCTGAGACGCTCTGGTATACCATCCCCAGGCGAATTATTTGGTCATTCATTGCATGGAATAAACAATTGCCATCTTTTGGCGTTGGAGGGCTGGTGATAAGTAAGTCCTGCGTTACTGACTTCTTTATAACAGACACTGGGCTCTTTAACTTTTTAGACGACCTAACGCGTGTTTTATTAATTCATATTCTTAGATTAAATAGTTACTCTTTTTAAAAATATGTATAAGTCTGTATACATATGATATTATAATTTTTATTTTTTTAATTTTAAGGTGCATTTCCAATGTCGCGTAATTTTTACGAGCGTGAATAAAAATAAGAGATGATGTATGAACAACTCGCGTAAACTTTTGCACAAGCTGTTCATACATAATTTCTTATTATATTTACGCACGTAAAAAATACGCGACAGTAAGAAATCCAGGCTTAGGCATAAACTAGATGTATATGCACAGCTCTAGTAAAAAAATCCACACCATTATTATTAATGAGCCGGATCATTTGCGGTCCTCTATGGGGATCATTTGCGGTTCGGGATCATTTGCGGTCCAATTTGGGGATCATTTGCGGTCCGGGATCATTTGCAGTCCAATTTGGGGATCATTTGCGGTCCAATTTGGGGATCATTTGCGGTCCGGGATCATTTGCGGTCCCATTTGGGGATCATTTGCGGTCCGGGATCATTTGCGGTGCCGGGATCAATTGCAGAGTTGTACAGATCTCTGGTGATCTTATATCGTCAAATAACAGTCAATAAGTAACTCTTCCCGCATGGTAAAACACAAGGAGGAAAACAGGAAACGAAAAAAGTAAAAAAAAGCAGAAGTCGACACAAATCACACAAGGCTCATAAGACTCAAAAGCCTCGGAACGATGCAAAAGGTAAGTGAATTCTTTTTATGGTATTTTATGACTTTTTGGGAAGGAATATGATGAAGGTAACCTTGAAGATTTATACATCAGTGGTCGTTGGCCACCCATGATTGTAAGTTCAGAAAATTACTCTGAAATCACATGCACTGAAGACCTCGAAAATACAGTTGAACTCCTGACATCTCGCACTCTCATTAGACTCGTATAGTATATGACATAAAAGAAAATCGAAGGTCACCGAAAGGAAATGGATTTGAGTTCGAGATTACGGGGAGTTTGAGAGGTTCAACTAGTCTCAACTATGAAACTGTAGGTGCAAATTGCGGATCATCGCCATACAGAATTAATTATCTGAGGACTGTCAGAAATGTCAAGCAGAACCGGTTCAAAAACAAGCTAGGATCATCCTATCTTGACTATCTTAATCTTTGATGTGTGCCACAACGCATCGGAAAACTGTTTACGTTTATCCGCGTTTGTAGATCTTTATATATAAGACATAAACATCTTAGAATTTTACGGAGATTTTGAAGAAGAAAAGAACTGATTACTGATCATGACCTATGACACCTATGGTGATTCTAAAATGTTGCGTGCTACTCGTCTGTCATTGATCGGTCAGAGTCCATTCACGTATAATCGTTTATCATATATAGCGCATTGTTCATTGCTATTTTGAGACTTAAATTCAGTCAGGAAGTCAGGACAAAAAGTGCATATCCTTAGAATTACTCTATTCCTCAAAGAAAGAATTGAGCAAATATTTATTTTTCCAACTTTAATTTCATTTTTAAGATTCGCTCTCTCCCGTTCTTTCTAATCTTCCGGAAACCGGACATTCCACAATGATAAAAAGGAAACTTTATTACGAAAGCTGTCAAAGCCAGGCAAACACTGAAAAGCAATTTTCACTACTTTTTACTTCAACTGAGTCTCAAGCTGTCGCAGTGCTATATTTTTCTGACTTTTCTGTCTTTTCTTGTGATCTTCACCGGAAATGTTTCTGTCTTTCCTGCACGCCACAACCGTGGATCCGGAAAAAAGGTGAAAAAACGTTAATCAAATGGTTTTTACTTGAGTAGTATTGGCACTCAAATAATAGGGCCATTTATACGACAGAAAATAAGACGCGTCTTATCTAAGACGCGACTTAAATAAGACGCGAACCGATCGTATAAACAGTACAAAATAAGCATTCGTGTCTTATTTTAGACGCGACTTAAATAAGACGCGTCTTATCTTAGAACAGGGTTTTCAGCTGTTCTTATTTTGTCCGCGTCTTAAATAAGACGTGAACTTCCTCGTATAAATGCTTTCGTGTTCTAAATAAGACGTGAACAACAAGTGCGCCGTATCAAAAATAAGACGTGAACCATTTATACGTGATCTTCGCGTCTTATGTTGGACGCAAACGTATAAATGGTACACTTCGCATCTTATTTAAGTCGCGTCTTAGATAAGACGCGTCTTATTTTCTACCGTATAAATGGCCCTAATATCTTCTCAAGTAAGTCCGTAATAATGCCAATGTATGTCTTGAATCGAAACGCTGAAATCGCTTATAAAATGGTTGTTAAAATGCTTGCTTTGTCATTCAATTCAGAACAACAAACTTTTACTTGTACACGAATAGAACTGTAGAAAGAATTGCAGCAAACAATAACTTCTACATTTGCACAATTAGTTTGTTCAGCAAAATCACGAGATACCTTGCATGCTATTGCATAATCAAAGCGCAATTTTTATCACCGTCAATACATTCTACCATGTACCTAAATCTAATAATGGCAATGATTTCGTTCGCGTGATCGGTAATTTAATATCAAAAGTTCATCAAATGAACATACTATGAGAACTCAAAGCCATTCATTTCATAAATTGAACTTAGTAATTATTGTTTTTGCTCCCTTGCCATTTAACTTCCTCAGAACGTCTCCATTCATTTTAAAAATACACCGTGAAATTTTCAGTCAAACTGCGTTTCCCAAGAACATTTGACCTTTTTTACCCTTCTAAATGAGCACTAATGGCTTTACGACATATGATTGACAAGAAAGACACAAATTTCTTGAACCTTTGAAGATCAATGCCGTCTCGGACACATCTGCGTAAAAACAAATTTAAAAGATTGATATGTAACGCTATATATCAAAACTTAAAAAAAAATTATGACATGCCAATTCCCTAGGGAAATTAACATAGGTCCGGGAGTACTCCCCAAAAATTTTAGTGGCGGTATGCGATGAAATCCTAACCACTTCTTGATATTTTCTTCGTATTGGCACTCAAATAATATCTTCTCAATTGAGTCCGTAATAATAAGTTCCAATGTCTGTCTTGAATTGAAACGCTCAGATCGCTTATAAAATGGTTGTTAAAATGCTTGCTTTGTCAACAACAAAATTTTACTTGTATACGAATAGAACTGTAGAGAGAATTGCAGCAAACAAGAAATAGTTTGACTAAGTCTGCAAAATCACGAGGCCCCTTGCATACTATTGCATAATCAAAGCGCAATTTTTATCACCGTCAATACATTCTACCATGTACCTAAATCTATTAATGGCAATGATTTGAAATTTGAAAGATTATTGATACCGTAGGTAACGTGAGATATCGAAAGTAAATAAGAACTGTAATACCTTTGTGGTGACGTAGCGTGAGATAATTATGACAAGTTCATGACATCCCAATACCCTAGGGAAATTAACAATAGGTCCGGGGGTGCTCCTCAAAAAACGCAAAGTTCATGCTATTATGCTCTGCCATATCGTTCATATTAAAACACAAACTTTCCTGTCCCATTTAACTTTCTTAAAACGTCTCCATTCGTAAAAATACACAGTGAAATTCTCAAACTGCGTTTCCCAAGAAAACGCATCCCTTCTAAAGCAGCTTCAATGGCTTTACGACAAATGATTGAAACTGATAGGTAACGCGAGATATCGAAATTTAAGAAGGACTAATACCTTTGCGGTAACGTAATGTGAGATATGGCAAGTTCATGACAAGTTCTGACATCCCAATACCCTTGGGAAATTAACAATAGGTCCGGGGGTGCTCCCCAAACATTTTAGTGGCAGTATGTGACGCCCTTCTTGAAATCCTAACCGGTTTAACCAACCATATCCTCAATGCCCTAATATAGCTTCTATAAAGAAGGGACAAGAAACCCCCCCGGACAAAAGTCCACAAAATTTTGTTAACAACTTTTGCCCCTTTTTCGTACTCGACTCCGAAATCTCGCTTAATGCGCATGCGTATTAACGAGATAAAAACCGAGTTTCTCTGGCATTGTGAGATAAAAGGTAAGAGTTAGAGAAGACGGTGACCTGCAAATGTAAGATTAATATATATAGATAGCCCAAGCCTAACAGCGTCGCACTTTGAACAAGCTTAACTAAGGTGAAACTTAACTAAGGTGAAAGGTTGGAAGCACAAGAATTAAGATTGACGAATGGGCTATTTTCAATTTTAGCAATTCTCAAAAACAGTAAGCTTATTACGCGACCGTCTGCACAGTACATTTTTATAGACCGTACAAAAGTTCACAAAAACAACTTTTCTCTGTCTAGAATAACTAGTACCACTAGTTTCCGAATAAAATACAGTTTTTGTTTGTCAAAAATTGCCCGAGAAACTGATTTGAAAATCAAAAATTGCAAAAATACACAAACATATTTGCATAAGGCGATGCGAGTGAAGATAGAACTGTACTATAAAATCAAAGTCTTGTTTTGTTCACATAAAATCGCTTTTCAAACTATCTAATGAATGAACAAACACATAAAAATGGACAACACAATCTTCTTTCGAAAAAAATATTCAAATCTCCATTAGTTTACGTTTAAAAGCAAAACGCGTACATTTAATTATAGCTCATCGAGTTCAAGCTTTCTTCGATGAAATTCAAGAGATCGATACAACTGAATTTAAGCACGTTTTAAAATCAATTCTCCAAAACTAACAATAATACCAATAAAAAGTCACTCACAGATTGATATCAACATAAATTCTCATAGAAAACTGTAATCTGTTTTACCTTTATGTCCCTCGCTTGCTTGGAAATTCAAATCTCCGCTTCTGGTTCTGAAATCCGTAGAAAACAAACCAGTCTCCCGCATTTGATAAAAACGTAATACATGAAGTTCCTAGAAGCAAGATTTTATCCATGAAAGCTCGTCTTTTTCCACTAAAGCGGCTTCTAAGTATCCCTTAATTAGTATCCTTGTCTTGAGTAGCAAACCGCGAAATATTCAGGGAAATAACGCCTTTAATTTAAACGGTTTTCTCCGCTTAGTAAATTCACAGCAAAACATCAAAGTGTTTTTCTAGCTGACGTGACATTCGGCCGTGCAACCGCGCGAAAAACAAAGCCTCGCTTTGGTTTCAACATGACGTCGTACGCGCATGTTTTGCGACGTCGTACGCGCCCGCGAGCTAGTCCTGCGCGATAGTCCGGTCCTGTGCGACGGCGGGCGGAGGGCACACGGCGGACGGAGGGCACACGCGCGCCCGCGAAACATTCCGCTAGCCATGACCATGAAAATGAAGGGCATAGGTTCTGGTTCTATGAGTATGGGGCTGCGCAGCCAGGCCTTCGGCCTGGTAAGTGCTCCGCTATAATTTCTATAAGCTTACATATAAGCTTAAGTCTTATAAGCTTACATGTAAGCTTAAGCTTATAATGTTTCTCGAAATTTAAGCTTGAGCTTACATGTACGCTTATATTTTCTGTATTTTCTATCCTCTGTCTCACTTGTTCTGCACTTAAGCTTAATTTGTCATCGACTTCTCCGAGCGGTGAGACCCCAGACATCTTAGCTCATTTCAAAAGTCCCCAGTATAAGCTAATATTGTGGGAAAGGGATAGACCTTCTTATTTTTTTCGCCTATTTTTTTTTTATCATGCAGTAAGCTTACTGACCAAACCCTTATACATGTAGAACCGAAGCAACACTTCTTTAATTAAAAATATGAATATTAAAAATATGAACATATGAAGTCTCAATGACCTATTTTAGCTCTCCATTAATTGTATATTTCAGATATGCGGAAATATGTTCCTTGATCGCACACAAATTACAACCCGGTGTGTTAAATCAATAAAATCAATGATAGATGACAGTCGATATCAATATTTATTACATCCATTTTGAAATCACTGGTGATCCTTGCAATCTGATTGGCTCTCAGCAGTGCGATTTATAATGGTAATTGAACTGAGTGGAGTGCAATTTGGTCTGTAATCATACGCGTGATTTCAAAATCGAACGAGCGCACAGCGCGAGTTCGATTTGAAATCACAAGTATCATTTCAGACCAAAATTGCACAACATGAAGTTCAATTATCACTTTATTACATCCATTTTGAAATCGCACAATTTAATTGCCCAAATACAGGATTTTAGTCAGTACCAATAATGATGTGATATATATATGCGATTCGGGAATAAATCGCACTGCTGAGAAAAAAATGTGATTTGGAGCAAAAAACAGTGCGATTTGGGAATAAATCGCACTGCTGAGAAAAAGATGCGATTTGGAGCAAAAAATAGTGCGATTTGGGAATTTATTACATCCATTTTGAAATCACTGGTGATCCTTGCAATCTGATTGGCTCTCAGCAGTGCAATTTATTCCCGAATCGCACTATTTTTTGCTCCAAATCGCATCTATATGTCACATCAATATTGGTACTGACTAAAATCCTGTATTTGGGCAATTAAATTGTGCGATTTCAAAATGGATGTAATAAAGTGGTAATTGAACTTCGTGTTGTGCAATTTTGGTCTGAAATCATATTTGTGATTTCAAATCGAACTCGCGCTGTGCGCTCGTTCGATTTTGAAATCATGCGTATGATTTCAGACCAAATTGCACTCCACTCAGTTCAATTACCATAATTAATCGATTAATATTGGAAATCGATGATCAATCAACGACGTATGTTTTTGCGATAATTCAATTGACCATCGACTTCCAATATAAATCGATTAATTGAGATTAATTATATCAATGGCCATTGATTGTTATCAGTATTGCATTTTATTCATGTGGAAGATTTAATTAATGCTATTTATATGACGCTCAATATATACAATCGATTTTCATCGATTTAACATGCCGGGTACAATGTATCTGTTTTTTTTTTAATTAGCTTATACACTTGTCGAGATGTACATGCATTCACATAGGTTAAATAAAATTATGACTCTGTGAAATAGGGTTAACTATATAACAATTAACAACACTGAAAGGGGTAGTACACTATAGGAATAAAATAACTAAGATAATATTCTACTGACTTCTACTGTCATGGCGATGTTGTATCGGATTTACAATCTCGAGCCAAATGTTCTTTAGTACTGATTAAGGATTCTCCCTAACCTCTGTGGGTGTTCTTTGTACACTCGGCAGTTTAAAAATGTCTACATGTACATGTATAAAGAGCAACATGTACAGTGTATATACCGGTATGTGATATTTTTGCTCGTATTGTTTTAATGTTAACAACATGCTTCTCCACAGGAGATTGTACAGTATCGCCTCAAAACAATGCGAGCCAATGAATCAGCAGTACAATGTACATGTAACCCTTCACGTCAACTACGATGGATAGAATAATTATTAGCGGGAAATCCAGTCTTTTTCAAAATCGAGATTGCTGCTTGAATTCTGCAAAAAGTTCCCCAAGGCAACTACTCATCAATCAATCTCCTTGCAATTTACAAGAACTGTAGTCCCCATATTTTCCCAGGTCCTGAGGCATAAGCAAATAGCAGTAGTTGCAAGATGCACATTCATGTACATATATTACATGGATATGTTGTACATGTAGTTTAAGTTTTGTTTTGGTTTAAAAAATTTCAAACCAGTTTGATTTTCATTTTCCTTTCTTTCAAATCATGTTAATGAATCTCAGACAAAAGAAAAATTAAATTGGTTTGAAAATTTGTAAACCAGAAAAAATTTAAACCACAACATCTACATGTACATCAAATGGATGTGCATCTTGTAAGCACTGCTAAATCACACTTAATATGAATCTTTATTTTTGCAATTCCCTTTCCTCTATTTGCAGAAATACAGTGTACATGTAGTCACAAAGCTTTACATCCAAGGCTAAAAGTTGCCATTCAACACTCAGAGCAGTCTCCAATCTGCAAAGAAAGCACAATAATGCAAACAAAGGAGTGGTGCAGACTGCAGCTGAGTCCTGATTAAAAATACTAGTTGTCATATATTTATCCGTACAATAATTATCGTGATTTACCAGCTGAATACCAATTCAACCCAATGTCAGACAGATCCCCTCTGTGCATCATTTAGCAAATACTTTCAAAACAAGAGAAAGCTAGAAAAACTTATACAAAATCCACTTTGAGGTTAATAAACTGGCAAGAAACACTAGGTAAAGCAGATTTTCTATCAGTGTAGTATGGTCTTAAAAAGATAATGTCAATGTTAGTGATTCTTCAAAACATTTTGATGCCTGCAGTTTGTCTTATGATAATATCCTGGTACATTTTGCAAGTGGCGGCAACCTTGCCAGATCTTGAAGCATGTGTACCAGGATAAGCAACCACAATATTTATTGTTCTAAATTCAGAGTGATTTGCCTCCAAATTTTTTTCATGCCAATAATTGAGCAATGCCCTCTGTTGTAGAAATTGATTTCTGAGATCTTATCCTGGTACATTTTGCAAGTGGCGGCAACCTTGCCAGATCTTGAAGCATGTGTACCAGGATAAGCAACCACAATATTTTTTCATGTCGATAATCGAGCAATGCCGTCTGTTGTAGAAATCGATTTGTGAGATCTTACCCTGGTATATTTTGCGAGTGACAGCAATCTTGCCAGATCTTGAAGCATGTGTACCAGGATAAGCAACCATAATATTTATTGTTCTAAATTCAGAGTGATTTGCCTCCAAATGTTTTCATGTCAATAATAGAGCAATGCCCTCTGTTGTAGAAATTGATTTGTGAGATCTTATCCGGTACATTTTTCGAGTGGCGGCAATCTTGCCAGATCTTGAAGCATGTGTACCAGGATAAGCAACCACAATATTTATTTTTCTAAATTCAGAGTGATTTTGCCTCCAAATTTTTTCATGTCGATAATCGAGAAAAACAGTCTGTTGTAGAAATCGATTTGTAAGATCGTATCCTGGTACATTTTGCGAGTGACAGCAATCTTGCCAGATCTTGAAGCATGTGTACCAGGATAAGCAACCATAATATTTATTGTTCTAAATTCAGAGTGATTTGCCTCCAAATGTTTTCATGTCAATAATAGAGCAATGCCCTCTGTTGTAGAAATTGATTTGTGAGATCTTATCCGGTACATTTTGCGAGTGGCGGCAATCTTGCCAGATCTTGAAGCATGTGTACCAGGATAAGCAACCACAATATTTATTTTTCTAAATTCAGAGTGATTTTGCCTCCAAATTTTTTCATGTCGATAATCGAGAAAAACAGTCTGTTGTAGAAATCGATTTGTGAGATCGTATCCTGGTACATTTTGCGAGTGGCGGCAATCTTGCCAGATCTCGAAGCATGTGTACCAGGATAAGCAACCACAATATTTATTTTTCTAAATTCAGAGTGATTTTGCCTCCAAATTTTTGCATGTCGATAATCGAGCGATGCTGTCTGTTGTAGAAATCTATTTGTGAGATCTTATCCGGTACATTTTACGAGTGGCGGCAATCTTGCCAGATCTTGAAGCATGTGTACCAGTATAAGCAACCACAATATTTATTTTTCTAAATTCAGAGTGATTTTGCCTCCAAATTTGTTCATGTCGATAATCGAGAAAAGCAGTCTGTTGTAGAAATCGATTTGTGAGATCTTATCTTGATACATTTTGCGAATGACGGCAATCTTGCCAGATCCTGAAGCATGTGTACCAGGATAAGCAACCACAATATTTATTTTTCTAAATTGAAAGTGATTTTGTCTCCAAATTTTTTCATGTCGATAATCGAGAAAAGCGGTCTGTTGTAGAAATCTATTTGTGAGATCTTATCCTGGAACATTTTGTGAGTGGCGGCAATCTTGCCAGATCTTGAAGCATGTGTACCAGGATAAGCAACCACAATATTTCTTTTTCTAAATTCAGAGTGATTTTGCCTCCTAATTTTTTCATGTCGATAATCGTGAAAAGCAGTCTGTTGTAGAAATCTATTTGTGAGATCTTATCCTGGAACATTTTGCGAATGACGGCAATCTTGCCAGATCTTGAAGCATGTGTACCAGGATAAGCAACCACAATATTTATTTTTCTCCAAAATTTTTCATGTCGATAATCGAGAAAAGCGGTCTGTTGTAGAAATCTATTTGTGAGATCTTATCCTGGAACATTTTGTGAGTGGCGGCAATCTTGCCAGATCTTGAAGCATGTGTACCAGGATAAGCAACCACAATATTTCTTTTTCTAAATTCAGAGTGATTTTGCCTCCTAATTTTTTCATGTCGATAATCGTGAAAAGCAGTCTGTTGTAGAAATCTATTTGTGAGATCTTATCCTGGAACATTTTGCGAATGACGGCAATCTTGCCAGATCTTGAAGCATGTGTACCAGGATAAGCAACCACAATATTTCTTTTTCTAAATTCAGAGTGATTTTGCCTCCTAATTTTTTCATGTCGATAATCGTGAAAAGCAGTCTGTTGTAGAAATCTATTTGTGAGATCTTATCCTGGTACATTTTGCGAGTGGCGGCAATCTTGCCAGATCTTGAAGCATGTGTACCAGGATAGGCGACCACAATATTTATTTTGCTAAATTGAAAGTGATTTTGCCTCCAAATTTTTTAATGTCGATAATTGAGCAATGCCAACTATTGTAGAATTTGATTTGTGAGATCTTATCCTGGTACATTTTGTGAGTGGCAGCAATCTTGCCAGATCTTGAAACATGTGTACCAGGATAAGCAACCACAATATTTATTGTTCTAAATTCAGAGTGATTTGCCTCCAAATTTTTTTCATGTCAATAATTGAGCAATGCCCTCTGTTGTAGAAATTGATTTCTGAGATCTTATCCTGGTACATTTTGCAAGTGGCGGCAACCTTGCCAGATCTTGAAGCATGTGTACCAGGATAAGCAACCACAATATTTTTTCATGTCGATAATCGAGCAATGCCGTCCGTTTTAGAAATCGATTTGTGAGATCTTACCCTGGTACATTTTGCGAGTGACAGCAATCTTGCCAGATCTTGAAGCATGTGTACCAGGATAAGCAACCACAATATTTTTTCATGTCGATAATCGAGCAATGCCGTCCGTTTTAGAAATCGATTTGTGAGATCTTACCCTGGTACATTTTGCGAGTGACAGCAATCTTGCCAGATCTTGAAGCATGTGTACCAGGATAATCAACCACAATATTTATTCTTCTAAATTCAGAGTGATTTGCCTCCAAATGTTTTCATGTCGATAATTGAGCAATGCCCTCTGTTGTAGAAATTGATTTGTGAGACCTTATCCTGGTACATTTTGCGAATGACGGCAATCTTGTCAGATCTTGAAGCATGCGTACCAGGATAAGCAACCACAATATTTATTTTTCTAAATTCAGAGTGATTTTGCCTCCAAATTTTTGCATGTCGATAATCAAGCAATGCTGTCTGTTGTAGAAATCTATTTGTGAGATCTTATCCTGGAACATTTTGAGAGTGGCGGCAATCTTGCCAGATCTTGAAGCATGTGTACCAGGATAAGCAACCACAATATTTATTTTTCTAAATTCAGAGTGATTTTGCCTCCAAATTTGTTCATGTCGATAATCGAGAAAAGCAGTCTGTTGTAGAAATCGATTTGTGAGATCTTATCTTGATACATTTTGCGAATGACGGCAATCTTGCCAGATCTTGAAGCATGTGTACCAGGATAGGCGACCACAATATTTATTTTTCTAAATTGAAAGTGATTTTGCCTCCAAATTTTTTAATGTCGATAATTGAGCAATGCCAACTATTGTAGAAATTGATTTGTGAGATCTTATCCTGGTACATTTTGTGAGTGGCAGCAATCTTGCCAGATCTTGAAACATGTGTACCAGTTTAAGCAACCACAATATTTATTGTTCTAAAGGCATAGTGATTGGTGAGTGTGGCCACCATCAACCTGGGAGGCACCAGTTTGCATTTGTCTTAATTACAAGTAATAACCACTGTACCCCTCAATTAAGGGGGCTCAAGTTCAGGGAAATTGAAAACAAATGCAAACCAGTGTAATAATCTCAATACATTATGTTGTAGTTATACATGAACATTCGGTGATGACTAAATTCGTAATTTACAGAGAAAACAAAATGAAGATGATTTCAGAGATTCACAATAATGACATTTAGTTTCCATTCACATTTCTCATGACCTAGCCCCTTTGATAATATAATACAGTCAACTCTCTCTATGATGGACACCTTCGGGATTGGCCCCGACTGTCAGTCTTAGAGTGGTGTCCGGCTTATAGTGACACCAGTAATTATAAGAAAATAAAGCTGGACCTATTCGCAACAAGATACGAGCTGTCAAATGAACGTCTGGTTTGTTTACAAGGAGACACATACTGTATTTGGTGATGTAACTTGCTTCCCCTAAATTGCAATTTACTGTCATGTAGAGCACCTACATTTCCATTTTGAAATATTTTTCACTACAAAAAGCATTTCTCAAGTGTCCGTTGATGGTTTCAAAAGTGTCTGTTGTCCGTCTTAGAGAGGTGTTCATCTTATAGAGAGTATAGTCACAGTAAAATGACTGAAAAACGCAGAGACCAACACCAGGTGTCCGTCTTTGTATGGTGTCAGTTAAGAGAGAGTTGAATGTATGTCAAATGTTATTGGTTGTTTTTCAGTTTTCTATGAATAGTGTATTTTTTGTATGTGGGCTCCACTTTATTCAAGAAACATTGGCTAGTGTCTTTACACCTCACAGTTTTTTTTAAACAGGTTTTTGGAATTTCACTTTTGACATATAATTCTATGCTATTTAACCATTTATATCGCCATATGTTTAAATATGGAGTGAACAGCTGTTTAGTCAGGAGTAATGTTCAAATGATTGAAGATGTTTGACACTGACTCTTTTTGTTGTTGGGCTGAAGCCCTTTCGTATAATTCTTAACAATGAAGGCTTAAGAATCAGCCAAAACTTTTTCAGTTATACAACAAAAAAGTCAGTCAAAGCTCTTCAATCATTTGAACTAAATTGCCATATAATAGAGTGATTAGATCTAAGTGTATTACCATGTGTACTGCAATTACAGTGCAAAATTTGTCAAATTGAAAAGTAAGCTTGGGCTTTTTGCAAGAAACCTGTTGAAATTATTACTATTTGAGGTTTGAATATTTGTTCTCATTTAATACCGCGGTATATACAGTATACATGTTATAGCATTTTACAACTTCAATAAAGCAAATTATTTTTTTTAACAATATACTTGTAAGACAAAGTGACTTAGGGGCATTTATTTGCAGTGCACACATTCATGTCAGAAGTTGTCACCTTTGCCTGTCTGATGTGCTTATTTTTTTAACATATATAATATTGCAGTGCACAGGCAAATGCAACAGCTTTATGTATATACATGTATATACTACAATTAATTGCATCCTAAGTATCAGAGCTTTTACTGTTGTTTAATTAGTTGTGTTTGACAAAATAATATGTGAATACTATTGAGAATGTGACTTACAGGTAGTTTAATTAGTTATTAAAATAATCAAATTCATTTCATTTGTGTCATTTGTGGTTTGAAATTTTTTGTTGTCACTGCAGTGCATAGTTCATATTAATTTAAAAGTGTGGAAAAAACGAGTCTTTGATCACGCTTACCATCCTGAGCAAACATGTGGAAAAAATGTTTATTTCATCATATTTACTATTCAGAGAGTAAACATGTCTGAAAATGATTCTTTGATTACATTTACGGTCCCGTGCAAAAAGGTTCAAAAATGATACTTTGATTGCATTTACCACTCTGGGAAAACATGTGGAAAAATGATCCTTTGATCAAATTTACCACCTTAAAAAAGTTGCTTAAAAATGAATCTTTGCTCACATTTGCCATCCTAAGCACAACCATTACAAAACGATGCATTGATCACATTTGCCACTGGGCAAAAAAAATGAAAAATCACAGTTTTAATATTATATTTGCTACCCTTGCAAATGTTGGGAAAAAGAGAAACTTTACTTTGTTTTTACGCATGGGAGTAAATTTGAAGCAAATGCGGCATTTGCTACCGTTGCCATGGTTGCAAATTTGGGGGCAAATTTGATCTTGATCAAGTAGCAAATTTGAGCAAAACTTAACAAATGTGGCATTTGCCGTATATTTGCTCTAAATTTGCTATACAGGAAAATCCGTTTTTTCGTCCAGTGCTGGTAAGATTTGTTAAAAAGTCCTTCACAATTATTAATCGTGAATTCATCCCACTCGCACTACAGATCACGCTAGGTTGGAATGACTTGATGAGGTGTCATTTAACCTGATATTCAAACCAAACGACAGAACCGTTGGGTAAATGGCGTATTGAAAATAAGAACAATCGGTGTTCGTTAGGGAGGCGACGACCGAAATACTCTCAGAAACCGATGCATGAATTTTGCACTCGAATTTAATAATAGTGCCGTGATCGAACTTGCCACGGCATGGTTGATCCCGAATCACTTTGTCTGCGAGATTATGTTCTCAGAAAAAATCAAAGGGCTCTTAAAGCCATCTCGTTAATGCGTTGAAACATGAGGTTAAAAAAAGAAGAATCTAAAATAAATATAAAATAAATATGGTAAAGATGGCGTTGTAGAATCAGACATTATGTAGAAAATGCGAGGCGCAGTAGTCAACTGGATATGGTTCTTGGCAGGATAGAGAAGATTGAGAGAACTTGGTTTGAAAATTCGTGTTGGTGCAAGTCAAAAAAAGTTATGAGTAACAAAGAATCACGAGTGTGAATGTAAATAATTTTGATGTAAGTGAAGTGAAAGTGAAAGACTTTTCCCGCCTTGCTAGCTTATTGACGATGAAAATGTGTTGTTGGTTCAATTTACACAGTGCATTTTCAGTTATTCATTGTCTATTTTCTGTTGGGATATTTGACAATGGAAAAGACTTTCTAAATCAAATACAATAGATTGCCGCAATTTCAAAACAATTAAAAGCCCACATCGATAATACGTCACGTGCAATGACTTTATATCTGATCGGATGAGACATTAATATTAATTATCAAAATATCAATTGACACAACAAATGGTGACTGAATCTTTAATATTCTTTAAAGTAAGGCCCGATTCAAACATTGAACTTCACATTTGCCGATTCTAATGGAAGGAGGCCGTAACAACATGTCATTTCCCTAGAGCTGCCTTTCCCCATGCCAGGACAATTTGAGCTACGTTTAGCAGACATCGCGCCATCAGCCATTTCTTTTTCAACTCTCCAGCAGTATTCGAAAATAGAACGAAAGTCAAAATTTATGGTATTTTGCTGTTCCTACTCTTGCATAATGAAACGGAAAGTTTTGTAGTTAGCTAAAGTATCAAGTCTGCTGTTTTATATATTTTGAAGTGAAAAATGGCGGGAAAATGGTGATCACGTGGTCATTTTTCGGTCACGTCTGCTATGGACGCACTTATATAGAAAATATTGGGTCTGGAGCGGATAAACAGGGCACCACTCCTGGCGGTCACTTTTTTAGTTTCCCTTAAATCGAAATGAGGTTCATGACAGGCCTGCACCGACTCCGCTATGTGGTTTTGCGGTTGCGATGCATTTATATTAGCTTTCAAAGTTTGGCTGTTATGAGTCGTGTCGTTAAGTGATTTACGTCTTGTATGATGTGTTAGGCGGTGTTTTGTAAATAGTTTTCAGGAATGGTTGGTTTTGAACGAAACTCCATTTTTCATCAGTATTTGTTTAAGGTTTTTCAGTCGTGGGTGAAATGTTGTGACAAAAGTCGTTATTATCTCGCGAGTTTTTTTCGTTTTGTTTTCATGCCAATTGCGTTCCGGCAAAAGTGAAATTCAGAATACCAGTGCATTTAGGAGGGTGCTGATGGGGTTAACAGTTAACTGACAATTGCCCAAAAATATAGTAGTTAACTGATAAATGAAAAGTTACCGTATTTTCTCTATTAAATGCCCCCGGCGTTTATTTCAAACTTGGCCTTGTGGACCCGGCGTTTCTTTGTATCAGCAGTTTTTTCTCGCCCGCCATTTTTTAAGAAAGGGTTATTATTCGTTTTTCTTGGCAGCCTTGTACCTTGCCCTTAAATCTTAAGTTTATTATACCACAAACAAACGTTTGAGGAGCTTACTTACAACTTCCTCAATTATACCCGGCGTTTATTCGGGGCCCGGCGTTTAATCGAGAAAATACGGTAACAGTTAAGTGACATTCTATTAATTATACTAAATTAACGATTGTTGTTGTTAATACACCGAATGCAAATATGGCTGCCAGGCAATTTATTTTTTGGCCAAATTTTCAAAAAAATTAATGATATCACGTAAACAAGTGCTGCTAAGTGTATCATCTTGCAAAGTTTGAGTGTTTTTGGTTTAACGGTTGCAAAGTTATGGCTCACTGAAATTTTAAGCATTTGTATGAGAAAAGACATTCTAGCCTCACTAGCCTCGCTTTCATGTTTTTCCCAAAATTTGATTGCCTATAACTTCTCCTAAAATAAGAATATGGCCTTGAAAATGCACACAATGACTAATTATGACCCGATCTTTATCATTATTCAATTGCTTTTCTTTTCTTGAGAACCTGTCCAAACAAAAAATTGTTGGGCAGCCATATTTGCATTCGGTCTATAAAAGCAACATAGTTTTTTCCTAACAGCAAAGCTATTTTGTGACTTTTACCTGCCTCGCTGCGTGACCAGGTGACATATTAACCGATATTATATGCGAAAGGTACCAGGGTCGTAGAGCGTTGACCTTGATCTCCGTGATGGCGTCGAGTGGCGTGGTCAAAGTTATTCTGAGTTTTTATCGAGATGATGACAAAGGATCGGCATTCGAATGACACATAAGTCGCATACCGTTTGACATGACAAAGCACAATTCAATGGACATATAATCAAACAATAAGCGGAAAGTTTGGACTCGGTGAGTTTGATTTAAAGTTGTTCCGATTAGAGAAGATCGACGGGAAAGCTGTTACAAAGGCTCAGTTGGAAATGGAGCTACCTTTTCTAATGGGAAGTGCGACAAGTGATGGTGGTATGGTGTGTATTTTGTTTCGTCATTTTGTCCTAGCACGCGAACGCGGGTTGACCCAGGGGTTGACCACACGAGCCCTTTTCAGTGTTAGATTAAATGAGTAAGATTTCTGATTACACTAAAACCTGTATTAAGCAAAGTAAGTGGACACACCGTATTTTATTGGACACAAGCATCAGTGAGTTTCGATTTTTTTTCCTTCCCATACTCTCTGTGTACGATCCTGTATCAAACAGACATCTTTAATACTGACGATCCTTATTACGGTTTTGGAAGCTATCTTGACAGGTGAGAAATTATGGTTTTTGTATGAGAATCTAATGTCGAATAATTTTCGTAAAGCGGCTGTTCTAAGTCCAATCCCGAAAACGCATTCACTCTGGTCATTCTCATGGCCTAGTAACCTTATCTTAACTTTGCAAATTTAAAAGCCTTACTGATATACGTAATTTCCTACTTGTCAAGCTAAATCACTTGATAAGATCAATGAATGAAAATATTGAAATGAACCGATTTCCGACAGCGTGACCCAGTTAAAAAAGAAAAACAAAACTTTCTTATACAAGCGCATGAGTATAGGCTACCAGTGTAGCCTCTTGTTAACTGACAATTGGCCGAAAAAATAGTAGTTAACTGACAATTGGGTACCCCATTAGCACCCTCATTTAGTAGTGCTAGATTAATTTGTCGTGTGTTTGGCCTTGTTTACAAAATGGTAAAGTAAGCTCACTGTAGCTGTCGAGAAAAAGCTGCGCCGGGTTTACAGCTCTTTACAGGCAAATTCACCGCGAGAAACAACTTCAAGCATCACGCTTCAGTGAATGTTCTGACACCTATAGATTGAATTGAGTTCCATTGTAATAATCTAATGGATGGTATCAATTATATAACCGGAAAAAATCTGGTCATTTCACGAACAGAAATCTAGAACCCGAAAGGAGGAAAGAGTTACGCGATTAACATCGGAACGGATAGATTGCCGTCCAAAATGGTGGCGCTGTTCAGATGTGTGTTACTTTTCCTTTATACCCTCTTAAAGTTTGATGTTCCCAATGTTTACGTATTTTTCTACGAAAGAGACGATAACTTAATTTGTAATAGGAACGAAATTAAAAAAGCCCGTCAAGGTTGTTGAAAGGAGGTGTCGCAGAAGATTCCGGTCAGTTTTTAGAATTTTCAGTCAGTTCAGTTGCAACCTGTTGGTAAACGAACTTGAAATGTTCACCTGTATACAGACTTCTATTTTATGAGAGGGGTGAATGCAGCGATCTGTCTTTGGTCGTATCGTAAGTGTCTCAGTAAAGGCTGTAATTTTAGCTTGTATTCGCTACGCTTTATAGCTGCGTGGAGCTCGCTAAAACCTTCCTTGGCATTTTTGACAGTCTAGCGACTGTTACGTTTAAGCCTAGCTTTTTCAGCTGCAAGTAGAAGGTAAGTCTTCTAAAAACCTATTAAGAAAAATTTAATACAGTGCACCAAGGATATAGATAAGTACAGTTTTAAGGGGTTGCAACGGTTAAATTCCTCTTCATAAATATTTCAATACTATTTATCTTTTGAATTAAGAGTAAACTAAATAGGTATTGAGTCCATCCATTTGAATTAATGATTTCAACTGATTTTTAAAGGCCTTAATTATTATATTGTCTACGAACTTCTCATTGCGTTAAAACCACACGGCTAGGCCTTGGACGCTCAGCTTATTACAAGTGCACGACTCATCGTCGTACATTTTTATCCAATTGAATTCCGGTTATGCAAAAATTGATTAAACTCGAACCCTTCGTAGAACTCGAAGTTTACGCTAACTGTAACAAAAATCGATTACATTGAAATGGCGTTATTTGGCAAGAGAATAGACCAAAATCTTGTAAAATTTTAAACTTTCCCGGAAATTTCTTTCACAGTGTGGCGCGTATAAGCAACTGATCTTGAAAATCCACCGGCATAAAACCATCCGAGCCAAATGAACAAGCATTTGAGAATGCAATGAAATTCATCGGAACTTGAATATATAATTTGAACTCATTTGAGTCAGAACAGCGAATTGATAATAATTATGTTTCGTTTCTTGATAGATCATGGCAGGTAGGTTCAGTAGTAATGATACCTCGAGTTGGACTTCGAGTTCGAGTTCGAGTTCGAGTTGGACTTCGAGTTGGACTTCGAGTTGGACTTCGAGTTGGATTTCGAGTTAGTAGGAAAAAAAATCGAGAAAAAAAAAAAAAAAAAAAAAGAAAACAGCATATAACTAGATTGTCACCACAGTGTTTTAATAACGGGAAAAGATTCACAAAAGATTCCATCTTGGATATCAACACTCACTACAAGCCGACCGAGACCTTTCAGTACACACACATCGTCTCACGCCACCCACCAGGCGTAAAATATGGATTCATTAAAGACGAAAGCAATAAGATTGCTTAGAACTAACTCTTCATAAAAAAGAAAACATTTGAAGAGAGCGTTTTAAGATTCAAACAACGCCTCAAATCACGGGGTTACCCAGAAAACATCAAGGTGTCTTTGCCTCTAGACAATCGGCACTTACACAAAAGAAAAAAAGGTCACGAGAGGATACTGCCTTTTGTCACAACGTACCATCTGGCAGCACAGGTAGGCTAAGCTCAAGTGATAAACGTCGTGGTAAATGACGTTATAGCGAGATTATAAGGATTTGTATTGGGAAAATTCACTTCGAGTTTGAGCGTAAAATTAGGAACGATATTTGAATAAAACTGGTTCATCTGAACTTCTTTGTGTGTTTAATTGTGTCTCAGTGAGTGGTTTTGCGGTCGATTCGCGATTCCAGCGATTTTTAGTTCAACTGTTTCACTCCTCCCTCTGAAAGAGACAGCACTCCGCTCATCGAACTGATCGGATCCACCAAAGGAAATCGGCGGTAAAATCGCTCCAACACCTCCAGTCGCCTTGAAATTCTACTTAGACCATAGTCGATAGTTCTGCTTTCCATTCGTTATCTTCATCAGAGTCGCACATTACATTGAGAGTGAATTAAAGGTCGCTAATCTCTGCAAACTTTCCCGTTTTGAGCCATCAGAAACGGCTTTATTCATACTTCGCGTTCATCCGTTCAGTAGCCGTGCGGTTTTGCCGTTCGAACGGCATATATATTAGCCAAGTTAATCCAATGGCAAAATAGATCAAGTCGCTCATCTGTTCAGTATCTAAAGTACATGCAATTAACGAGATATCTCCAAACAAGTCTTCTTCTGCAATAAGCTTTACTCGCAGCACTTCACTTTCCATTGGAAACTACTAGTTTATCTTGTACAGGATTTTACTGATCCAGATCCGCGCGGCCAAATTTCTTGCCTACCGGTAGGCAAGATATTTGGCCGCGCGATACAAACGTCTGTGAAATTTGCCGACTTTGCGGAGCTATATCTCCATTATTTTAAAAGATATCGCTTTTAAACTCGGCCATTTTACTAATTTTGAGACGCTTTTCCCAGCAGTGTCGATGGATTATTGCTATCAGGCCCATATAAAATTTTGGAAAAACCGTGATAAGGTCTATTCTGAAAACGTCTTGCGATACATGTTTGTAACCGCAAACAGGAAATTGTATTACTTACTCAAACTATCATCACCTGATCACCGGAGTGTCCGTGATAAAGAGGTTAAGTTTATATTAATTTGCTCTCTGGGACCGAATTTATTGTCGATTTAGTGTCCGTTGTCCGTATTAGAGAGGGTCCATATTATAGAGGTATTTTTTTTTAAAGAAAATATGTGAGAATTTTGTCGGGACACAGGAAACTGTCCGTAATAGAGAGGTGTCCGTATTAGAGAGGTGTCCGTAAGGAGAGGTTCGACTGTCGATTTTTATCGATTATAGTTTTTCATATTTCTATTTTATTTTTTTTACTCGAAGTCCAACTCGAAGTCCAACTCGAAATCCAACTCGAAGTCCAACTCGAACTCGAACTCGAACTCGAACTCGATATCCAACTCGACGTTTCGGGATTCCCATACTGGGACGTTCATACTTGTGTGAGAGCTCTAGAATAATTTAGGAAATAACGCTTTTCCACTTATGCTGATAAGCGTTCATGTTTAAAATTCTAAGCCGCCACCCGCGTACTAGAACAAACGCAAATTTTGCTCTGCCATATCGTTCATATTAAAACACAAACTTTCCCGTCCCATTTAACTTT
Source organism: Cladopsammia gracilis (assembly GCA_022457155.1). Classification (NCBI taxonomy): domain Eukaryota; kingdom Metazoa; phylum Cnidaria; class Anthozoa; order Scleractinia; family Dendrophylliidae; genus Cladopsammia; species Cladopsammia gracilis. Next base: position 258,245 of record JAJGOT010000045.1, on the reverse strand, counting down.
CTTAAAACGTCGCCATTCGTAAAAATACACCGTGAAATTCTCAAACTGCGTTTGCCAAAAAACGCATTTGACATATTTTTGGCTTTACGACAAATGATTGAAGCTGATAGGTAACGTGAGATATCGAAACTTAAGAAGAACTTAATGCCTTTGCGGTAACGTAATGTGAGATATGACAAGTTCATGACAAGTTCTGACATCCCAATACCCTAGGGAAATTAACAATAGGTCCGGGGGTGCTCCACAAAAATTTTAGGTGCAGTATGTGACGCCCTTCTTGAAATCCTAACCGGTTTAACCAACCATATCTTCAATGCCCTAATATAACTTCTATTAAGAAGAAGGAAGAGATCCCCCCGGACAAAAGTCCACAAAATTTTGTTAACAACTTTTGTCCCTTTTTTCGTGACTGACTCCGAAATCTCGCTTAATGCGCACGCGCATTAACGAGATAAAAATCATTTATTGTGCGCTCAAATTAACAACAATAAATTCCTTTATATTTTACTAAATATGAAATTTTCGCTCGCATCAGGTGAATTCAGTGAGTTGAGAGGATAACATTTCTACGCGGAATACTTTATTTAACAGGCGAAAACATGCTTGCGTTGCGAAAACCCTTTTAAATCTTTTCGTTGAATTCAGCGTCGTCGACGAGTTGCTTTACAGTTCAGTTGAAAAAAGAATTTAGTCAATTACAATTTGACGTTAAAAAGGACCTTTCTCGTGATGGGAAGATCTTGGCTACAACTTGACACAAATTTGACAGCCAGTTATGCGATTGGAGACATTTTGACAGCCAGCTCTGTGATTGGAGAAAATTTGACAGCAAGCTCTGCAATTGGTTGCTATAGATGCACTTTGACGCAATTGACCAGCTCCAGGAAAATTGACCGCCTGAGAATCAAACGCGGCGCTTACCGAAAATCATTTCAAATTCTATTTATCGTACACTGCTTTAAAAGGAAAAAAAGAGGTCAAGTTGGACTCATTTCTCGGATCAAGGAATTTTCACCACGATTAAAACCACTTCTGAAACAGTGGGTTTCCAAATTTTTGGATGGAAATCCGCCAATGACTAAAAAAAATAATGCGTCGGACTTCTTTGCAAGAACTGAATGAGTGCTGAAATGTTCACCATGCAGGCTTGGAGAAGTGACAATTTACCAAGCGCAAATCACTGAATCAAAACATCCACAGCTTTATAAATCACTGCTGACGGAAAAGAACAAATATAAAGGACAAGACTTCACAAAGGAATTTTTAGAGCCGCATGGCCGTTGCATGACCGTTGTTTCTGCCACACTTGTGAACGCCAAAGGTGAGCCATTGTTTTTCCCCAGGTTAATACTTCATCTGAGTTTGTTGTACTTGATCGGTTGTTTTTTTTCCTTAATAACACCGATTACAATGTCTGTCGCTTTTTTAGTGTTTACCGTTTTTTTTATTTCAGTCACGCTTTAATATGCTATCCTAGTTTTCCCGCGTAAAAATATCAATTTACCGCTAAAACAGAGATTTCTTGTATCAGTGATTTTGTAAGGGGAAACGAGCAATGTGGACCATTTAATATCGTTTTATCAGGTTGTGTGGCTAGCTGGATGGGTCTTAAACACAAAATCCTCGCTTATATGCTGAAAAACCGCTAAAAACAGATAACACAATGCGACATGTCTGCATGCACTGCGGTCTAGTAAGAAATTAAACAGGTTGAAAAGGATCTTCTATTTAAAAGGAACTGTAAGCATAGGACATAGCTTTGCTATTTTAGAGGTTTAATCTTAACCTGATAAGCATTCTTTTTACTGAAGTTTCACCAGAGCCTGGAAAAAAATTCCTCGCCTGTTGCGTGACACCCGATGTTTTTCCAGACCGTTTGCATCGAAGCCGGGCATCGAAGACCATCAAACCTCTTCGTGCAGAACACGTTCAACTAAAACAGATCTTTTTCTTGAGTAAAAGTCCTTTAGTAAACGATATATTATTATTTTATTTCTCATCTGAAAAAGTATTTTGGCGAAAACGAAGCGAAAACTCCGCAAATTTTCATGCCGGAGTGATCTTAATTTGCATAATCGAACGGCGGTCAGATTTCAATTTTTCGCTCGAAGTTTTATAAACCTTGTAAGCAAGTTACATCATAACAACAAATTATACCGTGCATGTTAAGTTTTGTTTCGCGAAACATTTAACTGCTTTTCTGGCTGTGATTTGTTTTTCCCCCGTGATGATGCTTATTCCGCGAAATTCGACGATGTACAATTTTATGGTGTTTGAATATTTCAATGTATCATATGCGCCGTGAATGAGTAAGCTTATCTGAAATTCGCTTGTAAACACTTTCTCATAAGAGCATTTTTTTTGTAAGTTAGAGTTTCATTCCGAAGTCCGGAAGTTCGTTGAATGAATATGTCCCGCTAACTCGCTTTCAAAGAAAGTTCTTTCTTTTCAAGCGCCTTGAAATGTTTTTCATAGTTATTAATCGCAAGTGACGCTCTTCACGATTAATAACTGCAAACTATCAGTCTTTACGATTTTATAATAAGTACAAAGTGTTTCGATCGTGAATTAAAATGAATCAACTAAAAGGATTTGGTTATCATTAGATGGATTTTGAGTTTTAAACCAAAATAATCATTTAAAATTCATATCCCGTACAGGCGGATTTTCAGCCGATTTTCCTTTTGGAGTTCCAAAATATTTTTTGACGCTAGTTGAACTAAATTTTGTACGCATGTTGTTATCAGCTCTCCACTGCTAAAGAATGAAAGCCTTTCCAATAAGTTGGACTTTTCAAAATCACCCTTAACGTTACACCACTAATTTTGACTGCGAGCGAAACTTCCCACTGAAGGTATTTCGCCGTGTTGTTGATTCGCGATACGTTCAATTTATTGTTGTCAAAACCAATTTTCTACTTCTCCGGGTCAAATGAATTTTAGTTTCGGAAATCGATTAAGAGATCTCTCGCTTTGTTTTCTTCAAAAAAACAAGACTTAAATAGAGGTGTTTTAATTTTACATGTATAAATGCTTCACACGTTCGTGCTTCTATGTTTAATGGCGACGCTCGCGTTGTTCTTCGTTGAAAAGAAAGACCAGGAATATATCGCTCGCGAACAAATTAAATCGAATAGAAGTCAAGCTCAATAGAAATTTTGACCCCTGAAGAATCCGGCTGTGGAATATTTACGGTATAACAAGCGCTATGGAAAGTAGACTTTACGTTAGTTTCCTTTTTTGTAATGGCGGATGTCAAGTTAAATTTGCTTTCGAGTTATCTTGTCCGTGAAAATGGGCAGCTTACGATTAATAACTGTAAATGTCTGTCAGACACAGTTGATATTCGCGCATTACACGATTATTAACTGTAAACGTCTGCCAAACATAGTTATTAATCTGGAATTTTACGATTATTAACTGTAACTAACATTGTTTCACGATTAATAACTACAAAGTATCACTCTTTACGGTTAATAAGGACAAAAGGCGCTGTTTAAGATTATTATTATTATGGTACATTGGTATGACATCTTTCGTTGGCTCAGGCAGCACCTTCAAAACCGTCTATATATATATACATATATATATATATATATAACTAGTTAAAAAGACCGAAAAAAAAGAGACCGAAAATGGACAACTTTTGGTATAAAAAAAATAAAAATTTAGTTTAGTTTTTTATTATATCCACCGAATCCGGACTGTGAATCCATTATTGTGATCCTTTTGGTATGACATCTTTCGTTGGCTCAGGCAGCACCTTCAAAACCGTCTATATTGAACTCTTCATCTGCTATAAAAGTGCTCAATGGATATAAACGAGAGCTTTGTATAGAAATAAAGAATATGGACTAGTTCAAATATATATATATATATTTATATATGTATATATAAATATATATTATATATATATTTATATATAGGGAATTCAAATATATATATTTATTTATAAAATATTTGAGATAGTACGCGCGCTGTCGTTGGTCTATAGGTGTGTTTAGATGAGAGTATGTAAACACGGTTGTGACGTGTTACCTCGCACCATTTCGTAAACAACAAGCATTGCAGCGAATGCCAAAACTTTTGCGAAGCTAAAATGAATTTAGCGTACACAATCAGTTGAGAGTTTCTACGAAAAACTTTCGTCCACTTAAAGAACGGGACATTAGTGACTACACGAATTAAAACACAGTAAAATGGCAGAATGTCTTAGTTACAAGTGTTTCGTATCTTAAAAAGTTCAATTCATAGCGGCGAAAAGTCGGAAAGGACTGCAGCATGGACAGTATGTCTTACAAAAATTCACAGCTAAAAGATACAAGAAACGGTTAAAACATCGTTACCTGTAGTTGATGTGGCTTTTAGTCCTTTTCCTTTTGGTTCCGCTGCTTGTGCTGTGATTCCAAACCAGCAAAACTTCACAAGGCACGATGAGCGGTTCAACTTCTCAACCATGTTCTCGGGCTGCCAAATCGGGCAAGTTCACGTCACTTTCAAGAGAGATCAAGGACAGTGACACTCATTTTCAGCTTAAATGAACTCCTCATCTTGAAGTTCTTTCCTTGCAGAATCGTATATTTTGAACATTTAGTTTTCGCCGCAAAATCGGTATTTTTCTGTAAGATTTAGGAGGATTCAAAGCTGAAATCGCTTCTACACGGCGCTCGTTGGCGCTTGCCAAAAATTTCAACTTGATTTTTACTTTTCTAACGCGAATTTTGATTGGTTCATGTGTTGTCAGATGCGCGTTTTGATTGGCTAGTAGGAAATATGGTTGTTCAGAGTATGTATTGAGAAAATCTATTTCAATCGAGAAGTTAATAAACACAATTTCCCTTCATTTGTCGAATTATTTTTAAGGGAGGTTTCATCACTAGGTTGTGATTTTCTTATAGTGAATTTTTAGCATAAATTTTTTATCGCCTTTTGTAATTGTCTGAACGTTCAAGGGCCTCGTTCGGGAATTTGTTATTTTTGTGCTGGCCTCGTCACTCAAAGGCTCTGAGTGTGGAATTTATTACTCATTGTTTAAGGACCCTGCTCAGGGATTTTGTTGTGGCATTGGCCTGTATGATTGTTCAGAGCCCTGAATGGGAAACTTACTAAGTTAGGACTATTGCATAACTTTTTCTATTTTTGATTGTGTTTCTTAGTTATTATACTTTTTGTTAGGTTAATGTAGTTCAATAGTATTATTTGTGGCAATTGTGGATTTGCCTTTGGTTTAGTTTCGTTATCACTTCTATTATTGTATTATTGTTGTAATTTTTGCTTTTATTTTTGTTACGTAATTTATCAGTAGTTTAACATTAAGTCATTGTTGTAACCGTATTTAAGTCTCATGTGTAACTTGTCTGTATAACTGATGAAGGTCGAGAGACCGAAACGTTTTTAAACTAAATTTTTATATTTTTTATACCAAAAGTTGTCCATTTTCGGTCTTTTTAACTAGTTTTATATATATATATATATATATATATATATATATATATATATATATATATATCTGGAAGCGATCGTGGAGACTTGAATAATGTTGAAATAAACTAATTGTAAAGGTCAAGAAACCAACTTCATAAAGGTCTTTAGCTGTATTTGCTCTACGTTTCGGCCGTCGCGGCCTTCCTCAGGAGCGTACACTAGTTTGACAATAACGGTAACGGCTAGGTCAATATGAATTCAAATAATGCACTTACAATAAACGGTTAACTATGACGAAATAGCAATAACTTGACAAGTTCAAATAGATTAAAGGCGCGCGCGCGTGTAAATTTAGAGTAGGTCACTGTAATAATACAAGATCACAACTACAAGGAACTTAACATGATTACAGTAAATTATTTATCGCGGGCTTCAATTTGTTAATCCAAAAGCTTTCTCTAGCTCTTCTGATTGCAACGTTACTATTTCGTACCCCCTCTAGCACAGTTAATTTAAAATATTTAAGGCCACAGGCCCTTAAATGTCTGACTGTGGGAATATTCTTCTGACCGGTTGAAATATCCGAACGGTGTTGATTTAAAACTTTCAATTCTCCCATCCAACCATCTTATTTTATCTAAACGAAAGATCGATCACGATATATTTTACAATTTCCTGCCATTGTAACCCTACGTGGCTTGTTATGTTACGGAAATCAGGGAAATAACTATAGAGTATTAGTATAAATCTACTAGCGTTCTATCACGAATGCTGTTCTCTTATTGGCTACGCTACTCACTATATATTCTGTTGTAGAAAGTGAGTAAAGCGAGTAGCCTAATGGCGGCCGCTTCTTCGCGTTTTCGAAGTGTCTGTGAAGAGTATTTTTTGTTAAGTTTTGAACATCTAGTAGATTTATACTAAAAACAATTAGATTATTCGCTCTTGATTTCTATCCCGTGATAGTTGTTTCGGGTTTCGCCCTCATCAACTATCACGCGATAGAAATCTCGAGCTCATAATCTAATTGTTGAGTGTTTTTATTGTAGATATGTTAAAAGGGTTAATTACTACACTAGTTTCTGATACGGAAAGGATATCTTTGTAATGCATGTGTTCAGATAAGACCTTTAGGTACTCCTGTGTTACAGATCATTCATTCCTGTGTTATACTGGGTGAAAGCAAGAGCAAATTTCAAATTGCGTTTGCCGGGAATAGACAACAACAAACAACTAAAGCCGTCGCGCATATTCTCGACAAAGAGGGAATTCTCGTAGACGTATACATTGATGATTTCTATGGCGCCGACCACTCAATCGTTTGATCGCATGACTCATTGATTTTCCGAGCTCGGATTGCAATCCTCGCCCGCACGCTAAAGACAACATGTGAACACGCTAACTATGACACTGACCGTTCCCGAGTTCCGCTTGCGCAAGCTTCAAGACCTTCTTTCCTTGTGGTTGGATAAAACACATTTCTCTAAGCGAGAATTAAAACAACTTCTAGGAAAACTGGCTTTCGTTACGGCGTACGTTCGTCCTGGTCGTGCTTTCAGTTGTCGTTTAATCAACGCCTTACGTGCGTGTTTTGCCCCCGACATCAGTTATTTCCTAAGATGATGTAGTTATTGCTTGTTCCTCGAAGCTCTCCATGTAGAGGTTGGCAATAACAGCGGAAACCGGACTCCCCATGGCTGCGCCTTCTTGTTGTTCGTAAATTGATCAGTTATACTGGAAGTATGTGGATCACAATACGAAAGTCAGGAGGTCAGTGATCTGAGCATGCGTTAGCGTCGTACGGTCTGCAAGGGTAGGGTCGTTCTCCAGTTTCTGTAGTGTGGCTTGTACGGCGGCTTCGATAGGAACGTTGGAAAACAGCGACTCTACGTCGAAAGACACCATGATCTTGTTGTCTAGGATCGTCTCACTGTTGATGGTGGATACGAAGTGAGTTGAATTGGTCACCGCGAACTCTGAGTTACCTGTTAAAGGAGACAAGATATTAGCTAAGTAGGCGGATAAATCATATGCAAAGGTGACATGGAGAGCTTCGATCTTCGAGGAACAAGCAATAACTACATCATCTTACAAGCCTAGGATCTGGAAACGCTACGTAGACGACACCTTCACCATTCTAGATCGCGCAATCGTCGATAGCTTCTTACAGCATCTAAACGACCAGCAGCCTTCCATCCGTTTCACCATGGAGACAGAGAATGACAACAAACTCGCCTTCCTCGACACAGCAGTTTCAAGAGAACCCGACGGCCGCCTCACCACCAGCGTATACAGGAAGCCTACACACACTGATCAATACTTAGCGTATGATTCACACCACCCGCAATCAGTAAAACGCGGTATTGTCAAGTGTCTTTACGAGCGCGCCAAATATCTCGTAACGAAACCCTCTGTTATCTCCAAGGAGAAAAAACACTTGTCGTCTGTTCTTGTTTCTAATGGTTATCCTTTTTCTTTGTTGCAGAAACTTACCAAGACCAGAAAACCCGACACCAGTGCTGAGCCCACGACCGAGTTCAAATCTACTGCGGTTTTACCTTATGTCAAAGGTCTGTCCGAACAACTTCGCCGCTGCCTACAACAACAAGGCGTACGCGCTGTTTTCAAGTCGGAGACTACACTTAGATCACACCTAGTACGGCCTAAAGACGCTGTTGACCCGACTAAACAAGATGGCGTGGTTTACAGAATTCCCTGTGAATGTGGTAAAGTTTATATCGGCGAGACTGGAAGACTATGCAAGACAGAATAAAAGAGCATGACCGAGACATCCGATTCGCCCGTACCCAGACCTCCGCCGTTTCAGAGCACGCCAACAACACCGGACACCACCCGCTTTGGAATGAAGTAAAGTTTATTGATCGTGATCCTCATTGGTACACACGCAGGGTCAAAGAGGCGATCCACATAAGACTTAACCCTAACAACATCAACAGGGACAGTGGAATAGAAATTCCAGAAGCATGGATGCCCACGATCAAGAAACACAACAACAGGAGAGCCGTACGACTACGGACCGCCGAGGGAACAATTCGCCGAAACAACGAGGATCAAAATGCGCCAGTCACAGCTGTTGAAAACCAACCAATCACAGCAGAGCATCGTGCTTCATAAGGTGACGCGTAACCAGTCGACCCCATCGCCTGAAGAAGACTAGCAGTATGCAGTCGAAACGTCGCGATCCACATCGGAAGTGACTACATCGTGAGACAAACGAAAAATACTTCTTTACTAGTGTGTTCACCACGATGAACAACAACAACCCTTTTTACGATATATGTCTTATGTTGCTACGTGTAGCATGGAATTTTTGCTGAAAACAGAAAACGATAATACTCCGCAAATATTTACTCTCTTCGATCAACTCTGTTTTCTAATGTAAACTTGCGCTACTATAGAACGATATTCAATAAAATACGTGAATACCGTACATACACGTCATATACCGTTTCTAATTGTGTCACGTTTGTGACGTTCAATGATGACCCTCGCGGCGTTTCGCTTTCGGGCAGTCTTTAACAACGTGCTCGGAAGACTGGCACCGGTAACATAGTATTGGCTGGCCCATGTACTTAAAAAATAACTGGAGCCCTTGAGTGACTAATTTGCGTGGCACTGCCTTTTGTAAACGTGTGAATTCTATGACACGGATGCCGTTCTCGATGTGCTCGTAGCCCGGGGCTTTGAAGCAAAGCCGGCGGACTGCTCGCGCTTCATTCAGGCTTTGAGGTCGCCGTATTGTTTGCAGGAGTTGTAGCAGGTTTTCATCTTGGAATTCAACGGGAACGAAGCCTGACACTTGTAGTGCTTTTTGCTCTAAAAGGCGTAAAAGGATAACGCGGCTTTCGTAGTCAAAGTCCGATGCCGCGAACCGCGTGGCCTATTCTGTAGATCGGAGGGTGATGTCCAAGCACTTTCCTCCGTAGAGGGGTACAACCCCAACGATTTCTTCCTTAAAGTCCGGTAACGACTGCTCTATATATACTGAGCGAGTCAAGAGCCAGGTATTACTCCGCTATCAAGCGTACAGTTCTACCACGCTTCAGGACTAATATCGAAAAAAAGCATCATTAGCTTTAGCAGTTGACTCTTGGGAAAAATTACCTAAATAATTCAGATGTTAATCATTTTGATTCCAAAAAAAAGTTAAACGGTATTTATTGTCGAAACAGATATACTGTCCAACCCCAGTCGTCTTCTAATTTTCGCAATTTTTTGCTATTTTTGCTATTTGTGTGCAGTGTGTGTGTGTGTTTATGTGTTTGTAATATATGCCTACAAGTGAATTGATACTATACAAGACTAGTGTCTAACTAGAAAACTGTATGGTTAATTTACACGCTAGGCATTTCCTCAAATGTTATTTATATTTAGTTTTTCGCCTTATTGTTTTAGTAATTTTAGTTTAGCTAGATATGTATTTTCTTGTAACAAAAATGTCGTGGAAATGTGAAAATGAAGTATTGTAATTGCAACAGGCTTAACTAATCAATGACATCAATGACATCAATGTAATCAATGAGTAATCAATTGATTACTCATCGAGTATTGCCAATACTCAATGAGTACTCAGTGACTAATCAATGACCCACAAAATTTTTGGCCATTGATTAGTCATTGATGTCATTGATTAGTCATTAATTTGCACGAAAAGAGGTGTTGACAGGCCAGACACGACTCATAAGCTCATGATAACGTGGAACGTGACCTTTAGAGTTTTGCATGCTCTAACAAGTATATCCCACAAGGATTTTCCGTTTTTGTATGAGATAAGGGGAGGTTCTTTGTATATTTCTCTTAGCAATGGTTGGTTCTGAATTAAATTCCATTTGCTCATTAACATGTTTTAAAGATTAGGCAACGCCTAACGCCGTTGTTACTTTTTCGCACGTTCTCCTTTTGCTGCAAAGATGACTTCCGTTCATTGAATTTTACCTCGGAAATTATTTTCTCAATGAGATTGTGAGTGTAGCCTCAAGCACGGAGTTATAGTATTGGCGATACTCAATGATTAATTAATTGATTACCCATTGATTACCCATTGATTGCTCATTGGTGCTGTAGAGAAAAGTTGTTAGCAGAGGGGCACGGGTTCCCCTCCTTTTGCAATGAAAAATAATAATAATCTTAAAAATGATAAGGCCCAGTCTATAATATTTTCTAAACACGTCTATTGTATAACCAAATTATAGACCCCATTTTAGTCACAAGCGTGAAAATGTAAACTTTGTAATCGAAAATTAGTGATTTTCTTGTTTTTAATACCCCAAATGGCTACTAAGATAAAACTACGCCCATTTCGTGAACATAAATCTCTATTGGCTGATTTGCATCATGTGATGTTTTCATGTACGTATTTTGGATAGACTTATTCTAAAGGCGCGCTACAATCCTACAACGGCATCTTTACCATATTCACTATAAATTCTTGTACTTTTTTTAATTAACTTCACGTTCTAACGCATTAACGAGATGGCTTTAAGAGCCCTTTGATTTCTAACAATTATCCTGTGCAAAAGTTTAAATGAAAATTGTCTGAGTTTATTGTTCTTAGTTATTTCATATATTTTTGTAAATTTTTTCGTCCAATGGGCGAATGAATTTGGGAATTGTTGTTTCCAAGTTTTGACACCTGTAGGTTCAATCGCACATGAGTCTATAAAAAAAAACTTTACACCGCATTTTTGGTAACTGTTATACTGCGATCTTAAAACGGGAATTATTGTCGGATTTTCAAAGACATCCTCCTGTGAAATTTTGGGTTGAAAAGCATTTCGTTTTTAATTCGCTGAAAATAGCCGCAACAACTTAGAAGTAGTGAAGGTATTTAACTTTTCTTTTTTTTTCTTTTTTTATTTAAAGATTGTACATTAGTTACAGGTACAACTTAATTTACATAGAAACAAAGGCAAATGAAATTAAAAGAAGAAATTAAAAAACAAAGAGTGGCACACCCTTGCGCGGCAGAACATTTGTGGGGGTTTATGAGCAAAGTGCTGTCCATCTTGATTAAAATTTCTTTAAGGTATTATTTTCAAAAGCAATCGTTCGTTCAGAACTAATCTCATTTTAACTAAAAGACAGAACATTTCGAGGCATGGAAAAATATTATTTAACCAGCACAAAAAAATATAATATTTGGCAATAATTATAAAGTGGTTCAAAGCATAATAATGACTAGATTCTGGTTTATTTCCATAGACGATGTCTAAAGTATTTAGGAAGACATTTTCTGATCGCTTATCATTCCACCAAGAAATAACCGATTGCCAGAAAGTTTGTATTACTGGACAGTCATGAAGTAGATGGAATAGGGTTTCATTGGGAAAGTTGCAACGGTCACATTTGGGAGAATTTTTCAATTTCATTTTAAAGAGTCTATTATTCGTTGGGATAATATTATTTATTACCTTGAATTGGTGTAGTAAGAGCAGCTCAACCTGTATCACAGCCAATCAGGAGCCAGGATTTAGCACACGTGACTTCGGTTAGCCAATCAGAGACCACCACGAAAAATTCGTACACGTGCAATGACATCATGGGTTCTCAAAAGGAGGGTGACGTCAGGGGGTGCTTATGCAGAGGCGGGAGACCGCTGACCGGAAGTGAAGGTTTTTGGATCGCGGGCTCAAGCATTGGAGTGGGTTCCAGATCCCGCTCGGCCAGAAAAAAAAACAGAAAATAACACACAAAAAATGCCTTTTAATAGTCAGACAACGTAAAAAACAAAAAGCTAGTTTTTCAGGCGAGGAAATGGGTTCCATCCCCGAATGGGAGAACGCCCCTTTATTAAAAATTAATAAATTCTGATAACTACATAACGCCATCTCAACACAGTTTCTCTCTTATGGAAACTACTAGTGATATAGTATACAGGTTAATTCAGTCAATGCCATTGAACAAAGCGAGCGGTCTTGATAGAATATCATGCAGACTACTAAAAGAAGCAGCTCCAGTTATAACAACTTCTCTAACGTATATAATAAATTTGTCTATTAGGAGTGGAATATTTCCTGATGATTGGAAAATCGCTAGGGTATCGCCAGTGTTTAAGGAAGATGTTAAGTCCGATCCAAATAATTACAGACCAATATCTGTTTTACCGATTGTAAGTAAACTAATAGAAAGGATCGTTTTTAACCAACTCTACTCCTTTCTGGTTGAAAATTATTTACTTGCGGATTCCCAACATGGATTTAGGCCAAAACATTCAACCTTAACAGCTCTTCTTGAAGCCACAAATGAATGGTATCTAAATATTGATAATGACCTGTTAAATGGAGCCCTCTTTTTGGACTTAAAAAAAGTTTTCGATACAGTGGACCATACCATTTTACTAAAAAAGCTCGAACTCTATGGAGTAGACCCTCATGCTCTCCAATGGTTCACTTCGTATCTTTCGGGACGTCAACAAAAGACATATGTAAATAGTACTCTCTCAAATTCTCTACCTATCGCCTGTGGTGTTCCTCAAGGATCCATTCTTGGACCCTTATTATTCTTAATTTATATAAATTATCTTTAAATGTGTACATCTTCTTCTGCTACCAAAATGTACGCACATGATACATGTCTTTTTGCCAGTGCACAAGATCCTTCTATATTACAGAGTAACCTAAATGAAGGTTTAAAGAAAGTTCTATCATGGCTACATGCTAACAAACTTACATTAAATATTAAAAAAAAACTAAGTATCTCATTATAGCTAGTCACTTTTACTTAAATCACATGGAACATGATTTTGAGATCAACATTAATGAAATACCACTAAAAAGAGTGAAGTCTCATAGATATCTTGGGTTTGAAATTGACGAGACTTTAAGTTGGCATGTACAAGTTGATGCCATTACCAAGAAAGTTTCCGCTGGTCTTGGAGCACTTAAACGAATTCGTGATCTCGTACCGACATCAACACTACAAATGATGTATGAAGCACTTATATTGCCTTATCTAGATTATTGCAGCGATGTGTGAGGCTGTATGGGTAAAGGCCTAGCTGACAGACTCCAGAAATTGCAAAATAGGGCAGCAAGAATAATTACCTACTCTAATTATGACATTCGGTCTGCTGATATTTTGGAAGACCTTGGCTGGGACACTCTTGAACGTAGGCGCTCAAAGCAATTAGCGGTTAGTGTCTATAAAGCTAAAAATAATCTTTCTTCTAAGGCTCTAAAAAATCTTTTTCGACCAATAACGAATGTTCATTCTTATAAATTGAGAAACAACTTGAACAATTTGTTTGTTCATAGACCTTGAAAGGAAGCGGGAAAGTGTAGCTTTAACTATCGGGGCACTGTTATTTGGAATGGCCTATCAAATGAAATCAAAACTGAGCCATCTATCGCATCCTTTAAAGCCGCCTTATAGTAATTTTAATCTTATAGGTAAACATAGAAAAATTCATTAGTATTGTAATTTTAATTAGAAATTTTTAACATGTTTAGGTATTTATAGAGAATATTTAGTATACACGGCTCTCTGGAAGAGCATTTTGTAATTAATGATGGGATACCGTGTTTTTAAATAAAGCTATGATGATGATGATGATGACGATGATGATCCACGTACCGAATTTCTTCCCCTTGCGTTTCGTCGATCTCGTCCCATAGTCGCACGCCATTGGTGCGGACCCCGAAGAACGCGTCGCGAGGGTTCAGCGAAGGGACGGAGAACGGGCGCGACTCGAGAAAGGCGGCGAAGTCGGGTGATTGACGAAATTGCTCCCACTGACATTCCCAGACGACGACCACGCGGTAGCTGCCGGCTTCCAATTGCCGCTGTTTTTGCATCGTGGCTTCGTGCATTTCCCATTTGGTGCGATCGGGGTGGAGACGGGAAGTCTTCGTCATACTCCCCTTGAAACAGACGAGGCATCCGTGCCACAAGCACCCGTGAAATTCGTACACTGTGCGGGTCTTCTCGTTGAAGCCGTCCACTTGATACCGACGCCCCCCGACTTGGAGAATGCGTTCGCCCCCGTTGAACGCGTACGCAACGATCCCCTGGATTTGTTGGATATTCTGCCACTCTAACCATTGGTAGGCTCTCAGGGATTGGTGCCCCATTTTTCCATTCCATCTGCAGGATGGTTGCAAGGCCAGGGTGCGGGGAGGGAAATGTTTTTTGCGGTAATACCACATGCAGGTCGAGGCGATGGTGACGCATTTCTCCATGGGATTGCAATCGGCTTTGGCGGCAAATTCTCGCTGAAAAATTTCGCAGCCGGATTTGAGCACTTGCACGTCCGATCGACGGTAGGCCACCATTTCCTCGTGCAAATTGAACTCGAGATGTTCCACGGTCGGGTGCCATTTGTCAAACTCTTTTCGAACGTACGGTTTCATGCCATCGGGGTCGTAGTAGCGCGCCTCGGGCCAAGGTCCCACGTACTCTTGATGGGCCTCGGCGTTGAAGAAATGCGGAAAGAAACCTTTCTTGCTTTCCGTCAGATTGAACGTGGCGGCAACGTCGGAGAGGGGATAGGGGAGAAAACACAGACTGTCCTTGAACGTCAACCGTCCGGTTCTCAGGCTCAAGATTTTGGACCCCACGCAAATTTCATCTTTGACGTCGATGCGATGGTCGTAGAGGTACTGGAGGACGAACATCCCGTCGTAACCTTTGAAACTGTGAATGATCACGATGACTTCCCGCGGTTCGCCCAGCTCCTCCGTTTTGGTCAGCAGCCAATCGTAAAATTGCCCGGTGCAATCGCGACCGTAAAACACCAGGGCGGGGATGGTGTCGAGTTGCACGTACCCATCCTCATCTTTGGCGCAGATGAGGATGGGTACGTGCAATCGGTCGTCCCGCGTGCATTCATAATCCGCATACACGAAATAGGGCGGACATTTGGGCCGAGTTTCCTCCTCCTCGTCTTCGTCTTCCTCAGACTCGGGCTCGTTGATCGCCAAGAATCGGACGGCGTGGGCAGCGTGACGCGGGGCAGGTCTGGCGCGTTTGGTGGGGGGCGGTCCTGCTGCTGCTTCCTCCCCGGGTTTGGATCGTGCACCGGGTCAATGTAACAACAGTGGGTGGTGACATCCGCATAATTCTTGTAGGTCTTGCAATAATATTCACCGCACTTGTGGGGACGTTGACGTTTACGTCGTTTTTTCCACCAATCGAGGAATTTGCAGCAATTCTCCTACGTTTGGAGATTGGCGCAGACGGAGTGATCCAGGGTGTCGGCCCCCTGTCCATTGAGAGAAAACACCCGGTGATTCTCGTAGCGACGGTCTCCGTAAAAGCAGCGTAGACAGTCCGGGCACGGACGTTGCGTCGGTCGCGGGGGTTTGCTATCGCCCGGGAGGAGTGCCAGGTAGTCGCGGCGGTTTAGTTGTTTGCAGGTCATGCAACGTCGTTTCACGCAGGGATGACGAGAACAATCCTCGTTATCGTACCCCTTGTCGCACAAGTGGCAATAGTAACTGCGTCCGAGAATGGAGGGGATGGATTTCAACCCATAATAATGATCCTCGTGTTTTAAGAGAAACAGGTTACGTTGGTCGGCGCGTTTCTCGCCCTGTCCAAAGATCACTTGGTAACCCTCATCGGTACTGAAGACTTTGATGTAATAGTCCGGCAGCACGATTTGGAATTGATGGAGGGCCCTAACCCGCAAGGCCCCTCGGGAACGCGAGCCAAAGCATGCAAGGGTAAAGTCGCACTCGGGCCACGATGGCCCACACGGCCGGAGCTTAACCCGCTTTCCGTAGCATGAAGCAACTAGGAATATTGCTACTCCCCCTGGATGGGATGCTAGTCCATCGCAGGGTTACCCCCAGCATTTTGTCGCCGGTACCCATTTATACACCTGGGTGGAGAGAGACAGTGTGAAGTAAAGTTTCTTGTCTAAGGAAACAACACGACGGCAGAGACTAGGTTCGAACCACCGACCTTCAGGTTGAAAGTCCGACGCGCTAACCACTAGACCACCGTGCCGCCCACAAAAAAGCGTGCAAGGCCTTGGCCAATCGGGTTTGACCTGGACGGCCTTGTTTCAAGGATGCGTATCCAATCTCCGGTGTCCGTCGACGCGGGGGTTGTTCGTCGACCCACGCTTGCATGGTGACGATGGCCCGAGCGCAGCACAACTCGTCCCGATTGTGGATTTTGACGACAGACTGTTTCTTTTCGAGAAAGGTCTGGATGGGTACGTTGCACGGGATGGCTTCCTTTCCGCGTCCGCTGCCCCGTCCGGGATCCTTCACGGTGGTGATTTGTACTTTCAAACGATCGTCCGCTTTGAATTGTTCGTTGGAGTTTAATTTCTCCGCCATTTTTTGCAAGAAGAGGGTGACCCGTTGACTCTGTTCGCGCCATTCCCGCACCGGCAAGTGAAACGATTGAAAGGCGTGCAGAAAGGCGGGATGTTGCATTGTAAACAACACGTGATCGTCGTCGTCTAGGTGGTCATCCTCCAATTCGCGATCGATCGCACGACGCAACGCCTCTTCTACTTCGTAGCCCACATCGAATTGTGGGGTTTGTAAGAGTTCCGTTCGAGCGTGGAGGGTGGCATCGAACACGCGACGTCGTAACCCAAACTTTTGCACACGTCGATCCGTACCCGGGGTGAGTCGAAACTCGAAGAGGTGGCCCCGGTTGCTCTCTTCTGCGTCTTCCAAGGCCTCCAACAGACGTCGTCGTTCAATTCTTCCTCATCGCGGTCGGCCATTGAAAGGGTTTAACACTCAATGAAGAGGACTCTGGCAAAATGACTTTCCCGATCGGCGAGGTTGAACAGAGTTCTACAGCAACGACGCAAATGGAGTTGCCGCGAGTTGAACCGTCGGCGTTTGGCATCCTTGAGGTCACGCACGAATAGGGTGATGGATTCCCCTCTATACGTTCGCAATAGGGTCAATGGATCTCGGACCCTGATGCGAGAGACGCGACAGTGAAGGAACTCAATGCGTCAAAGGTCGTCGTCAGGCGGTACCCCCACTCTTATTGTATTCTCGAGGAAAAATGACAATGCATGCTTGGGGAGGAACGGGGTACCCATGGGGGGTATGAGTCTTGATTTTTCACTCGCCCCAGACCCCGGTTGGGAGGTGCGCGGGGATCTATATAAAGGCCGCGGTCATGGCTTGAAACTCACACCAAAACACCAAAGTCAAGATGATGTCAGTCGATGCTCGGGTGGATATTTTTTCTGTTGACATGGAAGAAGAGAGGAAAAGAGCTGAGTGAAAGAAGAAGAAAGAGAAGAAGGAGGTCAGGAAGTGCGTGATTTGCTTGGAAGAAAGAAAGTTGACTGTGAGAGAGTTTACCAAGCGAGGCGGGACGCTGGCCAGGCAGTTTGTTCGTGTGCGGGCGCACAAATTTTTCTGTTGTAGCGGGTGGGTACACACCACGTGCATGTTGGAGTGGGTGAAGGAGAACGGTCGTCTGGTAACTCTTTTCAAGTGCCCCCACTGCCGCGCCCTTGGATGTGATATGGACGATGGTGGCCTTCCAAGAAGGAAAACTTTGAAAAAAAAACAAAGACAATCAAAAGGAACATTTATTTTTACAAGAAACAATTATTATTTTAAGAGACATTTTATTTTTGCAAGAAACACTTAAATCGTGTAGCAATCAAAAATAAACAAAGTTGTGGTTCAAACTGTCATTTTGCAGTGATTTCCTTGTCTCATGGGTGGGCGTCAAAAAAAAATAATCAAAATTCTGGTTCAAAGTGTCAATGCAGTGATTGTAGACAGGTCATAGTGAGCTCGAATAATCCGGCAAGGGCCGCTTTCCATCGGGGGTAATTGTCCACATAGCGCGCGCCCACAGTGGCACTCTGGGTGTGTAAGAAGGGAAAATTGCCGCTTCCCATCGCATGAAACATGGCGGTGCCATAGTTGTACTTGTACCATCGCGTCGTCTGGAGGTCGTAGGCAAAGATCTGCCGATGCAATTGTTTGGCATATTCCACGGTCCAACCCGTCCCTCCTTTCATCTGTTTATGGTAGTTGGTAAAGAACCCAAACGCGTAGACGGTGCCGGCCCGTGCCGCAATGTGAAAGTTTCGTTTCAAGTATTCGTTCGCGATGGTGTTGGAAACCCCTTTTCCCAATTGATTCCGGGCCGTGATAAAGTAACTGTCGGCTCGGTTCAATTCTTCTTCTGTCAAGGGCGAGATTGTTTGACGGCGAGGGTGATGGGGACCAATCACCACATCCAAACGAGTCCCGAAATTGAGGGCTTGACGTTCCGCCTCCGCGTCCACGCCCGGCGCTCCACCCGTGATAATGGTGTACTCATTTAAAACGGGAATGTCCATGGCGATTGACATGATGAGCGCTCGTGAAAGAAATCAACGCAAAATGAGTCCGAGCCGGGGCAAGCGGGTTCTTTTTATTAGACCGTCGTCGACTTTTCCCACACGGGAGGGTTGGCGGGCCAATGCTATCTGTACGTGGACAGATATGTCATCCCGCATTGTCGTCGCATCCAATCCAAGAAATGATGGCATTCGAGTTGCGGGCAATGATGACGTATGAGGTTGGCGTGAAATCCGCGCGACCTTCCACGCGATCCAAGCGTTTCATTTTACGAAAACGTGGACACCCGTAGGTTTCGCGATCGAGGTGGGGGATGCCGAAAGATCTTGTTCCACGTGCCCTCCTTTGAAGGCCACCGTATCTCGCTCGTCTGTGCGGAATATTTCGTACAGAGCTCGGATTTGCATGTCCAAGAGCCGGTGGGGGTAGGCTGCGGCGGCGGGGGGTGGTTGATAGTGGAGTCCGTGAATGTTGCGCATGACCCATTGGGCGGTGATATTTTCATTGTCCGATAAGTGACCATACTCGATGGGGAGATGTTAATGAACGACGCCCGAATGCTGTCGCGTCCAATCGCAGTATCCCAATTCGCGGCACAGAAAGCGTCCCTGGATTGGGAACCCTTCCAGGTCGATGCAAACACATACATTTTCCGTGTTGTTTTTTTTGTTTGTTGCGTGCGAGGGTCGGGTGTGGTTTTTATAGAGACTGGCAGGTGGGGGTGGGTTTGACCAATTGAAGGAGGCCACGACATGAGGACATCCGCCAATCGGAAAAGACCACGTTACGCTACAGGGGGTCGTGGACTTGGCATTTAAGGCGTGACACATTCTCACTCGTCCTCTTTTCGTTCCAGCTACTGTTATCGAGAAGAAAAAGATATGAGTATTAATCGAGTACCCACTCAACCGACTCTTGTAGCTGCGCCTACAAAACGAAAAAACCTCACCGACTCGAACGCCAACCCAAAGAGGAAGAAAGATAACAAGAAGAAACGTTTGAGCAAGAAAGAAATGGCGGCTTTTAATCTTCCTGTTGAGGTCTTACCACATCCGTTCCTCTCTGAAGAACAAGAAGACGATAATGTCACCATAACGGTACCACAATCCAAAGAGTTTGAGTCAGCCATGGAAGCCATCTTTGGGATTCAACCTAATAAAGGCACCGGAGGATAGACTGAATGGGGACCCTGAAAAGCAACTTCTCCAAGACTCCCCAGTTCCTGATTCACCTCTCTTGTTGACCGAGGAAGAAGGGAACGAAGCGGATGAGTTTCTGGCTAACCTTTGCGAAGACCCTACCAACCCGGTTCCTTCCACCCCGGTGGACGCGGACACGCAAATGGACCATTTGCCCCAATCCCCCATCGTCGTCACCGACTTGTCGTGCCCCATTCACGAGTGGGAACTCTTGTGCCCGGGCAGTTGCGGGGATTTCTCTTACGAACGTTGCGGTCACGAGGGATGTCTGGTGTTCATTCCCACGCGGCACTTGGACACGATGTTGAAAGAATTGAAAGACCATCTTCACCCCGCCCTGAAAGCCCAGTGGTCTTCCTTGTGTTGCGACTGTGGGTTGAGACCAAGGATGAAACTGAGTTTGTCCGCCAACAATAACAGAAAGGTGTTTCTGTCCTGCGGCGTCAACCAGAAAGGCGTGGAAAAGGTTCTCAAAGAACACTGTGGGTATTTCCAGTGGATCCATTGGAAACCCCGCGTCAGAAAAGAGGAGTACGAACCCGTTCCGTGGACCCCTTGGGAACCACGCCTGGTCGAGAAAGAAAGAGAGCAAGAAAGAGAGCCGGAGATTCCCCGGTGGAACAAGTTTTGGCGAGGAGGGTTCGTGGTACGGGATATGAAGAACACCATCGCCTATCCCGAAGAATTCAGAAATTTGTGTTCTCGCCCTTACCTGAAGGAGGCGTACGAGGAGATGAAAAAGGTCCCAAAATGGAAAAAGATCATTTATTTGGACACCTTGAGCCGGTAGCTGAGAGAGGAAGACTTTTCGTTGGAGATGTTGAAGGATGTGCAGTGGTTGAAAGACAAGTACGTGCCTGACGATTCTACCCCCCTCTTTGCATATTGGGTGCGTCGAGCCACCGAGAATTTAGCCAGAGCCGCGAAAGAGCCACCCCGTGGCAGGTAAAAATAAGTGTCAGACGGGATTGGATCGTTTTGAACATTGTTTTTCTTCATGTAAAAAAATATTTTGTTTGGTTGATTAGAAAAATTGTTTTATCCAGTTATTTACGATGTGGTGTTGGTGTTGGTGGTGTCAGAAATAGTGCGGTGATGGTCAGGAAGAGAATTCCAAGATGTTGCTGCCAAGTAACTAAAGGAATTGATACCATAAGAAGTGGTCAATGGTCTAGGCAAACAGAGCATGCATATTATGTCCTCTTAAAAAATAGGTGCTCGAGCGCAAGCGAAACATATCTTTTAAATATCTTGGATAATCAGAAAAATGAAGACATTTAAAAATAGTAAGAATCATGTTTTGTAAACGCTTGTCCTTAAGGTTTGCAGTTCCTGCCTTTTTAATTAAGGGGTGGCCCAGCAAATACGATAGTTGGATCCCCAAACGCCATATGACCTGGCTATAAAGAGGGGTTTCAGACCCCCCACACGGATCACAAAGTCATTGGGGCGAGTGGTTCTTTGCGTTCACGCCATGAATCGCGTGGTGCTCCTGAGCGATGTCTCCCCGGAATTTCCAAACAACACCCCGGATGCGTTCAAGGTACGATTAGCGGAACCGCTGGCGTTGGAAGGGGATTGGGAAGTGGGGTTGCTGTCCCTCTCCATCCCCGATAGCGGACGGGCGTTGACGCACGTCACGGGGCTCGATAGGGATGTCATGTTTGTGCTGGCTTACACCCTGGTGGATACCCTCGATACACCGACCCTTCACAGTTACATGATCAACGGCGATCGATAGCAAGACGACCGATTCATCAAGAATGGGGTGGATCTGATGGCCTCCACGATTCGACTCTTCGAGAGGGAAACCTTTGCCCAAACGCAAGCGCTGGGACTTCGTTTTGAGAAGACCCGTCGACCCACCTTTCGTTGCGAAGGCCCGTCCTTGGTCGTGGAACACAAACTGTTGGAGAACATCAAAGCCGTTCCCACCAACCCCGTACCTGGCATTCGGTTGATGGTGAATGAAAAGTTGGCGGTGGGCATGGGGTGGTTGAACGCCGAGGGGACGGCACAGGGGGGAAATCTCCACTATTCCCTCCCGTTCGAAGAGGCCAAACAGACCTTCTATTCCGACAAGGACACGGAACTGGGTACGACAAAGATAGACGAGAAAACGGAAACGCCAATCCTCTGGCATGCGAACCGAGGGTACCTGTCTCTCGCTGACCGAGAATTGGCACTTTGTGAATCTCAACGACGCCTTTGCAGAGTACATGGGGAATACGGGACGACGCTTCTTCGTGTACACGGACCTGGTGGAAAGCAATCGGATGGGGGGTCAACTCCACCCCTTCATTCGTGAAGCACATTTCCCGAAAAGCGGAGACGGGGTGCAGGTTTTTGAGCCGTTGCATATCCAATGGATGCCTTTACGACGCCCCAAAAGTACAAAAGTTCACAAAAACAACTTTTCTCTGTCTAGAATAACTAGTACCACTAGTTTCCGAATAAAATACAGTTTTTGTTTGTCAAAAATTGCCCGAGAAACTGATTTGAAAATCAAAAATTGCAAAAATACACAAACATATTTGCATAAGGCGATACGAGTGAAGATAGAACTGTACTATAAAATCAGTCTTGTTTTGTTTACATAAAATCGCTTTTCAAACTATCTAATGAATGAACAAACACATAAAAATGGACAACACAATCTTATTTCGAAAAAATTTATTCAAATCTCCATAAGTTTACGTTTAAAAGCAAAACGCGTACCATTTAAGCTTAATTATAGCTCATCGAGTTCAAGCTTTCTTCGATGAAATTCAAGAGATCGATACAACTGAATTTAAGCACGTTTTAAAATCAATTCTCCAAAACTAACAATAACACCAATAAAAAGTCACTCACAGATTGATATCAACATAAATTCTCATCGAAAACTTAATCTGTTTTACCTTTAAGTCCCTCTTTAAGTGCTTGGTTCTGAAATCCGTAGAAAACAAATATCTCCCGCATTGATAAAAACGTAATACATGAAGTTCCTCGAAGCAAGATTTCATCCCTGAAAGCTCGACTTTTTCCACTAAAGCGGCTTCTGAGTATCCCTTAAATAGTATCCTTGTCTTGAGTAGCAAACCGCGAAATATTAAGGGAAATAACGCCTTTAATTTAAACGGTTTTCTCCGCTTAGTAAATTCACAGCAAAACATCAAAGTGTTTTTCTAGCTGACGTGACATTCGGCCGTGTAACCGCGCGAAAAACAAAGCCTCGCTTTGGTTTCAACATAACGTCGTACGCGCATGTTTTGCGACGTCATACGCGCCCGCGAGCTAGTCCCGCGCGAAGGCAAGCTAGTCCTGCGCGACGGCGGCGGCGGAGGTCGGGCACACGCGCGCCCGCGAAACATTACGCTAGCCATGACCATGCAAAATGACGGGCATGGTTCCATGAGTATGGAGCTTCGCAGCCAGGCCTTCGGCCTGGCAAATGCTCCGCTAAAAAGGGTCCACGCGCGTCCACGGAAACGCAAACGCCCACGCCCCTGAACACAACCATGTCTTTGGAATTGTTTTCGATTCCCACGGCCGACATTGCTCGGCTGGGGTATCGGATGGTCAAGTACAGCCCGTCCACCACGGGGATCCGACCCATCACCTTCACGGTGCAAGCGTTGGATGATTTTTGCTATTTGGATCGAAGTTATTTGGAACTGGAACTGCGTTTGCATTCGGCCTCCGCCAACGGCCTGGTGGCGGACGCGAATGCCGCCTCGGACGCCAACAACACCCGATTCGTGTAAAGGGTCAACAACATTGCGCAATAACAACAACATTGCGCATTCGCTCTTCAAACAAATGAATCTGCGATTCAATGGAGCCCTCATGAGCGAACAGACGTATACGTACGCGTACAAGGCATTCCTAGAAACCACCTTGAATTTTAATAGAGAAGAAGGAGAGACCTTGCTGTCCGCGCAAAGGTGGGTGAATCAATTGGATGTCGTCCCTCAGATCCAAGTCGGCGGCGCCGAAGACGACATTCCCAACAAGGCCGGATAGTTGCACAATTCGGTGCAAGCCCTGAAAACGGCCTCCGTGCGATTTCGCGGCAACCAGAACGTCACGTTTCTGATCAAGCCGCACCTGGAAGCCTCTCACACGAAGCCTCTCAAAGCGCGAGTAGTAGGGGTCTCGTTTGAAGAGTTCTTGGCCGACTTTTCGCCGCACGACTTGGTGTCCAACGACGCAAAAGTGTCACAATGGATCACAGCCTTGATCCAGGAAGAACTGAGCGAAGTGGACAACGCCGTCCCCAATCGTCAATGCAACGTGAGCTTTCGCGAGAACAGGGAACACTTCCACGTGTAAAACAGAAAAAAGAAAAGAAAAAAAAACAGTTGTTGTTGTTATTGTTATTGTTGTTGTTGGTAAAAAAGAAAATAATACAAGTGGTTGAAAAAACGTGTTTTCGGTGCAATGTTTAATGATTCAATAAACAAAAAACAGACCTATTTGGCCGCGAATGCTCTGATGGTCTAGTTGTAAAGACGCTCCGTTGTGGCCGCAGAGACCCAGATCCGAATCCTGGTCATTACATCTCTCTTTTCTTTTTTCATCATTAAAGAGCCACCCCTTTTGGGGGGGATCATTTTTTTTTTCGGGACGCCTCCTCAACATTCCGAAAGGGAATCGAACCAAACGACGACGACGACGACGCACCCGATGGATCACGGGTAAATCGGGACCCAATCCGTCCTTTTTGACGGTGTTGGGAAAACGCGGGCAGATGGGCGAGGACTTGCGACGCAAACAAGAGCAGACGGGCGGGATCTTAACCGTGCTAGCCTTGGCGGCCAAACTGGGATACCAACTGGGAAAAATGAAATCTTACAAAATGATGGGTGTGACGGGAGCCATGGGTCATTATCGCGGTCAACGCAAACCGTGGTAAGTGTGAAACAAACATGATCACCAGACAAGATGCGCAAAAAGTGATTCAAAGCCTGAGGGAGTTGGAATGGGAAAAAATTCTACACCAACCCGAGGATGTCTTGTGGAATCGATGGGATTATCGTCAGTATCGTCGATTGCGTGCCTTGGCCGAACGAGGCGACTGGGATACCCTGGTGACCGCGCTTCGGTCTTGCGGGGAAGCCCACGTCAGGGAAAGAGTGGAAACCCTGATAAAACAACGCACCCCTCGATGGTACGATCACTTCCTGGCACGATGTTTCGTATGACGAGCAGCGCCATGGTGGGCGGCCCCTCGGGATGCGGATAAACCCAATTGCTGGACGACATGTTGACGGAACAACGCGCGTTTCAACGGACCCCGGCTCGGATCGTGTACTGTTACGGGGTGTGGCAACCCCGCATCGCTCGCATGCAGAAGAAAGGCATTCGATTTCATCAAGGCATCCCGACCCCCTCTCACTTGTGACAATGGTTCGAAGGTCGAGGGGGCGATATTCTGGTTTTGGAGGATCTCATGGAAGAAGGAGGCAACGACAAGCGCGTGTTGGATTTATTCACCAAAGATTCCCATCATCGCAACGTCAAGGTGTTCTATTTGACGCATGATTTGTTACCGCCCGGTAAATTACCCAAGACCATCAACCCAAAAGCGCATTATGTCGTCGCCTTCAAGAATCCGCGCGATCTCACGGGCATGCGAAATTTGGTGTTGCAAGCGTTCGCTGGCAAATGGCAGGGGGTGATGGACGTGTTCAACCTCTGCACGCAGAACCCCTTTGGCTATTTAATGTTGGATCTCCACTCGGCTTCCGACGATCGGTTTCGGTTGTGGATGAATCTGCGCGAACGAGAAGCGCCTCCGGTGGTCTTTGAAGAAACGACATGAGTCGTGAAAGTTCACCCTCTCCGCAACTCATTCGCGATGCGCGGGAGAGCGACGACGCCCTCCTGGATCCGGCTTACCTGGAACAGATGGAAGGTTTTTGGGCCACGCTGTCGCCGGCCGGAGTAGGCCCGAGCCCCCAACCCGCCGCCACGGCGCGTCCGGCAGGAGTGGGGGTGTCGACCTCCTTTTCGTCCCCTCAAGACCTGAACCCGACCGACTTGTTGCAAGAGTTGGGATTGGCGGTGTACCCCCAACGTCGTGCCTCCACGTCTTCCTCCTCCTCGTTTCGGTCTCCGTCGCCGTCCCCTCCTCCCACCCCGTCTGGGACCGTCCCCGGCACGAGAAGGAATTTGGTCATCCATCGGATCCTCAACGCTCCCATGACGAGCGAGGGAGAAACGCGATTGCGGCAACAATACCGTATCACGGTTAAAGATTTCGACAGGTACATGGCCACCCTCCCCGCGTATGTCGACGACGACGGAGGTTTCCCCGCGTCACCGGCCAGACCGACGTCCCCCGCCGCCGCCAGGACGGCGGCAGGCGCTCTCGGTGGACCGGGAGGACCCCCTTCCTTCTCCTCGTCATCGCCCTCTCCACCTCGTTCCCCTCGTGGACGACGCAGGCGACCCAGTGGACGCCGGAGCCCCGGCCCGACCAATCAACGCAATCAAGAGGAAATGTATCGACAAATGGATCTGTTGGCGGAAGATGCCAGACAGTAAGCCCGCAGCCGTCGCATACGCAACATCACGCATACCAATACCGTGACCACGGTCCACGAAGACAACGGTGAAGCTTCCACCGTACGACGCACATCCTCCCGCATAACCAATAGATAAAAAAAGGAGAGAACACAGTCACCCATTTCGGTGCAGACGATCGCGATGGTTCGAGGCAACGGTGTTCGCCGACGCACGACTCCCCGCATCCGACGACGACGGCGTAGAAGGTCCCAACAACGGGGAGGGAATCTCCTTCCCGTGTTATTTCGCGACCTGCAACGGACCTTTGGGAAAAAATGGTGGCACTTTGGCCAAAGGTGCCTCCAAAGAAGTGCAAGCCTTGGCGTTGGCCAAAGGGGGTCTCGCCGTGGGAAAACGGATGAAACGAGCATTCTAACAAGCGACACAACGCATTCCGCCGGAACTACGTCGACAACTGATCTTCCTATAAAAAACGGAAAGGAACCTACCCTCTTCATTGTTGGACGACAGGATGCAAGACGCCATTGTTACGCCACAAAATGTAATAATTGACGCAAAATGTAATAGTAACCCAAAATGTAATAACTTTTGACGCAAAATGTAATAGTAACCCAAAATGTAATAATTTTTGACGCAAAATGTAATAAACTCGGTAACCCAAAATGTAATAACTTTTGACGCAAAATGTAATAAACTAAAGTAACGCAAAATGTAATAAATTTGACGCAAAATGTAATAACTTCAGTTTTGTCCTAGCTCAATGGGGAAGTACACATATGAACATATATACTTGGAAACGAAAAACGCCACCTGTTGTACACGTCATCGATCACGTGACTAGATCGACTATTTCCGTTTTATTATACAAGTCAACACCAATACAACATTTTGTGGTAAAAAAGGAACGAGGATCGCATGTAGAAAAACTTATTACATTTTGTGGCGTAACAGCCATGCCGTGAAAACACGTCGCCGGCGTCGGACAAGAGAGCGTCAACGCTGGGGTGACTTGAAACAACTGGTTCCCCCAATCCTGCGCGCGGTGAAAGCGCTTATAAGAGGCCAATCCGTGGGGGCCTTGGCGAAAAAAGCTGCGAAAGAGTTGGCCAAAGAAACCGTCAAGAGTGGTGCGCGAGGGGTGGCTCGCAGAATGTCCAGTAAAGTGCGAGGGATCAAACGGAGAGCCACGCGGGCCGCGCAACGCGTCAAACGACCTCTTCCGAGACTATAAAAACGGCCGAGGGGGCTCCGAGGAAATCATCATTTTCCGTCGACACACGCGACCTGGGTCATGCCGAAAGGAAAACGACCACGACGTCGTGCCCTGCGTCGATACGGGGTGAAAACACGACGAACCCGCGGTCGTCAAAATGGAGGCGTGTTTCCTTTACTGGCATTGGCCGTGCCCGCCTTGATCGACGCGGGAAAAGCGGCCGCCTTGGGTGCGTCGGGAGGCGCTGCGGGGTTCGGTGCCAAAAAAGCCTTGGCAGCCGCGACGCGTAAACGGAGGTGAAAACCAAAAAAAACAAAAACAAGAGAGTGAGAGAAGGCCGTGGAGTATAAAGCGAGCACGATGCCTACGGACGGCGGTCGATGCGAGTGTTTTGGTTCGTCGTGCGTCGCATCCATCGTCAATTGCCCTTCTTGAAAAGTGTCTTGAAGGAAGCCGATCAGCATCGACGACGCGAACGACTGCAATTAGCCAATGCGGATCAAATCAATGCCATCAGCGAATTGGCGATGAACACGTTAAGGGGTACGGTCCCGCTCTCCCGCGCCAATTATCGAGTGCTACTGCCCCACCGCCAGACCTTGCGCGACATGGCAAAAATATAAGAATTCGATAAAAAGACGTCGAGAGACCATGCAATCGCAAACGGGGACGGGTCTCTGGCGTGGGTTGAATTGCATCTGCGAAAGAGCCCTCAAGTCGCGATGAATCACGTGTCGCACCTTATAAGAAGAACGGAACGACGGGAACAAGAACGTCAGGCCACCTTACAGCGCGTGGTGGAGACCTTGCAAAGTCGAAATCGAGACGTGGAGAGGCTCGAAAAAGAACTCGTGACGCGTCGCGAGCGATTGAGGCAAAAAGAGGACCACTAGGCGATGACAGACAGTCGATTGAATAAGGCGGCGATATTGGCGGCCGAAGAAGTCGTGTTGCTCAACTCCGACCTGGACCCGGGGCTCAAAGTCACATTGGCTAAACCCTTGGCGCGTCAAGTGCGCGTGTGGACCAAACGCGTCAGACAACAGGGCATAATGGCCCCGGGAACGGGAGCGGGGGCGCCGGAGGCGGAGGAGGAGGATCTGGCCGAGGCGCCCATCTCCACCTTTATCAAACACATGATAAAAGGACGCACCCTGTCGATACCCGCGCCAGGTCCAAAACCGGCCAAAGCGATAGGAACCCCCAAAAAGGTCAGCGTCAAGAAACTCACGACTCCCTCGGGCATTCCGAGACCCATCCGTCCAAGGCAGCTTTCCTTTGACACGCCGGTGTCGACACCCAGTCCGTCGACGTCCTCCTCCTCCTCCCTCAGCGGGACGCTGAAGAAACGAGCCAAACAGACGATAGGGAGTGTCGCGGAAAAAAAACAAAAAGCGATCCGAGGCAAAGCCAAGGCGGCCCTCGGAAAAAAGAGCGAAAAGGGCGCTGGAGAAACTCAAGACGAGTTGGTTGGATTGGAAGTGATGGGGTACCCTGTTCCTTCCCAGCATGCTTTGTCCTCCTTCCCAAGAGTATAATAACAGCAGGGGTTCCCACCGTTTCTCTCTTCACTCAGTTGTTACGAGTGACATCAAAAACAAACATGGCGTCCAACAAAGTCGTCACCCCCTCGGTGGTGGAAGTCATGCTCGCCAAGTGGAAACGTGCGATGGAGGAGAAGGAGACCCGGGTCGCCAAACGCGTGCAAGTAGAACCGGTAAAAGTAAAAGTAAAGTCGCGCACCCGAGCCAGAAGGCTCATAACGGCCGGAGCTCAAACCCGGTTTCTATAGCATGAAGCTACTAGGAATATTGCTACTCCCCCCTGGATGGGATGCTAGTCCATCGCAGGGTTACCCCCAGCACAGGATGAAATAAGACGTTTCATTAACTCGGAAAAGTGACGGAAACTTGAAACTTTGAGTTTCAGTCGCGTTTCCGCGGAGCGGATACAACGGGAAACGCGTAACAAGAAATTGATTCATTCTCTACGCGTTTCCGCAGGGTTTTCGATCACGGACACGAACACATCCGTTTCCGTAGTGTTTCAGTTCGCGTATTCCTAACTGATTCCTATTGTTTTATATTGATATTTTACAAAATCTCCAGGCCGGCCCAAACTACAATTTTCAATCTGAAGTTCTTACCCTTGTTGGGCTCGAGGTCTGATGTATAAACAAAATTGTGTTGATATTGCGCTGTACATGTACGTAACAGAATTTCTGATTCGGGCAAGTTTTAATTTATTGCTCAGTTACCATTGTTAACAGCCGAAATGATGGTTCCGGATCTAAACAAACTCGTAGATTTGCTTCATGTCTATGGAGTATAAAGTTTTCCCGCTGAAATATATTGGGCCACACTGTGGCCGGGAGAGGTTGAGTGCGGTTTTGTCATGCGCAAAAGGAGCTCTTCCCGGCGGGCTGTTCGAGTTATATTGGCGCTCATTTCAACGGCGAACCTTCGAGTGTGGTTTAATTTGAAGCATTGAAGGGACTAGAAAGTTATCCTCTCGCTTTATAAACTCTATTTGTCTCCTTATAACATTGTTTCAACGTATCTGCGCTGGGTATGCATATTTTTCTTCCATTTCATCAAGCTTAAGGAGTCATATTTTCATTATGGCCTCCGCCATTGATCGAAGATGTCGCTGCAAAGGTAGGTTCGATATTTGTAAATTTGTTTTTTCATTTTACAACATGCTCGCCTACACTTTTTATGCTTCCTTGTGTACATGTAGATTATTTAAATCAGAAACAACAAATGATTTGTAAACCGCAATCGTTTAGAGTGTTGTCCTTTCTACTCCTATAGGCTCAAACCTTCGTAGCTTGATTCGTGTTGAAATTCACCATTTCATATAAAAGTTCTGGCAGCTGGAACAGTAGTTTCACGCTATAAACAGTTCTTTATGGCGCTGTTAGAGTAAGTGTTATACTTGTAAAGGAGTATTGATTGCTTTCCATGTACATTTGTACTTTTTATTTAACTGATTCGTGATAATCATTAAGCTTATAATTATACAGTGGAATCCCGATTTTTCAAACCTCCAAGGGAAACGGAAATTGGTTCGAAAAATCGAAGGTGGTATTGACTGAAATCAAGGCTAAACTGTAGAATACCCGTCCACTGTATTATGAATGTATCATGAGTATTGAATGCTTTCCATGTATTTTTTATTTAACTGACAAGCTTACATTCATTATCATAATTTCAGAGCCGTTTATCTCATTCAGTGATTTTAGATCTTACATGTAAATAATACAGTCGAGTAGTTTTCTTTTTGATAAACCAAGCAATTTTCATTGACACATACATGTACATGTATGGTCATTGAAAATGAGTTTAAGTTACTTTCACCATACAAAATAAGTATTTTTGTCTCAAAATAAGTCAGTTTTAAGTGCTGAATGTTGTATGTATTACCTTGAGAAGAATTCAAAGGAAACTCAAGTGATAATTTATCCACATTTCATCATGTTGAACATTTGCCAACACAAGTACAGTGGAACCCCGTTATAACGGACACCGAAAGGACAACAGAAAGTGTCTGTTATAACGGGGTGTCCGCTATAATGGGGTTTCTTACAGATTACATGTACGTCACTTTATTGAATTTATTAATATAAACCTCTATTATAGCATACACATCAATAACGCAACATTTGAAACGTCTCAAATGAAAGCAAATCATAAAACCTTGATAATCAAGTGAAACTTTGTTTTTTTTTCTAACGAAATGTTTATCCTCTTGCAAATGTATTCATTTCTATTTGTCTCTAATCAGGATTAATTCTTCATGAACAATTTCATAGCGATACAGTTGTTCTTTCACAAACAAAACTGTTATTTCCCAGCGAAAAAGTCAGTGACGATTGTTTGCTTTGGCTCGTTGAATTTTTTTCAGCCAAACAGAAAAATGACAATGTAGGGAAAAATAAAAAGAAGACTGCACACTGAACATACCGTAGTCTTAGCTTACGTTTCTGTCTCGCCACTGTGGCAAACTTTTGTCACATACGATATCCAGACCGATATTTTTAATTGTACAGTATTAGTGCAGCCATTAGGGACAGACCATTTAATATTTTTGGGGGTGGGGGGGGGGGGGGGGTGGGCAATTACCAAAAAAAAATTCCTGCAGAAGAAATTTAAGAGAAAAAAAATTGTGCACAAGAAAGCATGTGAAAAAAAATTCAAGCATTTTGTAATATAGAAGGTTTATGGGAACTTTGAGAGTCCAGCCTTCTCAAAATGTTTTAAAGACAAAACCTTACATTTCTTCTGTAATAGTTTACACTGTACGTCAGGTTTGTCCTGTGGTTGCTACCATATTTTCTTTTTATATTTCCTAAAATATACACACAAATGACTGGTTTATACATGTCACGTATGTCACGCTACACGTTTGGATTGCCTATGGTTTATATATGATATTTTATTTTCAACAGGATACGGTTAGGAAAACATACATGTACAAAGAACTTGTTAAGAACAATGAGAACATTACTGGCTTTCAGACCAATGTCAGGTAAGCCTTTGATAGTCCATCTGAATGCTAGCTGGTCAAACTCTTTTACCTGGAAATTTGCATATTGCCTTCAGTAGCAACTCTTTGCTTTGCGGTCAAGAAACTGAAGGACAACTATTGATGCCAAGTAACGGGCAGCCCATATTTGCGTCGGCAGTCCGAAGGTGGTTTTTCTATCTCTCAGTGGGAAATCGAAAATAGCACTTGGTACAAATGTATCAATCGACCGGATAGAGCTATAAAAAATTCCCGGACTTCCCAAAATTCCATGCACGCTTGATTGAGACCCATGTCTCCACGATTTGCTTTGTCCCCAAGGCTTCCCGCAATTGCAACTAATTTTAAATTAAGGACTGAGAATGAGTGGCTATTTCTTTTTTGACCTTTTTTTCGCTGGAACGCATTTTGCAAATAGCAAATTCACACTCTTTTAAAAAACTGAAGGACAACAATTGATGCCAAGTAGCGGGTCGCCCATCTTTGCGTGGGCAGTCCGAAGGCGGTTTTTCCATCTCTGAGTGGGAAAATAGCGCTTGGCATCAATCGACCGGACTTCACTGAGTTCACAGCAAATGATTTTTGGTGTTAAAAAAATCCATTTTTCGCCGGACCGCATTTTGCAAATAGCAAATTTATGCTATTAAGAAACTGAAGGACAACCATTGATGCCAAGTAGCGGGCCGCTCATCTTTGCGTGGGCAGTCCGAAGGCGGTTTTTCCATCTCTTGTTAGCAACAGTTTTGTATGTTGGTTAGTTAAGATTTTTGAATTTTAATGACATGTGCAAACCAAGAATACACAATAAGTATTTTTATCTTAAAATAATCAGTTGTAAGTTCTGAATGTGTATGTATTGCCATGTGAGGGATTCAAAGTTTCATCACATTGAACATTAATCTTTGCCAACACAACTAACATGTGCATGTTAGGAAGCTCATATTTAAAAGAGTGTTGCCACTCATTCATCTTGGGTAGTCTTACAGTTTATTTCGCCATTCAATTGAGGGTCCCCACTGGATTTTTAACATTCATTGTCACAAGAAGAGCTGCCTATTTTTGAGTGGGATGAACTGTACATGTACAAATTGTGGTATTCACTGTATAACCTTTGCTGCTACATGTATTACCTCTGGTCATGCAAACCATTGGTAGTTTTGTGGAGGAAAAAAGTACCACCAGACGTATTAAATGCAACAAGTTTTTTATCTTTGCACTTTTGAGGTATGACCATGATGCAAACAAAGAGGTGGAGAAAATCCTAGTAAAGGAGGTGCGGGGAAATTTTGGAAAGAAAAAATGGACCAAGGAAGAAATAAAATGTATGTATGCATGTAAAATTTCCTGGTATCAGGATTTAGGATGTCTAGCTATAGTGTTGAAGGCAATCCCACATATTGTGATGTGATAAAGATACATAGTAATGTGAACACAGCAGACAAAAAAAAAAGTACATGTACATGTACACTGTACCAAAAGCAGGTTTCAAGACAGTAGTGTCATAAAATAGCTGGAATGCTTTATGACACATCCATGTAGGCTACTTTCTTGACGTTTTTTGTAAATGCAATGCACATGTTTTGGTTAAATTGCCAAAAGTTAAATACAGTATATATCCCTTGCATTTCCTTAATTGCCAGGTGCTATATGTCAGTACTGGAGGAGCATCCGGGATGATGCCATGAGGAAGAAAAATGGAAAGCTTGACAAGCACACAGTCATGACAAGACGTCGCCTTAGGGTTAAAAGGGTAATGCATCTTCTACATGTATTTAAATAATGTGTTACTTCTTAATATATTTCTTTGTGTTAGTGCATTCAATAACTCATACATGAAAAGGAAAAAATCAGTAGAGCACAAATATGTAAATTACATGTAAATTTGAAAAGAGAGGCTGTAAATATTATGTAAGTTGGAAAAGGGAGGTTATTGGGCCTTGTAAATAACCTGTAAATTGAAAAGGGGGGCTATCAAGATCCTGTAAATAACCTGTAAAATGAAAAGGGGGGCTATCAAGATCCTGTAAATAACCTGGAAATTGAAAAGGGGGGCTGTGTTGATCCTGTAAATAACCTGTAAATTGAAAAAGCGGGCTGTCTCGATCCGGTAAATAACCTGTAAATTGAAAAGGGTATCAAGATACTGTAAATAACCTGTAAATTGAAAAAGTTTTCTCATAACTTGTTTTTATGCTATTGATATTTGGAATCTGACTGTGGCTTTGAGATTTACATGTAATAATTGCAAACAACAAATATTTATTTCATAGTTATCTGTACAAAGTTACAGTATATGCAAGTAAAACAAGTTTTGTAATGGTTTTGTAACTGTTAATCTACTTTTTTTGTTCTCCAGAAAGTAATATATTGTAGGGATATGGTTGAAAAATCTTCATTGTCCCAAGAAGACAAAGAAAGAATTAAAACCTTATTACAGCAGGACAATGCTGTGGATTTCATGTCATCAGAGGAAAGTCAGGAGGAGGAAGGTGAGGGCAGGAGTGGTCCACCACCAAGAAAGATTAAACCACTACGGTGGGAGAGATCCAAATTAAAAAAACATCAAGTCTGTCCTCGATGCCACCTATCAAGCAAACATGAGCAAGCGGCAAAAGAGGACCGCGGCAAAACTTATTAGAGTACCAGGTGAAAATGTAAGCAATAGAACAATGCCAGAAAACTGTCCATCTTGGGCAGGACGCGTGCCTGATACAGGTGTAGTTGAATGTAATAGAAATGTGCCTGCAGAGCTCGAGAATGACTTTTAAGCTTAGTCTAGTGGCTAGGGTGAGGTTTAATTTTACTAGCCAAATTAAATTTTCACTTGCCAGACTTGTACGGGGTTACAGTTAATACAGTAATATGTGCCAAGTAAATTACTTTTAGGGAAAAAATCTCGGAGACCGTGGAAACTTATTTTGATCAGTCTTTGCTTCTTCTTTTTTCTAAAATCCCAATCTCATACTTAAATACTTGTCTTCTTAATTCTAATTTTAATTCTAATTGAGATACCAAAACTGATTTTTTACTAGACTTTGGCTAGTTGGCTGCCGTTAGTCTCGAGCCCTGCTGCCTGTGAGCAAACTTTCTGCAAACTTTCTGGATTGGGGCCGTGGTTGTTGTTGTTGTTGTTGTTTTTTTTTGGGGGGGGGGGGGGGGAAATGGGAAGGCGGAAGAAGCAAGAGCTTGTAGCAATGTCTCAATGTCTTAATTTGGTGATAAGCAGTTGTTACATGTCTGCTTACATTGAAAGTCGTTTCCAGTTTGGTGATGATTGGCCAATGCAAATTCTGACAGCTGAGCTAGAGGAAGCTGCAGGAAGTATTTGGGGTGGCCTTCAAACTTGTGAGACATGGCTGCAAGCTCTTGCCCAGCCCCTGAGGGCGACAAAAGGTCATGGAATTATACATTACTTTTTATGGGCTTTATGGCTTTATGGATTTTTCAAAATATATTGAGTATGATTTTCTTGTGAAGACAAACTGTCCTTAATCAGACATAATTTTTCAAAATCTTTCAGAGAAATGGTCAATTTTAAATCATAAAATTCCAAAAGTCATTCAAAACAAAGAACTTGAAATAAATAAATTGAATAATCTATACAGACATTGCTTTAAGTAATAGAGTAATATAATTTATATGCTGTTAAAGGGGCACTGTCACAGCTTCCCATTTGCTGACCAGGCACACTTGAAATATCCTGCCCCATCCTGATAGTTTTCAAATATACCTATCCATTTCAAAGTGTTTATTTGTTTTCCACTGCCAGCTTTAGTCAACCCATTTTGAAATTGTCCCTTCAACTTGGAGAAATTTCGGCTGAACTAATGAAGTTTCAAATCGAGATACTGGCACATGCACCCGGCTCATGACAGTGTCCCTTTAATCATCTCAACAGCACGTTTTTAAATATATTTAAAGATATGACATAATAAAGGGGCTATGTCACCATTTTTGATTTTACTTTAAAGATAAATCAAAATTGTTTATTATTTTTTATTTTTTATTTTTTGATAATTCACTTGATGCATGTATTCCTATTAGTGTTTTAATTTGGGGCAGTTTTGATCCCAAAATCACCATGAAATAGCTCCTTTAAGTAGTAGATTAATGTAATTTGTATGTTTAATTATTTTAACAGCAATTTTTAGAGTTAGA
This sequence comes from Cladopsammia gracilis, assembly GCA_022457155.1. NCBI lineage: Eukaryota > Metazoa > Cnidaria > Anthozoa > Scleractinia > Dendrophylliidae > Cladopsammia > Cladopsammia gracilis. Next base: position 221,911 of record JAJGOT010000045.1, on the reverse strand, counting down.
GTTAGATTTTTTACACAATATTTAAAGAAATTATAGTATGGAAATTTTATATTACAGTGTATATATTTTAATAAATGAAGATAGATATAATAGACCACAAATTATAATACGTCTTAAATTGGAAAATAAAATTATATGGATTTAACATGAGTATGTTGTAATTCTCAAAATAAACGCAAAAAAAAAGAACGTGATGAATAGTTTAAATTCGATTGCAATTGTTTCTTACAAATTGCGACATGGACGAATCGCGGGTTCCCCCAAACTCTTAATTTTTCCTTTTCGAGGATATATGTGAGCCCTCTCTGTTTTTAGTTGTAGAAACCTCAAACGATCCGATTGCGTCTACACATTTTGGAAACGCCATGGACAAACATGCGTCCGCCAAATTTCCGGGCTGCGGAAACACGACGGCTATACGAGATTGCGTAAAAACGGAAACCGTGCGGAAACTCGAGTTTAAGTGATGCGTTTCCGCGACTCCGCAGCTGCGGAAACATGATGACGGTGTCGCGTTTACGCATTACGGAAACGCTATGGATAAACATGTGTCCGCCGAATTTCCGAGCTGCGGAAACATGACGGTTATACGAGATTACGTAAGACGGAAACGTTGCGGAAACACGAGTTTAAGTGATGCGTTTCCGCGACTCCGCAGCTGCGGAAACATGATGTAAACTCGTGTTTCCCGCAACGGATACTTAAATTTCCGTTTGCGGAAATTCAAGTTTCCGTTGGGAAACCGCTATGAAAACGGAGACGGAAACGCCTTATTTCACCCTGTGCAGCATTTTGTCGCCGGTACCCATTTATACACCTGGGTGGAGAGAGACAGTGTGGAGTAAAGTTTCTTGTCTAAGGAAACAACACGACGGCAGAGACCAGGCTTCGAACCACCGACCTTCAGGTTGAAAGTCCGACGCGCTAACCACTACACCACCGTGCCGCCCACAAGTAGAACCGGTGGGAGTGGAGAATGATCCATCCCAGACTGCCTTGTTTCTCCATGGAGACTCTTATTGGGATTATCTACCCATCATCCTCCAAGATCGCATCCTGGATTTGGCGGCCAGGCAATTGCACCGCGAACGCATGGCACGGGTATGTTTCGAGCTTGTATTTCATCGGGTTTGCCAACTTCATAGATGGATCAAATATTCAGTTAAATGTGTCGGTTGCAATCATTCCTCCCGAAGACGGCGTTACGGGACCATCGATCAATTATTATTTTTTATTTATTTTTTTTATTTTTTTTATTAACCTTTATTCAAAAACAAATTCACTTGCACTTCATTAATTACATTATTTACAAATTAATTAAAACAAAATAAACAAGATACAGGGAGTATACAGTACTTCTATCTAAATTATAGAGAGCAACAGTTGCCATTTTTTGTTATGAATGTCTAAAGAATTTTGGCTTTTGGCTATCAGGGACTCTAATTTATAAGTATACTTTATTTTGGCTAGCAATAATGTTAGCGACGGTTTTATATTCAAATAACGACACTGATAAATTATTTGTTTAGAAAGAAGAATGATGTGATTGATCAATATGTATTCTTTTTTAACAAATCCAAATGTTATGTCAACTGCACTTAAGTTTTGCAGAGACATACCATGCCGTTCCAGCCAGTTTCTTACTGATAGCCAAAAGTTCCAAGTGATTTCACAGTGAATAAATAAATGCTCTAGGGATTCGTCAGACTTGCCACAAAAGAAACACATTGGTGATGCCACCTTTCCCTATATAAGATCTTATTTGTCGATCAATTATTACCCAAAGTGCGTTCCATCGAAAACCCCCATCCCGTTCATTGGACCAATGGTTAATGCAATGAATGCTACGAGGATCTGATGCTATCCTAGGGGTCTTTGTAACCTTTGTGTTTTTTTTTTCTCCTTGACTACAAGGTAATGGTCAAAATCCCCACCTTGCTTCGCTGCCCTGTCACGCAATGGGTGCGACCCGCCCCCAGTCGACGTTCTTTTATTGCGTGGGACCTTTCTTGCCTCTACTGCCGGCGACGTGTTTTTTAATCTGTTACGCTGTTTTTTTTTCGTTTCATCCCACAAACACAGATCACGGGACAGTTACGGGAATTGTACCTCTGCCCACGCTCGTTATGGTTGAATACCGAATATCATACGAACAATCCCGACCTTTGCCAACATTGTTATCGTAAACTCGTCAAGGGAAAATTGATCGTTTGGTTAAAAGAAAGAAACGCAAAGATCACTAATTTTCATTTTTATTTCAAACTCTACAGTTGATTTTAGAAATACAAGACTTGCCCGTTTGCGCCGTTTCTGTTTGGGGCGATCCCACGCCGTCATCTTATTGTCAACATTGTTTGCGACGATGGACAGACGGGAATATTGACGACCGTTTTCTTCTCCGTTTCTTTTAGTTAATGCAAGAACTCGGGCAATCCATCGTGTGTCCGTGCTCCGAATGGGTCACCAATCCCTCGTTGGAGTATTGCCAACATTATCGACGTATAGAACTGTTTGGGCGACTCGATTTTCTTGTTGCCCATTCCATCGATTGGGCTCACCAGGACTTTATGGACAATCACGATGCCTTTTACAACGACGACCATCTCGTTGCTTTTGCGGAAAAACGTTTCTCTTTACGATTTTATCAACACGTGTAATTATTTTTAAAAACTATCGTGAATAATATTTTTTAGATCTTGGATCAATTGCTGTCTTTTCGCGTTTGCCCCTTGTACCTATGGTCTACCTGATCCTTCTTTCTATCCTATCCATGCTGCCATTGCGTGCGGGGACTGGGCCTGGGAACCATTGACGATTGGATGAAATACAAAAAGCGACAAAACCACTCAACGTGACTTCCCTTTTTTCAGGTCATGACGCAATTGGAATCCCTGTTTGTTTGCGTTCACACCTATGGTCCACCCGTTTGGTGCCTAACTGGATCACTTCCGATCTTCGAGTGTTTTTATGCCAACATTGTTTACGAAAGAAAACACGTGGATCCATTGACAGTGCTTTCCTCCCTTTCAGGTCATGACTCAATTGAAATCCCTGATCGTTTGTGGCTTCCGACAATGGACCACCCGCAGTGCCGAACCCCGGATTCTATGCAACCATTGCATTCGGTATTTTGCTCTCGGGTCCATTGACGACTGACTCGACAAGAACAAACCGCCGCCACCCAGAAGCTACTGGAGTGAAATCTACAACAAACAAACAAATCCATTCATGGATTGAACTCATGTTCCCGCTTGTATTTTGTTGTTTCGTTCTGTTGCTAATAAAAAGGCATTTCTTTTGTTATTTGTTTTTTTTTGTCTCCCTGGCCGAGCGGGATCTGGGACAAACCCAGCGAGCGAGATCCCGAACGATCCCGCGAGATCTCGAGAGATCCCGAGCCATCCCGAGGGATCCCGAGGTGAGGGATCCCGAGCGGGATCTGGAACCCGGTCAGTCGAAGACCCCAACACCTCCCCCAACCTTTTTGTCGAAGCGATAAAAGAATTAGATAAACTTCGGTAATTGCTTGACATTCTCTGTCTTTGTTATTCTTTTGACGCACGATTTAGGAATTAATATATATAGATAGCCCAAGTCTAACAGCGTCGCACTTCGAACAAGCTTAACGAAGGTGAAACTTAACTAAGGTGAAAGGTTGGAAGCACAAGAATTAAGATTGACGAAGGGGCTATTTTCAATTTTAGCAATTCTCAAAAACAGTATTACGCGACCGTCTGCACAGTACATTTTTATAAACCGTACAAAAGTTCACAAAAACAGCTTTTCTCTGTCTAGAATAAATAGTACCACTAGTTTCCGAATAAAATACAGTTTATGTTTGTCAAAAATTGCCCGAGAAACTGATTTGAAAATCAAAAATTGCAAAAATACACAAACATATTTGCATAAGGCGATGCGAGTGAAGATAGAACTGTACTATAAAATCAAGTCTTGTTTTGTTTACATAAAATCGCTTTTCAATCTATCTAATGAATGAACAAACTCATAAAAATGGACAACACAATCTTCTTTCGAAAAAATTTATTCAAATCTCCATTAGTTTACGTTTAAAAGCAAAACGCGTACCATGTAATTATAGCTCATCGAGTTCAAGCTTTCTTCGATGAAATTCAAGAGATAGGCACGTTTTAAAATCAATTCGCCAAAACTAACAATAACACTAATAACAAGTCACTCACAGATTGATATCAACATAAATTCTCATCGAAAACTGTAATCTGTTTTACCTTTAAGTTCCTCACTTGCTTGGAAATTCAAATCTCCGCTTCTGGTTCTGAAATCATCTCCCGCATTGATAAAAATGTAATACATGAAGTTCCTCGAAGCAAGATTTTATCCCTGAAAGCTCGTCTTTTTCCACTAAAGCGGCTTCTGAGTATACCTTAATTAGTATCCCTGTCTTGAGTAGCAAACCGCGAAAAAATGCAGGAAAATAACGAGTTTAATTCTCCGCTAGGCACAAGAAAACAACTAAAGTGTTTACCGAGCTCACGGCTGTGTGGCCGCGCGAAAAACAAAGCCTTGCTTTCAAGATCCCGGATGTTGTTCCAACACGGCTGGCGGCCGGCGGGCGGACGGACGGACACGCGCCCGCGAAACATTCCGCTAGCCATGACCATGAAAAATCACGGCGTAGGTTCTATGAGTATGGAGCTGCGCAGCCAGGCCTTCGGCCTGGCAAGTGCTCCAATAATACACTTTAAAACTTAAAAATGTGTATATCTTTGTAAAAATGCTATAAAAACTGCTTTAAATTTCGCTGAAATCTCAGCCTCGTCAGGCACATTCCGCCATCTTGGATTCTAGATTCCTTGTTACTCAGTGTATGATGCACTAAGTGTCCTGGCTAGTCCACAGACTTCACGTAAGGCCACACATAGGGTGTCTCATATTTCTCTTTCGTCAAGTATTACTCTAGGAAGTTTTACATAATTCTACTCCTTCGTGTTGATGAGGGATCCCTTCCCTACTCGGTTGATTCTCACGCTCTCTGCTATTTGTCTTAACATGGCATCATTACTATACACTCCAGTCACGGACATTTTGAACTCTTGTCGTTCCTTTCCATAATAACAGCATTTATTTAAACACGATAAAAATGCAGCAAAAGCTGATGTCGTCGTGTACAAACAATAAAACTAAAATTTCCTAACTAATTACAATTAATAAGACAATATAAGAATTCTACGTATTTATAACAATAAAATTTTAAAGCACATCATTATAATATATGTGGCTTAAAAATACACTTAAGTGACTTTTTAAAAGCATCAACATCTTGAATTGATCTCATCTGATTTTCCAAAGCATTCCACCGAATAATTGACTTATATGAGCATGATTTCTTGACCATATCGGTCTTAGGTCAGGGTAACTTAAAGGTCATTTTCCTCCTAAGGTCGTAACTACTTACATACTTTTCAAAAAGACAGTTCATAGGACATGGTAAAAGGTGATAATAAGCCTGATACGCAAAAATTAATAATCGTTTCTCATACATAGTCTCTAAGGTATTCCATTTTACTGTGGCAAGAGCTTCTTTGCTTGGCGTACACCAATCCAAGTTAAATATTATTTTTGCCGCTCTGACATGTATAGATTCTAAGCTTGAGAAAAGCACTTGACCACAAGAGCCCCAGACTAACATACCATACGTGACGGAGGGCAAAACAACCCTAAAATAGAAATCAATTCTGGCCTGTCTAGGCAGAAAATACAAGGATTTCAGTAAGTTCAACTTCTGCGTAAACGACTTCGCCAGATCCGATACATGATGATCCCAATTAAGAGCATTGTCTATTTGGACACCTAGGCACCTAGAAGAAACAACCTCTTCAATAACACAATCACCCATCCTAATAGCTTGTTTTGGCCCAGTCAGTTGCCCGCGTCCACTGAACAACATATATTCCGTCTTAGTAGGATGTGGAGTGAGACATGCTTTTCTACGCAATGTTTCCATAATGCCGATTTTTCATCTCGATTCTCCAAGCCCCCTATGTACTCCATGCCTCTTGTATAGGCATTTCTGGCTGTTTCACCAATGTACTTATTTTTGCATCCCTGGCACTCGATCTCGTACGTCACACCGTGTGCATTACACGGACCTTTCCCAGATTGTTTGCAAACCAGGCAGGCTCCTATCCTACACTTCTGCTGTTTGAATGGATTGGACTTTTGTAGCACTTCTTTCAGTGTTGTACCTGTCTTCTCTACCACCTTTATCTTATAACCTTGGTTTCTGATTTCTCTCCGGTTTTCCTTCTGCAACTGCGATCCAGGTGTCGCAGGCACGAATATAACCGCTTCGTCTCCACCTTTCTTGTACCAGTCATCTCTCTTTCTAGACTTTTCTGCTTCTCTCTCGTCCTTCCTCCACCCTTTTAATCGATGCATTGGTCTCTCTCCTTTCAGTTCAGCCTCTTGTCTTGCTCTGAAAGCCTTGACAGCAGAGTCAACTACTTCATATCTGAATTTCTTGTTATATCCCGAATACTGCATTCTCAGAACATAATGTATGAATTCTACGCAAAAGAGATAGCATTTAAAGCATTAATCAACGCAAGATCCGCCATGTCTGCGAGCGTGAAGAGGACAGTGCTATCTCAAGCGGTACTGCGTTTGTTATTGAATTGCAGCCCACTTTTACCCTGGGCAAATGTAGTGGAGAAAGTCGAGGAGATGGTTCTGAGAATGCAGTATTCGGGAATATTTGAATTCTTTTGGTAATTTTTCCCAAGAGTCAACTGCTAAAGCTGATGATGTTTTTTTCCGATATTAGTCCTGAAGCGTGCTTTATAGAAGTTACCTCTTGCAGCTTATCTAGTGTTATATGTATGGACATCACTGGCATAGCGAAGGTGGTTGTCGAAGATATTGGGAAGTTGCTTTTTATGCCACTGGTGTGAGAACTTGAGTAATTGTAATGTAAAAATATTTTCTACTGTAAGTAAGTCTAATAAGTTAAGTAGCGGAAGAGCACTGTCTGTATTTTTTGCCATACAGAGAAGCAAAAAACATTAGGCAAACGATATGATTTTGTTTGATTTGAATTTTCCTCAGGTGATAATGCATAAGCACTCCCCCAAGCAATAATCGCATATGATAGAAGAAGAAGGAGAAGAAGGAGTGGAATTATGTAAAACTTCCTAGAGTAATACTTGACGAAAGAGAAATATGAGAACCCTATGTGAGGCCTTACATGAAGTCTGTGGACTAGCCAGGACACTTGGTGCATCATACACTGAGTAACATGGAATCCAGAATCCAAGATGGCGGAATGTCCCTGACGAGGCTGAGATTTCAGCGAAATTTATAGCAGCTTTTATAGCGGGGCACTTGCCAGGCCGAAGGCCTGGCTGCGCAGCTCCATACTCCTAGAATCTATGCCGTCATTTTTCATGGTCATGGCTAGCGGAATGTTTCGCGGGCGCGTGTCCGTCCGCCCGCCGTGTTGGAACACCATCCGGGATCTTGAAAGCAAGGCTTTGTTTTTCGCGCGGCCACACAGCCTTGAGCTCGGTAAACACTTTAGTTGTTTTGTTGTGTCTAGCGGAGAATTAAAGTCGTTATTTTCCTGCATTTTTTCGCGGTTTGCTACTCAAGACAGAGATACTAATTAAGGGATACTCAGAAGCCGCTCTAGTGGAAAAAGACGAGCTTTCAGGGATAAAATCTTGCTTCGAGAAACTTCATGTATTACGTTTTTATCAATGCGGGAGATGTTTGTTTTCTACGGATTTCAGAGCCAGAAGCGGAGATTTGAATTTCCAAGCAAGCGACGAACTTAGAGGTAAAACAGATTACAGTTTTCGATGAGAATTTATGTTGATATCAATCTGTGAGTGACTTTTTATTAGTGTAATTGTTAGTTTTGGAGAATTGATTTTAAAACGTGCTTAAATTCAGTTGTGTCGATCTCTTTAATTTCATCGAAGAAAGCTTAAACTCGATGAGCTATAATTAAATGGAACGCGTTTTGCTTTTAAACGTAAACTAATGGAGATTTGAATAATTTTTTTCGAAAGAAGATTGTGTTGTCCATTTTTATGTGTTTGTTCATTCATTAGATAGATTGAAAAGCGATTTTATGTAAACAAAACAAGACTTAGATTTTATACTCGCGTCGCCTTATGCAAATATGTTTGTGTATTTTTGCAATTTTTGATTTTCAAATCAGTTTCTCGGGCAATTTTTGACAAACATAAACTGTATTTTATACGGAAACTAGTGGTACTAGTTATTCTAGACAGAGAAAAGTTGTTTTTGTGAACTTTTGTACGGTCTATAAAAATGTACTGTGTAGACGGTCGCGTGATACTGTTTTTGAGAATTGCTAAAATTGAAAATTAATCTTAATTCTTGTGCTTCCAACCTTTCACCTTAGTTAAGCTTGTTCAAAGTGCGACGCTGTTAGGCTTGGGCTATGTATATATATTAGCATTTTTACAAAGATATACACATTTTTAAGTTTTAAAGTGTATTAATTCCAAAATCGTGCGTCAAAAGAATAACAAAGACAGAGAATGTCAAGCAATTACCAAAAAAAAACTTTTTGTCTCACTTTTATGCAAAACCATGATGTCATTGCACGTGTACAGATGTTTCGTGGTCGTCTCTGATTGGCTAACCGAGGTCACGTGTGCTAAATCCTGGCTCCTGATTGGCTTTGATACAGGTTGAGCTACCTATACTACTAATTGGAAGCATCTAAGTTTGTTTTCTATGGTTACCGTAAAAGGCAGTTCGTAAATAGCTTTAGGATACATTTTCTTTTATTATTGTCATTTCTACGTTTGGATATTCTACTGAATTGAGAACAAGCAATTTGCGTGCAACTTTAGCAGTAACGTTAGTAGGAGTAATGTCATTACTTGGCAGTGAAACCACTCGCCTAACGGCTCGTGGTTCCACTTGAGTTTTGAACATTTTATGACGTCATTTCTATGGTCGATGAGAGTATAGACCATGGAAAAATGCGGTCGATATGTTAATTACACAACTAGATATATTAGAATAAAAGGTGTTAATCCATTGTTGAAACATTGCTCCGAAGTTCATTATCTCAAGGACTTTATATAAGTACGTCCATTCAAGAGAATCGAAGGCTTTTTCAAAATCCAAAAATAATAACATACCAGGTAAATTTCTTTATCAGACATTTCAATTACATAAGATATCAATCGGATATTTTCACCAATGGATCGATTTTTAATGTACCCCGTTTGATCACTGTTTATCAGCATCGGCAGAACTTTCTCTAATCATTTTGCTATACATTTCGTCGCAATTTTGTAGCCATTGTTTAAAAGGGAGATTGGTCGCCAGTTTTTAGCGGAGCCCGCGGGCCGAAGGCCTGCCAGAGCACCATACTCATAGAACCTATGCCCGTCATTTTTCATGGTCATGGCTAGCGGAATGTTTCGCGGGCGCGTGTGTGCCCGCCCGCCCGTGTTGGAACAACATCCGGGATCTTGAAAGCAAGGCTTTGTTTTTCGCGCGGCCACACAGCCGTGAGCTCGGTAAACACTTTAGTTGTTTTTGTTGTGTTTAGCGGAGAATTAAAGTCGTTATTTCTCTGCAGTTTTTCGCGGTTTGCTACTCAAGACAGGGATACTAATTAAGGGATACACAGAAGCCGCTTTAGTGGAAAAAGAAGAGCTTTCAAGGGATAAAATCTTGCTTCGAGGAACTATATACGTTTTTGGCAATGCGAAGAGATGGGTTCGTTTTACGGATTTCAGCACCAAAGCGGAGGTTTAAAGAATTTCCAAGTACAGTAGTCGCCGGAGAGACTTAAAGGTAAAACAAATTAAATTTTTCGACGGGAATTTATCTTGATATCAATCTGTGATTGATATTTTGTTTGTGTTCTCGTTAATTTTGGAGAATTGTTTATAAACGTGTAGCTTAAATTCAGTTGTATTTTAATTTCTTGAATTTCATCGAAGACACGGCTCGGCCTTGATGCGCTGTAAATTGTACGCGTTTTGCTTCTAAACATAAACTAATTGAGATTTCAATAAAATTTTTCGAAAGAAAATTGTGTTGTCCATTTTTACGTGTTTGTTCATTCATTACATAGATTGGAAAGCGATTTTATGTAAACAAAACAAGACTTAGATTTTATACTCGTGTCGCGTTATGCAAATATGTTTGTGTATTTTGGCAAGTCAGTTTCTCGGGAATTTTGTGACAAGCAACAACTCTATTTTATTCGGAAAATAGTCGTAATAGTTATTCCAGACGGAGAAAAAGTTGTTTTTGTGAACTTTTGTACGGTCTAAATGTACTGTGCAGACGGTCGGGTAATACTGCTTTTCAGAATTGCTAAAATAAAATATTTGCTTGCGAATAGGATTTTTATGTTTTGTCCCACTGGGCTTATTGCTAGTTTTGTTACAGTCACGTAATAATGCGTAACACGGGAAAAGGGGTGGAGGAGATGGTCAATGCATTGCATCCCCTCTAGACAAAGTACTTGCTTGGTAACCTCGCGAATGTGGCTGTGCATTCACTCAAAATTTTTCATCGAGTGAGGACATTTACTTGAACTGCGAAAGTAAGGTAAGCAATATTTTTCTGCTTTTGATCCCCCTTTCTCCTCTTTTGGGGTATTCTTTTAGTAAGATTGTCTTTGGACCCTGTTTTCGTTACGGTTTCGGTTAAGAGCGCATAATTCTTTCGCGAGTTGAATTTCACACGTGTTTGTCCACATAGCAAGCATGTCAAGCGCTGTTCCGAAAGTCCTTATTTTGGGCCATTCATTCGTGAAACGGCTTCAATACGACTTAAAAGCTGGTTTCGACGCTCGTGCGGATAGCAATTTAAACCTTGAGGGCACTGCTACGACGCATCTGTTCGGCGTTGGCGGTCGTACCGTTCAAAAACTTCGTCTCTATGACCTCCACGTGGTTAGGCATCTTGCTCCTGATATAGTCATTCTGGAGGTCGGTACGAACGATCTTTCGGATTTAGGACCGGAGGTTGTTGGTTCGTCCATAGAAGAACTTGTCGGTTCGCTTTTAGACGAATTTTCGGTGAGTGTGGTCGGAGTTTGCCATGTCATACTACGTGGGGTTTCCTTCTCACATTCGGCGGTTTTTCTTCAACGCGCTAAGATTTTGAACAATTACGTCCGTGTCGTATTAGAGCCCTTTCGCAATGTTTTCTGTTGGTCTCATAAGGATTTTTCTAGTCCCCATAAGGATTTATATTTAGTGGATGGCGTCCATGTTAATTCTTTAGGGCAGTATTTCCTATATCGCAGCTACCGGGGTGCCATCTTGAAGGCTTTAGGTCTTCTTAGGTCTTAGGCTATTTCATCACACCCCTTCCATGGCTAGTTCCTGTTTTCATTTTTCTTTTAAGATTTATATACCTATCAGGTATTTCCAATGAATGATGCATGCCATGTAGCATCCTTCAGTGACACTGCAGTTGTGTTTTCTTGCCAGTGATGGGTCTTGATATCTATTACTTTTTAGTTTTATTTTGTTGCTCTTAAGGCTTCTCCTTCATCGTTATTTCGATAACATTCGATGTTTTGCCCTCTAGGTTATTATTATTACCTTCGAGGTTTCGCCCGCAAGGTTGTTATATTTACCTTCGAGGTTTCGCCCTCACGGTTGTTATATTTACCTTCGAGGTTTCGCCCTCAAGGTTGTTATATTTACTTTCGAGGTTTCGCCCTCAAGGTCGTTATATTTACCGTCGAGGTTTCGCCCTCAAGGTTGTTATTTTTACCTTTGAGGCTTCGCTCTCAGGGTTTTTGGGCATTTATAGGGCTTGCTGGTGCGTCGGCTTTTGTCTGACATGGCTTGTCCCTGCCCGTTGAGTTTATTATTATTTTTTTACTTATCTAATCGTTCAAATCTAAATTTTATTGTTTATAAGAGCTTCAGTTTCTGCCTTTATTTAATTTTTCTTTGCAGGTATGCCTCCTAAACGTTCAGCCAGGATTGCAGCCTCTTCTTCTAAGCCGCCAGCTGCCAAAAAACAGAAGAGAGGCAGCAAAACATCTGCAACTGCCACAGGAACTGTGGCGGCCAATTTGACCTCTGAGTCTACCGCAGTACCTCCAGTGTCAAGTGTACCACAAACCACACTTCCCCCTGAGTTGATTGACCAACTCATCAACAGGGTGGCAGATGAAGTTTCGCGTCGAATGTCCAGTACCAGTGGTCTACTTTCCAGTGGCCATGCCTTAGCAGAGGTTCCATTTACGAACATAGACCGCCCTCCAGCCACTGGCAGTTCTCTGGTTCAAGGCTCAATAGCAGATGTCCAGCAGACCTTGACAGGTGAGACCATCAGACCGAGACAAGCCATCCCTGACCAATTATTTGTCTTGTCAAGTTTACCACTTGATGCCCGTATCTCTGATAAGATCAGGGCCAAGATATGGAATCATGAATATATTGATTTTGGAATCCTTATAGCAAACCCAGTGTTAGAAAATAAATTTAGCATAACAGTAGGTAATGCTGAGAGTGGTGCCGCTCCCTCTCTCTGCCTTGAGCCGGTATCAAAACCAAAACAGATAACAAGCATTGAAATGTGGAATAGCTGTTTTTTAATTTTTGTAGGGGTTTACACCTCTAAGTACTCAACTGAGGCCCCCGCCCTCATGAAATACGGGGAGATTATTCAGGACTTGGCAGCCAGGGGTCATTATTGGAGATATTATGATCAAAACTTTCGTTTTCTGCGCCAAAAACAGGCCTCTGCTTTTCCCTGGGGTGTTTTGCACGGAGAATTGTGGCTTCGTGCTCAGTCTCCTCTAACCAGGAAATCACAGCCTGAAAAGGTTGCTAAGCCCCGGGCGCGGTCAGATTTACCAAAAGTTCCCCAGGGTTTTTGCTTTAAGTATCACCGGGGCCTTGCTTGTTCAGGCTGTTCTTTTAAGCATTCATGTTTTAAATGTTCAGGGGAACATAGGGCGACTCAGTGTAATTTTCGTGCCTCCAGTAAGCCCTCCAATAATAATAAAGAATGCCTTTAGGATCATACCAATTAGTCCTGATGATTATAATCTGCTTGGGATGCAGTGGCGAGGCCTGTATTACTATGACCGGTGTATGCCTATGGGATGCTCGAGTTCCTGTCTCACTTTCGAGACCTTCAGTACTGCAGTTGAATGGGTTGCCAGAAAGAAATTAAACATTGCCCACATTCTGCATCTTCTGGATGATTTTTTGATTGTAGCCTCATCGGCTAAACTATGTCAAGACCAATTGGATCTATTTTTGAATCTCTGTTCTTACTTAGGCATTCCCATGGCACCTGAAAAAACTTGTGGCCCTGCCACTACTTTGTCATTTGCTGGCATTGAATTAGATTCCATCCGCTCAGAGGCTCGCTTACCACTTGACAAAATTCACAAAAGCACACATCTGATCTCTGCATTTTTGGGGCGTAAGAAGCTATCTCTAAGGGAAGTCCAGTCATTGACTGGCCTGTTGAATTTTGCCTGCTCAGTTATCAAGCCAGGTAGAGCCTTTTTAAGGAGACTGATTGACCTAACGATAGGGGTTTGGTCACCTCATCATCTCATTCGACTTAATAAAGAGGTCAAAGAGGATCTTAAAGTTTGGCTTTCATTCCTAACAGAATTCAATGGCCGGTCTTTTTTCATTGATGAGGCCTGGCAAAGTTCTTCTAAATTGAACCTGTACACAGATGCCTCGGGTGCTCTTGGTTTTGGTGCAATTTTTGGCAGTAAATGGTGCTATGGGAAATGGCCTTCAGATTGGGCTCACTGCAATATTGCTATTTTAGAGTTCTATCCAATTGTTTTAAGTCTGTACCTGTGGGGACATGAAATAAGTAATCAATGTGTTTTGTTTTTCACTGACAATGAGGCACTTGTTCATGTTATCAACAAACAATCATGCAAAGACAAACTTTTGATGAATTTTGTTAGCAAGCTAGTGTCTATTTGTTTACGACATAACATTGTTTTCAAGGCAAAACATATTCCGGGAATCAGCAGTAATTTAGCAGACTCTTTGTCTCGGTTACAGGTACAGACTTTCAGACGGTTGGCTCCAACTCACATGGACCAATGCCCCACAGAGATTCCTCTGTATCTGCAGCCTCAGAACTGGCAGCCATAGTCTCAACCCTTATGAAATCGAGCCTGCAGCCATCATCCCTTCCTACCTACAAAAGGGCTTGGAAGCTATTTAATCAGTTTTTACATTCAACTTTTCATGGGGTATCTGGGGCACTTCCTATTTCACCTCCCAATTTAGCTCTTTTTATTGCATATCTGTTTGATAATCACTATGCTCCATCGACAGTTAATACATATGTTTCAGCATTAGGGTATTCCCATAAGCTGTCTGGATTTCCAGACCCGTCTAGAACCTTTTTATTATGCAAATGCTAAAAGGCTATGGTAAGATTGGAGCCCGTCTGGATAGTCGGCTGCCAATTACTCTTCCAATTTTACATAAAATCCTCGAAGCTGCTTCCAGATTTTCATGTTCAAAGTATCAAATTTGTCAATTTCAAGCTATGTGCTCGATTGCATTTTATGCCTTTCTTAGAGTCGGTGAAATGACTTCCACAACTGGCCTTGGTCCTCAGCCTTTACAAATACATCAAGTAGTGAAGCTGGTGAATGACTCCAATATCATAGTTTCTTTAAAAATTACTTTCCATGATTTTAAACACAGTTACAACCAGTCACCTTTTTCCTTGGTCATCAATCGTGCACCCGCTTTTTGCCCAGTTCAGTTGATGTTGGATTATTTAGCTCAACGGGGTAACAAACCCGGCACCCTTTTCATGACATTACATGGTCATCCAGTTTCTCGAACGAACTTCACCGATCAACTGTCCCTAGCAATTAAGTTCTGTGGGCTCAACCCGGCACGATATAAGGGACACAGTTTTAGGATTGGGGCCGCTTCTCATGCTGCAGATAGAGGATTGTCTGATGCCCAAATACGGGTTTTGGGCCGGTGGAAGTCCAATGCCTTTCATAGATATATCCGCATTCCTTGTGTTTCAACCTAGTTATTTGGGCAAGACCTACAGCTCGCGGGGGGAGCTGTGTCTTTTTTACTCTCAGGAATATGAAACTGATTAGCACGGGCAGCAGTTCTCATATTTCTTGGGTTTATTAGTTTTACAAATTAGGATACTCCAATTTTTGTTATTCCAAGGAATTAATGGGCTGTTGTTTTTAACGGCCTTTAATTGTTGTTGTTTGTTGATATGTTAATTTATGGCACACATAGCCATTTTAATCATTTAAAATTATGGTTTCACAACAATATTTGCCCATGATTTAGGGGACTGATTAGCAGGGGCAGCAGTTTCCGTAACCTGGTAGTTGAAGGCTTACGTTGAACTAATTAGCAAGGGTAGCAGTCTCGATATTTTTAGCCATTTCAATGATATTATGGTTTAGTAATTATAAGATTTGCCCACTATTTATGGAACTGATTAGCAAGGGCAGCAGTTCCATATCTCTTGTTGAGGTTTTTATCAACTTGCATTGTTTACAATCCAGTAATTCAAGGTTTATATTGAACTGATTAGCAAGGGCAGCAGTCTCAATATTTTCCTTTATTTTATTGAGTACAGTATCTATAATTTTTGTGGGTGCTGTATTCCCTGGGGTGGGGCAGCATTATAATTTTCATTATTATGCTTTTGGCGTTTTGGTGGCCCTCACCTTTACTGGTCCAAAATATTTCTAGCAGATTGTAAATATTTCATATGAATAACAAACTGGTTATTTTAATAAAAGCGGCGTTGGGCTTTCCCTTAGCCATTTTACTCCAAACCTTTGAGTGAGAGTAAAAATATTGTTGGCCAGTAAACAAGCTCAGTCAATACAGCACTCAGTTTATTATGTTTATAAGAGAAGCCCAGAGGGAAAACATAAATTGAAAAATAGCCCGGTCGTCAATCTTAATTCTTGTGCTTCCGACCTTTCACCTAAGTTAAGTTTCATCTTAGTTAAGCTTGTTCAGAGGGTGTTCAGAGGGCGCCGCTGTTAGGCTAAGGCTAACTATATATATTAAGAAGAAGATTATCTTTATTTTTTTTGGTATTAGTATATGTAATAAGACTACATGCTGTCCAATTTGGAAATAATTGGATGAAAAAAAATTCCGAGGACAGCCAAAATTGGACGAGGCCGTAGGCCGAGTTCAATTTGGCCGTCAGAGGAATTTTTTGAATCCAATTATTTCCAAATTGGACAAGCATGTAGTCCTCTTACTTATTAATTATATAGCTAGTGAGGAAATACAGCTTCCCAAGGAAAACTATGCGAACTGTCTCTGACAAAAAACAGACTGACATCTTAATAATTTTTTTTATTTTAATTCATTTTTAAATACATGCTGAAGCCCAAATAGAAATGAATTTCATTATCACAATTGAATTTAATAAATATAATAAATATAACAATACTGTAAAACGTTAAGGTCAAGCTGACCTGACTGCCAGAGGAATTCTTCGTCTTCTTCATTCAAAGCGTGAGATGCATTTTTTCGCTTTCCGTAACCCTTCACTCTCAATTCTCTTGCTTTCGCCTCAAGTTGTTGCCTTGACTTTTCAAATTCGCGGTCTCGCAAGATGCTGTGTTTTTGCCAGCGCTTTTTAAATAGCGGTCCAAAGCGCTCTGCATCACTGCCAGACTTTCTGGTTCATATTCGCCGCTGTCTTTCTTTCGAATTTCGGCAAAGAAGCGGCAGAGAATTGCATCTAGCTCTTCTGGAGGGATATCTTCAAAACGTCTCGCTTCGTTATTACGCTGGAGTTTCCATTCGTTGAAAACGTTCAGCCACGTTTTTGTGCTCTTGGCGGTGTTTGAGTTTTCGTTTCTGCTTCTAAGAGTATTAATTTCCTCTTCCTGCAACCATGGAAATCTCTCATTTGTGTTAGAACTGCTAAAGATGGAAAAATTTGGCAAATTTTCTTCACTGAATTCCTCCATGTTGTCAACAACAGTGGCGACCTGTCCTGCTTTCAGTGCTGACGTTTGCTCACTGCTGATTGGTTGGTTTCACAATCCATTGTTTTTTCTCGGATTTCATTGGCTGAAAGAAACTGTCCTATTTTTTCCCAAATAGGAAAGTTTATGCATTTTTACTCAAACTCCATATTGAAAACTGTCCAAATTAAATCCCAAAGTGGACAGTTCTGAGAAATTAAAGCATAATAGCCGTGCTGGATTAACTTACTGCTATATAATTAGTGAAATAATACCTCTTCGTTGTGAGATAGACATTTCACGGCGTTGAAATGCGTCATTCAAGCAGTCTTGGAGTTTTATTTTTCGCAAGTCTTGATAGCCGATAAACATTCTTGTGCAGTTATAAGGCCTTCACAGAGTTTTTGCTGTTCATCGTTAAGTTTTGGAAGTACATTGTCAGGGTTTAAGAAAAGGGAGGATGAGACGCCGTTTATATTAGATATTTGAGAGGTGTATAGAGTTTTGCAATTTTTTTCCATCCCCAGCAAGATTTTTTTGGGTTCTTCAACAAACTGATTTTGATCTGTTTTTAATTTGACTATGTGTTTCTTCTCATGTGAGCATTCCTCGAGATTTATGAAATACTAACTATTTCTTTCGTCGTGCTCGTACCACCTCGCTCTACTTCTAATTATTGCTCCTTTGGTTTTGTGTACAGTAATTTTCTGCATATCAAGTTTGACACGTTCCACTTCAGTGATTAAGTTAGCGTCACAGGGATTTTGATCAAGGAGTACGTTTAGCTGTTTTAATTTTCGAAGCAGTTCTTTTTCTTTTGACTTTTTGCTTTTGGCAAGACGCTTCGAAAAACGAATACAAAAGCTTCTGATCTCCATTTTAAACATTTCCCAGTAGAGTTTTCTATCAGCCGTTTCCTTATATTTTTTCTTGACCTGTATCAAAAAGAATTTCAAATTTGTTACAAATTCTTCATTTTCTAGCAAGGAGTTATTGAATTTCCAAAATCCTGGACCATATTTCCTTTGTACATTTTTGTGTTAAATTTTTGCATAAATTGGAGAGTGAACTGAATCATAATACGACTTCACATCAGATTTGCACGAACGGGGGATTAAAAATTTTGAGATAAGCCAATAATCTAAACGGCATCTTACCTTTCCTGAACTATTTCTCCAAGTGAAACGGACATCTGTAGGGTGATGAAACCTCCATATATCGACGAGATCTAAATTTTTAAACATTTCATTTATGCTGTA
Organism: Cladopsammia gracilis; assembly: GCA_022457155.1. Taxonomy (NCBI): domain Eukaryota; kingdom Metazoa; phylum Cnidaria; class Anthozoa; order Scleractinia; family Dendrophylliidae; genus Cladopsammia; species Cladopsammia gracilis. The sequence goes on along the minus strand of JAJGOT010000045.1, from coordinate 203,674 downwards.
TATTGTATTTTTTCTGTGATTAATATCTTTTCCGCCTGTCTTATCAATACTTTCAAGTGGGCAATTGAAGTCGTCTCCTAAAATAATATTTTCATTGGAGTAAGGACGCAATGTGCTCGTTAATGTGTTGTAAAAGGTAACTTGAGCGGTTTGATCTTTAGGTGCATAGATGATGACCAAACAGAAGTCTTCGCCGTGTTGAAATTTTCAATATTTAGTGTTGGCGGAATTAAGATCATCACGCCTCTACTATGCTTTGAACCATGGGAATAAAAAATGTCACCTCCCCATTCTGAGCGCCAAACGTTTTCAATTATTTTGTCGCTATACGTTTCTTGTAAAAAAGTTGTATCATATTTACCATTATGAAGCCATCGAAATAAATTTCTACGTTTTATCGATTTGTTAATGCCTTCTATGTTAAGAGAAACATATTTGAAACTCATCTGTGTAAAGATATGTTTTAAAAGACAACACTTGCGCAACTCCAAACAAAAACATTTGCCGTAAAAGGGTGTGCCAACGTACAAAATACAATAAAATACATAAAAACACAGAATACAACTTAACACCATTATAGTTAATTAAGCCGTTAAGCGGCTCACAGTATAGAAGGGATATTGTTGGAACAAAATGGATTTGCATTGAGAAGTAAGGAGTAGAATGGGGTGATCAACGGTTGATTTTCTAATACAAAAATTACCATCTACCGTCCAGGCGCTGTTCCAGTTTTGTTGCTTTTTCCGTTTCCATACTTTGGAAAACAGTTCACGTCTCATCTTCGTTTAATTCGCATTGATGTAGATGATATCAACACCATCAAAGAACCGGTCTAAGTTCAAGTTCCTGAGATGCTTTCTAGCTTCATAAAATTTCTTCTTTGCTTTGTAGGATTTGAACTTCACGATAATTGGCTTCGGTTGGTTGGAGTTTTTGTTGGGTAATCTATGGCAGATGTCAATATCAGCTTGAATGGTGACGTTCAGCGCATTTCCGAACATAATGATGTGGTTGACGATGTTTTCGTCGGTTTGTTCTGGAATGCCGTGAACTTCTAGGTTATGTTTACGAGAGTACTGTTCCAGATTGTCGATTTTTAACCTCTCTTTTAATTTTATCTTTTTTATTTCTCCACAGGAAGGCAGACAGTTCAGATTGCGTCTTTTGAATTACGTTTTCTGGGACATTCAGCATTGAGGGTACATATATCAGTTGAGATACACCTGTTGCTTTTGCTAAAAGGGTTTGACCATATAAAGAGAGATCGCGGGATTGCCAAATATCCAGTTTTGTCTTCATTTTTTGAATTTTCCTTCATTATTTTTGACTTTATCATTCGATAAGAAAGTTCCAAGTGTTTTAATTGGGTCTTTTACAAACTGAAAGTTCAGTATTTTGCTTTTGTTGTCTTTAAAAAAGCCAATCCACATCGCTTTTGTTTTCTTCTGATTTAGATTGAGTCCGAAAATTTCGCTAAAGGTGTTGATTTGCAGTAGGGAAGTCTTAAGGGAGTCAATATTCCCTGAAATAAGAGTTGTATCGTCTGCAAATTGTGATAGCTTAACCTGTTGGGAATTTGGTAGCGTGATGCCGTTACAATTTGGTTCTTGCGCAATTTTGTTGCCAAAATTTCCACTACGAATATAAACAAAGGACTATGCGGACAGCCCTGTCGCACTCCTCTCGATATTTTAAAATAGTTCGTCATAAATCCAGCGTTCATAACCCCGCTTTCAATGTCGTTGTAAAGAATTGACATCCAGTTCCTGATTTTCGGACCGAAAAAAAAGCATTATGAATGAAGCCCCATTCTAATGTGTCAAAAGCCTTCTCGAAGTCTATAAATAGAAGAATGTCAGCAATGTTGTTGCTTTCCGTATATCCCATTAAATCATTTAACAGTCGTACATTCTGACCTATGTATCTTCCTTTTATAAAACCAGTCTGATCAGGGTGTATTAAATTTGGCAGGCGGGGTTCCATAGGCATTGCAATTATTCTTGAGAAGATTTTATAATCAACATTTATGATGGGTTGTGGGTCGCCAGTTGGTTATTTACTGACAACATCGATTAAAATAGTAACACTACTCAAAATTAGACTTGTATTTTACTGTACTTTGTATTTTGTACATGACTGTAATGTAATGTACTGTAGTTTTGTAATTAGATGTGAGTAATATCCAATAAAAAAAACTATGTTTGGGGAAAACCCTCCGCGATGGGGCGTGTAATATGTTTGGTATTCGGCGTCATTCCAACCCATCACTATGTCCAGTATAGACTTATGTTGCTACTACAACTGAACTCGGAATGACCTTGAAAAATGGTTACCTGTTACATAGCTTTCGCTCTGGTTCTGCCATCATTTTAGCTTTAGGCGCTCAGCTAGCGGATGTTATCGACCACGTGGGCTGGCAATCGAATTCGACGGCTTTGTACTATTTAAAGTTGGCTCAAGTCCTTCGACCTGGTGGCCCATAAGATATTCTTGTGTTGCAAGATGGGAATTATGTTTCCCTGAAAATTGTCTACCAATTATATGGATCTGAATTCTCTAAAAAACTTTGTTTCGGCTTTACCCGTCTCTTCTCGGCCTCATTCGCTTAAGCGCAGCTTCTCTGCCTAACTAGTGTTCTAACTTTTTCTCACTTCGTGTTTCCCTGTTATTTTTCACTTCTATGCCTGTTAAATTTTCGTTTTGGATTTTGGGTTTTGGGTGTTTCGTTTTTAGGTTTTTCTTGTTTAGTTTGGGGGTATTTTTGGAGGTGTGATAAATATCTGCGATATTGCTTGTTGTGACAGCTGACCCCAATCTTAATCCGCATAAGCATGAGAGAGAGCGCTGCAAATAGATTACTGTTCAAAACAATGAAAAGGTGCATTAAATGCGGAGAAATTGGGAGGATAAAATCGCCAGAATCTATGCAAATTGAGAACGGGTATCCAAACCTCCTTTACGGTATTGATTATATTTTGTTCTCTCGTACTTGAATCGTATGTGTTTTTCTCTATTCCTGGTTTAACGTTTGCTGTCCATATCGTATCATGCCTAAGTATATATTTTAAATTTATTCATGCAATCCATTGGTTTCAAATATAAACATACTTTATCGAGGACCCTCGTCTGGGGCGGACTAACCTGGACAGCTGCCATTAGTAATTAGTACGTCATCGATAGCTGCATCACTCCTACGCGAACCTCCCATCTTTCCTTCAAAAGTTACCTATAAAGATGAATATAAAGGAAAGTATCGCATCATCATAATGACCTGGACGTGATCTTTCAGATAAATCGTTAACAACAACAAAAGCAGCAGAAAGGGCAAGGGTGAAAATTGAACATTTTTACCTTCAAAAGTATCTAACTATTAACTACTAACCTTGACCAGAAATATTCATTAAGCCCTTAAGTTACTGATTTCGATTAATTCTGCTTTTTTTTCTAACTTCGTACGAGTTAAAAACTAATATATATAGATAGCCTGAGCCTAACAGCGTCGCTCTTTGAACAGAAAGCCGATGATAAACTTAACTGAGGTGAAAGGTCGGAAGCATAAGAATAAAATTGACGACCGGGCTATCTTTTAATTTTAGCAATTCTCAAAAACAGACTTACGCGACCGTTTGCACAGTACATTTAGACCGTACAAAAGTTCAAAAAAACAACTTTTTCTCCGTCTAGAATAATTAGTACGACCAATTTCCAAATAAAATACACCTGCTGCTTATAAAAAATGTCCGAGAAACTGATTTGGAAATCAAAATTGCAAAAAATACACAAAATATTTGCATAAGATCACGCGAGTGCAGTTTACAACTTTAAAATCCAATTCTTGTTTTGTTTTGTTTACATAAAATCGCTTTTCAACCTATGTAATGAATGAACAAACACATAAAAATAGACAACACAATCTTCTTTCGAAAAATTTTATTCAAATCTCCATACGCTTATGTTTAAAAGCAGAACGCGAACCATTAAGAGCTAATCGAGGCCGAGATGTCTCCGATGAAAGAAATCAAAACAACTGAATATAATTGAGCGCGTTATAAACAATTCTCCCGAAAACTAGCGACAAGACAAAAAAGTAAATCACAGATTGATATCAACATAAATTCCCATCGAAAAATGTATTTGGTTTACCTTTAAGTTCCTCCACTGCTTGGAAATTGTTTAAATCTCCGCTTCTTCAGTTCTGAAACCCGAAGTGACAAACATCTTCCCGCATTGCTCCCATCCTTTTATCTCTGAAAGCTCTTATATTTCCACTAATAGCGGCTTCTGAGTATCCCTTAATTAGTATCCCTGTCTTGAGTATCAAACCGCAAAAAAATTCTGGAGAATAACGACTTTAATTTGAATCGGTTTTCTCCGCTAAACACAGCAAAACGTCAAAAGTGTTTTCCCATTTCACGTGAAAATTGCAAAGATCCCGGATGTTGTGTGGCGTCATACGCGCATGTTTTGCGACGGTCTACGCGCCCGCGAGTTAGCCCTAAGCGACGGCGGCGGCCGGCGACAGTGGCCGGCGACAGCGGCGGGCACACAACGCGTCCGCGAAACATTCCGCTAGCCATGACCATGAAAAATGACGGCCATGGGTTCTATTCTCTGGTTCTATGAGTATGATGCTGCGCAGCCAGGCCTTCGGCCCGGCAAGAGCTCCGCAAAAAAGTTTTGTGACGTCCGAATTAGCCACCTTTTTACCATAACTGTAAAATTTCCCGCGCGCTCATTGGCTAAAAGCTATTTTTTAAGCCACGGCTACACGTTATAACATTGCTATATAACATTTTTTTAGGTTCAACAATGTTAGAACGTGTAACCGGCATGTTAGATTTTTTTTTATCTAACATTTTTTGTTAGAAGAATGTTTTGATTTCGATCAAACACTTCTTCCAACAAGAAATGTTAGACAAACGTCATCTAACATGCTGGCTACACGTTCTAACATTGTTGAACCAAAAAATGTTATATAACAGTGTTAGAACATGTAGCCGGGGCTTTATACTTTGAATGACGTCATCGATCACGCCACCCGCGACTAGCACGTGGGAAAACAAATGATTTTGGCTTTAAGAAGAAATACAGCTGGGTGGTTTGCAAGATACCTGCTTTCTCCGTCTAATTCGGGGAATTGTCGCCGTTTAAAATCAAATATTAAACTTGCCATAACTAAAAACTCCACACTTGTTAAAGCTCAAAGGTTTGAAACAGAATTTAGGTCGGTTGTGGACTCGAGGACGTCGGTAACCTGGCAAACTTTAAATCGAGTCGAGAAAGGAAGAAAAATGCTAGACTTCATTCAGCAAACTTTCGTCATCACCACAGAGGAAAATGCGCTCATTATGAGGTGGAAAGAAAGGTAAGTACACGAATGACTTAAAAGTTTACTTCGCATTCTTGTCTGTGAAATCAAACGTTTCCGTGATGATCAAAGTTTCAATGCGCTCGATTCCTTTTATAAATTCATTTCTCTGGATTTGGAGGCCAAATTGAACATGATAGCTCTAAGCAAAATATTGAACATGAAAGCTCTAAGTAAAATGCTTTTGTTATGGTAAATAGCAAATAGATTAAAGCAGGCCTCTGATAAACAATGTTTGACACCATAGCACGGTCAAAACAGTTGGGGAATTACTCGCTTCCCACGCAATTCCAAACCTTGTTTTGACTATGCTATGGCGTCAAACATTTATCACAGGACATATAATGGCCAATTAAAATATTTTTGTTTAATATTATAATGAAATTCGGCGGCTGCACTGTACACGGTTCAGGTCTCACTGACTGTGGTCCCACTTTAGAGTTAAAGCGCGCTTGTTCAATCAAGATTAACCCTCGGACGTACACGTTAACGTATACCCCGACCGTGGTACCTCCCCTTGGGTACTTGCGATGTTGCAATATTTCGGAAATATTTTACATCTAATAGATAGCCCGCGATGTGCTTTACAAGATAAGGTAAATATTATGGGTTGTGACGCTTCTGGGGGTCCGTGACGTCATCCAGAATGGCCGCCAAGACGGCCGCCATCTTGGATTTTACTAAAAATTCAAATATCGGAAATTGCAAATATGGTTTGCTAGAGGTGCAAAATAACATACAATTAAACATTTTAATGCGTTTGGTAGCATTTTATGTTTTTTTTTCACCGAAAAAAAGTGAAAAATACGCATTTTTACTAAAAAATGGCTTGACCATATGTTACTTATGACATCATATCTCGTTACCATAGCAACCGGTTGTCGCCAAACTTTACCAAAACGTGTCTTAAGGATAAATGAACAGTCACTAAAAACGGCATGTGCTAAGCGTAAATGGTCTTGAAAATATCGGAGAAAAACCTTAACCCCCGCCCCTGGGTACGTCCGAGGGTTAAAGGACACTGTTCTGCCGAAATAACGAAATTGTTATTTGACCAAATGACACCAAATATACAACTAAATTGGATAAAAAGCTTTTATAGAGCGCAACAGAAGCAGCAGTTTGGACAAAAAGTGATGGATTACAAGGATTGAAGTGGATAACAGGGGCCGGATTCACAAAATCCTATTTGAGATATATCCTAAAATATAACTTAGGTGATATTAGTAATATTCATGAACGATATCTTCTGTTCTTAGAACAGCAGATATGAACACGCTGGAACATAGACGCATAGAACAGTCGCTGATAATATTTTTATAAATGCTACAAAGGGAACGGCCCAAGCTATGTAGCCGACTTTTTTGAACCCCGAATTACTCACTACAACCTAAGAAATACTGGTCTTAACGTAACTCAACATTCTTACAACAGCAAATTCCATCATAATTCGTATTCATTTGTTATTTCTCGCATCTGGAACAAACTACCATGTTCTGTTAAAACCGCTCCTAATTTACCGTCTTTTAGAAGAAAACTGAAAACTCTTATTTTTACCGGCTGCCAATGCAAAAGCTGTCTATAATCTTTCGACATTTCAGTGTATACATTGCTTCTGTTTAAATATATATTTATAAATAGTTACATTTAATAGCGATTAATTTAGATTTAAGAATTTTTAGACTTTGTAAATGTATTTTATAGTCAGCCACTTTTATCATGAGCCTCTGGCTCGGGAGATTGGGCAACCACTCCCCGTGTACCTGACGGTAAATAAATTATACCTTATACCTTATACCTTATAAATATTTGATGGGCGATCAGTATCCATATATGATAAAAAAAGTGTTTATAAAAAACATTGAAGCTGATCTAGATAAAAAAACATATCGTTAAAAGACTGAATTTTCGACTGCAACTGCGGTCTTCATCAGAGTAACTAAAATATGCAGTTCGAGTGTAATATGTCAAAACTAAATTAAGAAGTTACTTTATTCCCTGGGGTTTCAATAATGTCTTATAGACAGAAGGGAATGGCTACCGCTCGTTCACCGAATTTTTGTCCATTGTGGAGTGCCATGATTCCAAAAAGATTCTTTTGTGCCAATTGTTCACATTCTTTTCTAAAATTTCCACATAGCTAGTGTCAATGTCATGGTCAGTGGTTTCGGCGTGATCTTTAATTGCTGACTCTTTGTTATTATTAGTTCCTGGTTTATGCTCCCCGATCATCTGACGCTACCGCAAGACACTGTCATAAAGATCCCGCTACGTCCCATCAACAGCTGTATCGGCTCACCGACCTACGAATTAGCCAAATATCTGGCTTCTATTCTGAAACTCTTGCAAAAACAACAATGAGTACAGTGTTAAGAATGCTAAAGAATATGCGGAATTTGTTAACAACCAAACGATAGAGGCGGACGAACAGATCGTGTCTTTTGATGTTACTGCACTTTTCACTTATTTCCCAGTAGACCTAGCACTGGATATTGTCGACCGGAAGTTACGTGAGATGCATGAATGGGAATTGCACACACGACTAATACAAAGCCAGATTATGTTTTTGCTGACGTTTGTACTGACGAACGGTTATTTTACGTTCGAAGGCATACATTATCATCAAGTATTTGGCTGTGCAATGGGATCACCGGTTAGTGCCGCCATCGCAGAGTTGGTGATGCAAGAAGTTGAAAAAATCGCTCTCAACATGTCAAATGTCAAACCACGGTGGTGGAAACGATACGTGGATGATTCGTGTGCTTGCTTGAAAACTAAAGACATCCAAGTTTTTCACGACCATCTCAACTCGATCAACCCAAACATACAGTTTACGGTGGAACTTCCATCAATCTCATCCCAAAACCACCAAACCATCGCATTTCTTGACACACGCAGCACAGTAGAAAGATCGGGGAACATTACTGTTAGCGTACATCGCAAAGCAACTCATACTAACAAATACCTGGATTTCGCGTCTCATAGCCCCGCCCAGAGCAAACGTGCGGTTGTTAAATGCCTGGTAGACCGCGCAGAAACCATCCCATCCAACGACACCGAAAAAGATCGAGAACGACAACAAGTCATTAATGACTTAAAAGTTAATGGTTATACTGATAAATTTATTGAGAAGTGTCGGGCCCCCAGACCACCGGCTGCAACTCAAACACAGGATACAGATACGCGGCCAAAAGCTTTTGCCACCTTGCCATACGTAAAGGGCGAGTCAGAACAAGTCAGAAGTGCACTCAACAAAGCGAACATAAAAACTGCTTTCAAGCCTATAAAAACACTCGCCCATTGTTTTAGGAAACCAAAGGATCGCTCAAAAGAAATAAAAACAAAAGGCATTGTGTACAAGGTTAAATGCCGATCGTGTGATTTCACATACATTGGGGAAACAAAGAGATCGTGGAATTCACGTGGCGGGGAGCATAAACCAGGAACTAATAATAACAAAGAGTCAGCAATAAAAGATCACGCCGAAACCACTGACCATGACATTGACACTTGCTATGTGGAAATTTTAGAAAAGAATGTCAACAATTGGCACAAAAGAATCTTTTTGGAATCATGGCACTCCACAATGGACAAAAATTCGGTGAACGAGCGGAAGCCATTCCCTTCTGTCTATAAGACATTATTGAGACCCCAGGGGATAAAGTAACTTCTTAATTTAGTTTTAACATATTACACTCGAACTGCATATTTTAGTTACTCTGATGAAGACCGCAGTTGCAGTCGAAAATTCAGTCTTTTAACGATATATTTTTATCTAGATCAGCTTCAACGTTTTTTATAAACACTTTTTTATCTTATACCTTATACATCCTAAGATACGTGCAACTTAGGAGTCTCCTAAATTCATTAGTCCTTGAAAATGATCGATTGCCGTAGATAAGCCAATCTACCGTGGCTCAAAAGTGACCTGCAGAAAGTGTCACACTTTTTCCCTTTTAGCGCTGTTATCCCTCCGCTCATGCCTACAATGTCTGTCGGGCCTGTTTTCACTGGATATAAGCACTGTTATGCCTCCACTCATGCATACAATGTATGTCGGCCCTGTTTTTACTGGATATAAGCGCTGTTATGCCTTCCCTCATGCTTACAATGTATGTCGGGCCTGTTTTCACTGGATATAAGCGCTGTTATGCCTCCGCTCATGCTTACAATGTATGCCGGGCCTGTTTTCACTGGATATAAGCGCTGTTATGCCTCAGCTCGTGCTAACAATGTATGTCGGGACTGTATTCACGGATATAAGCGCTGTTATGCCTCGGGTCATGTTTACAATGTATGTCGGCCCTGTTTTGACTGGATATAAGCGCTGTTATGCCTCCGCTCATTCTTGCAATGTATGTCGGGCATGTATTCACTGGATATAAGCGCTGTTATGCCGCGGGTCATGTTTACAATGTATGTCGGCCCTGTTGTGACTGGATATAAGCGCTGTTATGCCTCCGCTCATTCTTACAATGTATGTCGGGCATGTATTCACTGGATATAAGCGCTGTTATGCCGCGGGTCATGTTTACAATGTATGTCGGCCCTGTTTTGACTGGATATAAGCGCTGTTATGCCTCCGCTCATTCTTACAATGTATGTCGGGCCTGTTTACACTGGATATAAGTGCTGTTATGCCTCCGCTCATTCTTACAAGATATGTCGGGCCTGTTTACACTGGATATAGGCGCTGTTATACCTCCGCTCATGCTTACAATGTATGTCGGGCCTGTTTTGACTGGATATAAGCGCTGTCATGCCTCCGCGCTTCCTTACAAAGTATGTCGGGCCTCTTTTGACTGAACTTATAAGCGCTGTTATGCCTCCGCTCATTCTTACAATGTATGTCGGACCCCTTTAACTGGATATAAGCGCTGTTATCCCTCCGCTCATGCTTACAATGTATGTCGGGACTATTTTCACTGGATATAAGCGCTGTTATGGTTCCGCTCATGCTTACAATGTATGTCGGGCCTGTTTTCACTGGATATAAGCGCTGTTATACCTCCGCTCATGCTTACAATGTATGTCGCGCCTGTTTGCACTCGTTATAAGCGCTGTTATGCCTCCGCTCATGCTTACAATGTATGTCGGGCCTGTTTTCACTGGATATAACCGCTGTTATGCTTCCGCTCATGCTTGCAATGTATGTCGGGACTGCTTTCACTGGAAAAATAGTTTCCCTCCCTCCCCCGCCCTTCCCGTCCCTCCTCCTTTAGTCTTTTCCTTGGCTTTTCAAGATGGTGGCCACGATCAATGTACCTTTTGGATTCCGTTAAAAAATGCCAGCTCTGCAGGCTAGTAAACCGGTTAAAATTCCAAACAAAAATAAATTGGTGAAAAGGTGTTTGTAATGAAATAGACCTTTTGCTGTTCGTTACGGCAAAATACGCATTCATTTGCGCCAATAGTCAGTCAATAAAACGAATATGCAATCGTTTACGCGAAACGTACACTCATTTAGGAAGTTTGCATAATTTTTGGCATTCAATTGTATTTTTGGTCATTCAATTGCGCCTTTGGGTATTCAATAAAGAACAATAAACTTTCATTTGTTGAATATTTATATTATTAACACGATACGAAGAGTCAACTACGATAATTGACAATCAATAGCGCGTAAATAACTTTTATTTGTATTTTTAGCACACTGATTGACAATCAATAGTGTAAATATACAACCTTTGCAGCGGTCGTAACAAACATTAGGGTGATTTTACAAACAATAGTGGGTTTGTAAAATTCAATTAACAAAAATCTACTTTCAGTTAAATAGTCCATTTTATTATTACTTTTATGAAAACAAAGACTGTTCATCAAAACTATCCCTCGATTAAGTCACGGTTCATGCAGCGAGGCAAATACGTTTGCATAAACCTATACCACTGTGTACACTTAGCCTATTCAGCGTTGAAGAGCCTCTGCATGTAGTAGCAGCTGGGTGTGAAACCCTCCAAGCAGGATACCTCTTGCTATAGCCTCGTCTCTATTGCCCATTCGAGCTTGTACTTCGACCTGGAAATGTCTGTATTGATAGCTGCTTTCAGCGCGCTTATTGCTTGCTCCACAATGTTAAGAAACGGGCTATAGGCTGGGGGCTTTTCAAGCTCTGTGTTAGCACCCGGGTTCCCTGGATAATTGTGTGCACTCGCGCCGTCATATGTGAATATGACTGTCTCCTCAGGGTCCAAGTTAAGCCTCGCTTGTCCCAGGAAGTCTCTAAACCGCACGGTATTCATTCCACCAAGAAACGCAGAATGGAAAACCAGAGCGTTGATTGGAGATATATGCCCTCTCTGGCCATAAACTTGCCTATAGGCTCTCTCTACTCGTCTTGCTCTCCTGTGACTCCTGGCCGTCCAAATCACGGTTGTAACCACATTCATCCACGAACATGGTGTGGCGTAGCACTGCGTGATTCTAATTTGCATATTGCCGTCTTCTATCTAGGACATCTGGCCGGTTCCTGTCAGCTGGGAGGGGCCTTGCCAGTTTTACTTTGAAGAGCATACCATTGAGTGTTCTTGCCACTGTGCTGTCGTGGATGACTGGCTTGGCCGGAAGGCGTCGCCGAAGTTCTCGATTGATTTGGTAAAGGGTTAGCAAACAGTTCTCATTGATAATCTCCTCCAAAAAATCCCTCATCTCATCGTCCACATGAACATGGTTCAGCCCGCCTCGTGGTCTTTCATGAATTCTACCTTCTCGGATATACCGCGCAACAATTCCCCTGGCTGTCGACCTGTTCACCCCAAGGGTATCAGAAACCATGAGATAGTCTTCGTCTTCGCACTCGAACGCCCTAACAATGCGTTCTCTGTGCTCGAGCGGGATTCTGTTTGGTCGGGGCGGCATTTCGTGTCGCACTGGCTGGTATAGTAAGTGTATGTACAGTACTGTACTGGATCAACCAAACTAAAACAATATCTGTCATTTTATGTGCTTTTTGTGTGTCATAATGTTGTGAAAAGTTACATAACCCTGGCTCTTTGTAGCGGAGCACTCGCTGCGCAGCCCCATACTCATAGAACCCATGCCCGTCATTTTTCATGGTCATGGCTAGGGGAATGTTTCGCGGGCGCGCGTGTGCCCGCCGCCCTCCGCCGCCCTCCACCGCCGTCGCGCAGGACTACCGTAGCTCCGTCGCGCAGGACTAGCTCGCGGGCGCGTATGACGTCGCAAAACATGCGCGTACGACGTCATGTTGAAACAAAAGCGAGGCTTTTTATCGCGCGGTTACACGGCCGAATGTCACGTCAGCTGAGAAAACACTTCAATGATGTTTTGCTGTGTTTACCGCGCGGAGGAAACGGTTTAAAGTTTCACTTTTTTCAAACAGTGGTCAAGACCGCATTTGAGACTTCGAAATTCTTCAAATCAAGCCGATTTGGAGGAATATACAGCTAAGTGCTTATTTTTGAACCTGATTTCGTTTTAAATTAAAGCTAGTATCAATGCGGGAGATGTTTGTTTTTTTACGGATTTCAGAAGCGGAGATTTGAATTTCCAAGCAAGCGAGGGACTTAAAGGTAAAACAGATTACATTTTTCGATTATGTATTGTTAGTTTTGGAGAATAGATTTATAAAACGTGTTACATTCAGTTGTACCGATTTCTTGAATTTCATCGAAGAAAGCTTGAGGTACGCGTTTTGCTTTTAAACGTAAACTATTATAAATGGAGATTTGAATATTTTTTTCGAAAGGGGATTGTGTTGTCCATTTTTATGTGTTTATTCATTCATTAGATATATTGAAAAGCGATTTTATAAACAAAACAAGACTGATTTTATAGTACAGTTCTATCTTCACTCGCATCGCCTTATGCAAATATGTTTATGTATTTTGCAATTTTGATTTTCAAATCAGTTTCTCGGGCAATTTGTGACAATCAACAAGTGTATTTTATTCGGAAAAGTAGTCGTACTAGTTATTGTAGACGGGGAAAAAGTTGTTTTTGTGAACTTTTGTACGGTCTATAAAAAGGTACTGTTAAAACGTGCTTACATTCAGTTGTATCGATTTCTTGAATTTCATCGAAGAAAGCTTGAGGTATGCGTTTTGCTTTTAAACGTAAACTATTATAAACGGAGATTTAAATATTTTTTCGAAAGAAGATTGTGTTGTCCATTTTTATGTGTTTGTTCATTCATTAGATAGATTGAAAGCAATTTCATAAACAAAACAAGAAGCTGTACACAGCTTGAACTCGTGGCACCTTTAACTCATTGCAGCATTGATTCCTGAGTGAATTGAGTGCTTTTACGGAAAAACATAAGCTTGAAATTATGTCTAATCAAAGGCTCCTAAGAGCCAATCCGAGAAGAAGAAATGCTACCGCGTAACGCGTAACGCGTAACGCGTAACGCGTAACGCGTAACGCGTAACGCAATATTGCCGTAAGCTTACGTTGTCACACTGACACGGTTCGATATATATATTTTTTAAATTAAACGTAAGGATTTTTGACGAACGAAAAAAAAAGTACATCACTTTCATAATGTCCAGTTTGAAAAAAGAAAAAAAGACAAAAAAGAAGGACTTTATGGAGAGTCGAACTCGGGCCATCCCGCGTAACGCGTAACGCGTAACGCAATATTGCCGTAAGCTTACGTTGTCACACTGACACGGTTCGATATATATATTTTTTTAAATTAAACGTAAGGATTTTTTCCTGTCACACTGACACGGTTCGATATATATATTTTTTAAATTAAACGTAAGGATTTTTGACGAACGAAAAAAAAGTACATCACTTTCATAATGTCCAGTTTGAAAAAAGAAAAAAAGGAAAAAAAGAAGGACTTTATGGAGAGTCGAACTCGGGCCATCCGGGACTAAGGCACAAATTCAATCCACTGCGCTGTTCAAGAACACATACTACATAAATTTTATTATTTTAAGCCATATACGCATCACAACGCATGTTTAGGTTGCAAAATCCTTTCAGATCGATTTTAATGTTGCACTAAAAACTCCAAATGCGAAACATCTGTAAGCTTATTGTTGTCTATATTCGGTTACATCGAATTAATTATTGTTATCGTCGGATTCATCTTGAATTCCTGTTACGAAACGTGTTCGTAACAAAGCATTTTCTCACTAAGTTTACAGCTGTTGGAAGGAGCGAGTGAGTGAGTGAGTGAGTGAGTGAGTGAGTGAGTGAGAGAGTGAATTTTATTTAAACACCGTTGCCGATAACCCGTTCATCATGCCATCACGTATACACGGGTTTAAAAGTAAGACTACACTGCATTCACTAGATTCAGTAACTGACACTTAAGCTCGACCCGGAGCTCGATCGCTAAGCAAATGGTAAGTTTAATATATAAAACACAGAACTTGCCAAAGCAAAAATCCCACAGGAATAAGCGGCGAACACAATATTAAACGGTCCTATGTATCCATGAACGCCTTGAATTGTCTTGAAAATGTGCAATTGGACGCTATAGTTCTTTATCTTGCTTCTCGACTCAACACACGAGTGGTTATAGGGGGGGGGGGGGCACTCTGGGGCACCCACCGCTAAATTTTAGCCATCTTGAATCACCCACCGCTAAACTTTAGCGGTTCTAAAATCACCACCGCTCCAATACAGCGGTAACCAATTACCGCCTTCATTTAGCGCCAATCACTCTCCGTCAACTTCAAGCGATCTTAAAGCCGATGCCCATGCGCAAGAGTGTGTATTCCATCTTCGCAGATAAATCTTTTGTCATCGTCTGAGCTTTATTCAGTGACACGTTGAAAGAATAACAAGATGGCGCAAGAAATGTTGGGAAAGGTAAACGTCGCTTTTACTGCGTTGGCAAAAGAATACTTAACACTGCAAAAACATCTTGACAAATGCTATCAAGAAATCCAAGCAACTGAACATGGCAAAATGAACCTACAAAAAAACCGATAGAAAAGAGAAGATAAAGAAGGTACTGAAATCAATGATAAACACAACACATTTGTCTTTTTCTTATGGCGGCATTGTTGAAGAAGTTGCCCACAATGAAGATGAACTAATAACACTTTTGAAGAAGTTGTCAACTGCAATTTTGGATTGCAAGAAGAAGATTTTAATGTTCGCTTCAAGGCAAGGAAAGCTACTAAAAGATGCTAAAACAGGCCTGGAACCGTGTATGTTTAAACATGTAATAACATCATGCGATTTTTCAACTTCCTATTCTAATTTCTTGATAGCATTGTACCGCCTTTATGAAGAATATCCCAAATTATCTTATTGTACTGTTCCAATGCGATTGTTTAGGAATAATATGCGAATAATTCGGGAAATTTGTGAGGATGAACCAGTTTTCAGGAAGAACATTTGGCTTATTTTGAATAATGTACACAGTCTTTCACACAAGTAGATTGATCTGCATGGCAAATTAAACGATAAAACTCAATTTTATTTCTCGTTCCTAGGAAGCTGGCGCGTCAGACTATGATTTCAAAAACGTGATCACGCGTGATCCAATTTTTCAGAATCGAGAATAATTTAAATGCTAGAAGGTTTCGTTGTTTGTCAGATTATGATTTCATTAAACGTGATCACGCGTGATCCAATTTTTCCGAATCGAGAATAAATTAGATCACGCGTGATCTAATTTATTCAGAATCGAGATTAATTTACATGCTAATTCAAGAAGGTTTCGTTGTTTGCCAGACTATGATTGCAAAAAACGTGATCACGTGTGATCCACTTTTTCGGAATCGAGAATAATTAAGATAGCTTTTGAACATCACTCAACGGTATCCACGAATTAAATTTGCCAGAATAGCCTTTCCATTTTACCAGGGCTTTCTTTTTCTTGTAATCGCGGCGAATAACCTTTTCAATTCGAAACACGCTTTGTGTTGTCCTTTGAAGTTCCGGTTCGTAAAATGAACCAATTATTTTTTCTCCTAACAGATCAACTAATTTATACGTTACCGGATTTGTGTTCAATATTTCGTCAATAACAAATATCTCTTCGGTCCAGTTCGGTGTGAAACCTTTGGCGAATATTTTTTGTTTATATTTCGATATACGGACCTTGTCACCGATTTTAGATTTTAGATTTTAGATTTTAGATTTTTGATTTTTAGAATAAAGTAAATCTTCAGATAAATTAGCAAAAACCTTGGACTCCTTTTTTATTAAACTCGCCGCTGCGGGAGTCATGGCCATACTAGAATGGAAACTGTGATTATATTGATCCACTAATGTGTCAAGTTTGTCAAAGTAAACTGTATTATTGTTCGCCGAAAAAAAGCTTCCAGAGTTTCGTTTTTATCGATCTCTTCCAGCGTTCGACAACAGATTATTTTTCTTCGTTCTCCGTCGTATACAAAGCTATACCATGCTTCTTTAGCAGATCTTGAACAATGCGGTTCCAAAACTCACTTCCTTCATCACTCCAAAGCATTTGCGGTTTTCGCTTCGTTTTAAATATATCTTTAAAAGCATCAGCAACCGACTGTCCTTTTTTATCTTTCAAGGGCCGTATCCAACCATATTTTGAGAAGAAATTGATAACCATCAGGAGATATTTTATTCCTTGGTTTCACTTCGAAAATTTCCCCATCTCGACTAAATCCGCGGCCCAGATCTTGTCGACTCCATATGCCATCACTCTTCGCTTTGGAAAGCGTCGCCTGATTGGCCGGTGTAACTCGTTTGCCAGATTTTGAGTCCAGCCATCACTCAAAACCTTCTGTCGTTTTTTGGAACGCCAAGCCCAAGTTTTTGCTTTGTGTTAATAATGAATCTTGCCGCCTGTCCCCAGTTTGGTATGTCGCCATAGGGGATCTTGTCAAGTTCAGCAACCATTTGCCTGTCGCAGTCGCCTTTGTTTGTCTTGCCTGTCTTCACTCTGTCATAACAAATGTCATGATAAGCCGAAATTTCATCTACTTTGTTATATGGCAGATCATTCCATTTCAGGACTTCGCCCGTTTCATGATCGTATTCCAGTTGCCTTTGTAATGGATTGTAGGGGCCCATATATTTATATTTACCTGGAGAGAATCCCCCTTTTGGTCGTGGTAATTTGCCGATAAGCTTATGCGCGTCGAGTCCGGCTCCGTCGAGATCTTTTCTGTCTGTTTTATATTTTTTATTTGGCCTTATTTGCGTTGATAGTTGATCTAATGCTTGACTACCGACATTTTGTATCATTGGAGTTAGTTTTTCCAATCCATAATTCACGATATTTTTCCATAGCGCCACATTTCAACAGCTTTTCTTCGTAGCCACGGGATAGCATGCGTCATGACTTCAAGTCCGAGTTCTGCTATTGTCGACCCAATGCCCTCCCCTTGTGAGGGCCGCGTTAGTTTGACTGCTTAACAAATCTTGTCTTCTTTATTCCGCATGATACGCAATGGCAAAACCACATTGGCTTTCCATTTTTTACAACCATATATCCGGATGGCTCTACGCATCCCGTAACTCTTTAACGCAATATGATTCCATTTTTAATCGAAATATTCTTTTATGAATTTCTCATTCTTCATTGGCTGGTTCAAATCAAACACTTTGAGACAATCATAAAACGATGTTTCATGAATATTATCTAGGAAATATAAACAATAATATCCACATCGCACAGAATTGATGTCTTGAATCGGTTGGCCGTAATTATAAACGTATTCCTTTTTTAATTTTCTTGCATAATCCACAAATTCAATTGGAGGCGGCAAGCAAAATGAATCAGATAATAAATAAGTTTGCCACCCACAAATGTTGCGACCCAATGTGTTCCGTTTCCAACAGAATCATCTAGATTAATTATGCAGCCACCATTTTTATGCAAACGATCTTTTGAGTCTCTTGAAAAGATTCCTTTGAAATTGGGGATTTTCAGAAATTTTACCCACTCAAGGATATCAAAGTTTGAAATCGGACTATCTTTGAACGCGGGTTTGTTCTTCACAGAATCAACCCTATTCCGGGAATGCTGTTGAAGGGGCTGTTCGGTCCTAACAATAGTCCTTCTCCTTTCAGTCGCGGTCGCTGCGCTCCCGTCCCAGATTTTTTTGTCCGCGGCCTTGCTGTTCCCATGTTCCAAAAAAGGGCGGCGGTTGATAAGGATAAAGCCCCGGTTTTGGTGACACTTGAAGACCTGTTCCAGCTTTCTCAGGAACTTGCAACCCTGACCCGAATAATTTCTATGCCAGCTCAATAGCCATCGGGATTCCTATCGCCGCTAGTGTTCCAAGAAGTCCACCATTAATTTGTCGCTGTGTTGGTTTGAAATTTATTCCACTGCCAATCAAGTCCTCTTTTAACAGAATCTAATTGGCTTTTAGTTAACTCTCTAACTTTTGCAAGTTGCGGAAAAAAGTTGAATGGCACGTCAATACCTTTCCCGAATATTTTATCAATCCCCAAAGCACTAAATGCTCCAGTCGCAAGATGTGGTGCTACTTTGGAGACTCCTTTTGTTGCAAATGGAAGCAGTTTCGATCCCAAAGACAGCTTTTCTTATTTGTGTTCTCAAGATGGCTATTTCAACCCCTCGCCCAGCATTAATTGCTTTCTTTATTTTGTTTATTTGGGTCTTTGTCAACAGCAATTCATCATTTCCTCTCAATTCATTTTTTTGAAAGTCTCAATGTAATTGGCGCCGAATTTTTCACAGCTCTTGCAAGCTTTTCTTTTTGTCCTTCAGATAAATTTACATGGTATGGAATATAAGTCGTCATTTCAATATTTTTAATATCGAAATAACTTTTCTCAAAGGAAGATATTCCTTTAAGCTTTGATCGAAAGTTTGTTTGATGCGGTATACAATTCAATTTCTTGTTCATGCAGCACCAAGGCGTTTATTGTGTACTGTGTTGGGCTGTCTCCATTCAGTTCATATCTGAACGTTAAAGAAATGACATCATCTTTCACATCATCCTCTTGGTTTCGGAGATCGAAATAAATCATTCCATAAAGATTTTTGAAATTTGCTCGAGTAATCAATGGTCCAGTAAAAACGTCATTATAAGCGGAATTGAATGACATCAAAGCTCGATAAAGCCTTAATTCTTCATTCGTTGTCATTTCCAATTGGGGATAATAAATACTGTTGTTCAACTCCAGCTGTGCTCGACTGAAATACCGGCTGTTTGCTATAATGCTGAATGTCTTGAAAGTGAATATATTATGTTCTTGACTATTATAAGATACCGTCGGAACAACCCAAATCAACACATGCCTAGGTCTTCGAAGCCCCGTGGAAATGCGGAAGTAGTTATTCACGGCTGTTGTTTGCGTTGATATATAATTTTCTCTCAAATATGTCCACTTTTTTGGTTTCAAATAATCTTCAAGATATTGTTTCAAGCCTTTACCATTGAAAATAATTTTTGGGCACCACAATCTGAGTTTAGTGACAATCACTTTTGAATCGGGTGCGGCGCCTTTTCTGAAAATCAAGTTGTTGTCATTTTCAAGTTTCAACAAAAGACTTGTCTTTATATTTGGGTGAAGGTTATTTTTGAAAGCAGCGAAATAACTGTATAAATTCAGAGGAATTGATATTTTGTTGATATTCGCGGCATCAGTCTGGATTTTTCGTCTGGCAAAACCCTCATTATACAGCGCCTGAGCTGGTCGAGCTTCTGTTGTTCCCGTTGATGTATCAGGATAGAAAAACTGATCTTGCCCAACCGTGTCGGCATAGTTTTTTGTGTATTTCAAGAGCGTCAATGCATTGGCAGATTCATTTGCTTTTGTGTTGTTATAAACTGTTTGTCCATTACATTCAACTTCGATTGATTTTATGAAAGTCAAACCATTATTTGTTGTACAATCTTGATTACCATTATTTGGCCCTGCGGTTATTCCAGTTGCACTGTCAGCCGTTGTAACAAGCTCAAAGCCAACCTCCAGATACGCATTACACCAATCAATTGGGTTTGCTTCTGAGGAATTATCCACATTGAAGCGTTAATTAGTTTTTTCCTGCCTGTTGTTATTCGCGACATTGTCGTTCAATGGTGTTTCTAGATCATAATATGCATATTCATATCTTTTTACGAATTCCGGGTTTTCACATTTACTGCCATTTTACTTATATATTTTATTTTTTTAGATTAAATCATTGTAAACATCCCTCACATATTGGTATTTACTGGTGTCCACCTTCGGTACGGCCACCGTTGGCGCGTTTTCCTTTTTCAGTAGTTCTCCAATTTCTTTTCCTTTTGTTTCAGAGCTTAGGCTCTCTGGGGGTGATTTTTTCCCTCCACTTGAAAACTTATCATAAATTTTTTCACCATTGACTTGACCAGTCTTTTCTCAAACTTTCTCTGCTCCTTTTTCAACAAGTTTTTCTGCTGCTTTTGAAGCTAATTTTGAAGCTGTTTTACCTGTTAATTTAGCTGCGAGTTTCGAGAAAACGTCTGAAAAACCACTTCCATGGCTTTGCTCCTGTGGATATGTTATTTCACCTGTATCATGATCACTTTCTCTTCTTTCATCCGTTTTTAATTACTACAGTCAAAGAAATATCAATATCATTCAAATCAACTTCTCGGTCTTCATCATCAGTAATGTAGAAGGTGACCTCAGAAATATGCTTAGAGTTTATTCTATTCCACAAGTAATTTGTTGGTTGAATTTCAAATGGCAAGGATCTGGTTTAAGTGCTGGTTGAGAACGTGTAAAGCACATTTGATCTTTTCCCGGAGATAATTGAATCACTCAAAAGACTGCTTCTGAGATAGAGATTGTCAACACTGTTTGATATATTTGGAAACGCCGATCCATAAGCACTAGCTGCCAATTTTACCGCATCAAATCCCAACAAGACGTGAAAGTTTCCACTGCTTGCAAAATCAATTTGAAGGTTCTCTTGCAGTTGAATGAAAACTTTGAAAGTGGTCAAATCGAACAACACATTGATTCCATAACTATCACCTGTTTTTCCAATGCTTTTGTGGATAAACTCATTTATATCCTCATAGTCATAAATTCCTGCAGGAAAGGTTATTGTTTCCCATGTCTGGCCCTTGTCTTTTGAAATCACTAACTTGTTGTTGTTATATTTAGACCTGATATTATGCCAGCTTGCCGTCATGGAAAGATGATCTAAAGCCAAATAGTGTTGTTTATTATCACCTAGAACCAACTCGGGAGAAAACTTAATTGTGAAATTCTCCGGTTTATTTTGTGGGTTTTGTTTTCTTGCATCAATTGATTTAAAGACAAGTACTCTGTTTACATCCATTATTTTAAATACTTATTATAAAATTTTTCATGCATTTGTTGGTCAATTGCCCCGATTCTCAAGAGTTCATCATTTATTTGTGTAAGGTCATTCCTCAAGACAGGAGAATTGTTGCCAGCAGCCATTGAACCAATCAAAATTTTCATACGATCTGCTAATTCTTCCGGTTTTTGATAGAAGACGACACCGGATCCAGCGAAGCTGCCAGCAAAGCCGGATCCAACCATCCTTGATTTACCTGAGGATTTATGCGCAGGCATATTAGACAGCAAATTCAAATCGTTGAAAATTTTCACAGCATTCATAGAATATTTTCTCCGGGGATTGAATCTTTTTGTCAGCAAATCAATGAGTGATTTATCCGCATCTGCTTGATAGATCAGTTTCCCGTCTCGGAAGGCCTTCAGCTTCATTTCATTGAAAAGTTTGGGGACATCGATAAGAAGCCCACCATATTGATTTTGGCCCGCGGCGTCTTTCTGAATCTTATATACATTCCTTCGGGGTTGTTTATACGAACGAAGTGACCTTCCTTTTCTGATTCCCTTTCCTTTTTGTGGAGCTACCATTACTCTTTCTTTTGCATCAATTATACGATTAATTTGGTCTCGATATTTGTCTAAGGCTAGTGCGTCAGACGATAATTGATCCCATTGCTGTTTTTCAACTTCACTTAAGATCTTTTTTTTCATCAATTTATTTTTGAATTTATTTGCCGGTGAAGTATTTTGGGATTTTCTATTTTTTTTGATACAATTCTTTCGCCTTTTTAACGTGTTCAATTGGTAATCCTAAAAGGGTGTCTAAAGGTGTTAAATGATATTTTCGAAAAGTTTCTTTTTCATCATCCGAGATTCCTTTATAGATATCGATATCAAATCTTATTGGTGATTTTGCGGGAGATTTTGCTTCCACAGCCGTTGTTTCTTCAATTCCGGGTAACTGCGGCAGTTCTCTATTCAACGTAACAATGTCTTGAATGCCTTCAGTCAAAGCAAGTTGATTTTGTCCGAGTTGCTCAATCACTGCATCTTGTTTTTCATCTGTTTTTTTCTGTTGTTCAATCAAGGGTTCACGGAGGGTTTTGAAATAATCACTCATGACGATGTCTCTTCCCTGTTCTCGGTCGTTCACCTCATTGTTCGCCTCTGTGACTGCTTTCGCAATCTGATATCCCTGCAGTTCACGTTCGGCGTATTTCTTTATCCTTTCAAGATCCATTTTAAGTGTTGAAACAACATTTATTTCAAAAGATAAGTGTTGATTTGAAAGTTATGTATCGGCACTTAAAATGAAGATTCCAAACTATGATCGACATCTAAACAATCGAACAGCAAATATAAAATACAATGATTTCCTGGATGAAGATTTCAGAATGCTTATGGCGGGCCAAACTCGATGCGGAAAGACAAACACGCTTGTGCATATGTTGAGACAACTGCTCATTTATTATGATAAAATTTATTTCTATACCCCCAATCAACATCAAGATAAGATTCAAGACCTCCAAAAGTTGATGGGTGGAATCAGTGAAAAAGTTGGGTATCCAGTTCTTGAACTTCTTGGACCGGATGACATCATGGATACCTCAGAATATCCAAACAATAACAGAAAAGTAGTCGTTTTTGATGACCTCATTAACGCTCCAGCAAAGATCCAACAAAAGATTGCGAATCACTGGACCGATGGAAGACATCATGGAATCAGTCCAATCTATCTTTCCCAATCTTATTATGATGTCCCGCAAAAATTCGTTTGAATTGTTCGCATATGATTCTGTATCCACCAGCAACAAAAAACCACATGGATCTCATTGCAAAGGAGAATTTGGTTGAACCGCATCTTTTCAATAGGCTAGGACCTTATGAATTCCTTTTCCTTGACAAAGAAAAGAAAAGTGTCAAGAAAAACTTTGATGAAACCTTCTAAAATGGGAATATTCAACAATGTGGGAAAATTCACAGGTGTTGACTTGAGTGAATACATAAAAAATTTCAACAAACAAGTTCAACATGGCGGTGGATTGAAATTGGACGTCAACAATGATTATGATATCCAACAAAAACGACTGGCCAATGTTGCCGAAGGAGTATACAATGATGACGCAATCACAAAACATCAGGTTGAAACTCTTGAAACAAATCTCGAAAACAAAATGATTCAATTAAGGGCAGATTCACTTCAGGTTGATGGTTCCTCGCATATGATCGGAGACCTTGATCTCAGAGGCCAGAATATCATCAAACCAGGGGGCATAGAAATGAATCGAAAACTGATCACAAATCTAGACACTGATGAAGACAATGATCTTTCAGCTGTCAATATGATCACTCTGAAGAAATTCCACCCTGATGCTCCAGCTCACACTCATGAAGTGACTAAAGATATTGATTTGAAAGAACGTTTCAATGTTGTCCAATCAAAACAACAGACTTATCATGATTTGGGAGCACATTATAACAATCTTGTTTCTTATAATGATGTTAAGAATATCTTCGTATCCCGCAAAGAAATGTTTCCAATGGAAACTAGTTTGGATATGGGAAATCACACCATTTTCAATGTGAAAGATCCAACTGTTGCCGATCAAGGAGCAAACAAAAGATATGTGGACGACGAAGTCACTGCCCAATCGGCTAAAAAACTTTCTTTGACAGGTGGAACAATGACTGGAAACCTGGATATGAATTCACAACAAATCAACAATATTGCAGCGCCAACTCTTGAACATCAACCCACACCAAACGTTTATGTTGATAGTGGTGATAAAAATCTTGATCTCAAGATAGGAAATGTGGTAGCCAAGATGATAGAATCAGAAGCGGAGCTCAAAAAATATGTCAATGAATCGCATATCACGTCAAACTCTCACTTGAAAGATGAATTCCGGTATCTGATGGAAGACAGTGATGAATCCAGCTCTGAACATAATATCGAGGTGACTGTAATAACTGATTTTTCAAGTTCTCCACATCATTTCAATAAGAATGCGTATGATTTGAAAATAACAAAAGATCTTTTTAATCAATACTCTGGGAGACCACTGGAAAAGTTGAAAATTTACATGCACATGTAAATCCAATTTACAAAATGTAAATCTGGATTTACATGATTTGTAAATTGTAATTAACATATTAAGGATTTGTAAAAAAAGAATTTACATGTTATTTACATGTTTCAATAGATCATGTAAATGTACTGTAAATAGTGATTTACAGGGTCGTTTTCTGGGATTATAATTTGAAGAACATGTAAATAACATGTAAATTTTTTAGGTAGATTTACAGTATCTTCGTTTGTAAATAACATGTAAATGTTTGGAATTATCCTGTAAACAACATGTAAATGTCTTTACCACAAATGGGGCTGTTGAAACACTGTAAATTAAATTTACATGTTTTATTGGATCATGTAAATGTACCGTAAATAGTGATTCAAGTAAGTGAGAAAAGGAGGGCTATTGAAACTGTGTACTGTGGAGTCTCAGTATCGAACTTCTGGATAACTAGAACTAAAGGCTGTTTCTCCTGCTTCACTCTATTGTAATTATTACCCCCAATAACTTGAAGGTCCATGCAGGTCCTCTTTCCATATCGAATTGGAATTTAGAATGTTGGTTTTTTAGGACAGGGGAAAACCGTAGTACCCGGAGAAAAACCTCTCGGAGCAAGGAGAGAACCAGCAACAAACTCAACCCATATATGACGCCGGGACCGAGGATCGAACCCGGGCCACATTGGTGGGAGGCGAGTTCTCTCACCACTACACCACCCCTGCTCCCCAAAAAACCATACAATCGGATTTCATCGAAACTTCCAACTTTTATCGGGGGTAAATTCTTTATTATTTATAGCTTAAAATGCACTTATTGAGAACTACATATTTATGGAATCCATATCTGTAAAAACCATGTAATTGTAAAAGGGAGACGCTAGAAACTGTGTAACAATGAATCATGTAACCCTTTTAAAAGTCGTGATAATGAAAATAGCGAGACCAGGAGCAGATTGATAAACACATGGGATAAATCCCTGTAAAAGAAGAGCTTGAGCGTGCACTCGGGCCGGCATATTGTTGATTGCCGGCGTCATTCGGGAAATAAAACTGCAACAACAGACAGAGCCAACGTCAAGATTACTTAGCGTTCGGTATTGGTAGAATAGCTTAACGGAATAATAAAAGTACGAATAATTTATTTGAAAATGATGTCGCGCATGTGACGCGTGACGCGTGACACGCGACAGAATTCTCATGGAAAACAAGGCAGTCCCCTTATTGAAATTGTTCCAGCACTGATAAAGTAAAAACTAAAATAGTAAAACAGGCCAACTTTAAATTGCGAAGAGTGATTCGTAGAAGTCTGAAAAGTTGCGTATTCTATGCCAAATGTTCAGGTTCAGTGGGTTGAGTAAATGGCTGATATCTCGCCAGCACCTGAAAACGTTTACCCATTACGAGGATCCTGGTCGATCCTGGGGTTTTTCAGTTATTCTAGGAGCGCAATTCCATAAGCAGAAGCAAGATTCTCCTCAGCCGACTCCTTGAAAACTGGGAAGTCTTTAGGACGTATGAAAGGGTACAATCTATGTCCTTATACATACACTTCGGATTAATATAAGGCCGCTGACCCGAAGGCAGCGAAGGCGGGATATTTTCAACGGTCAATGGCGGTCGAATTTGACTTCTGGCGAGGCTTCGGGCCTTAAAACGGCTTTATTCAGTAGAAATCTCGATACAAAACGCCGTAAAAGAATGAAGAAGAACCCACGCATCTTTGCAGGTATGTTTTACCGCTGGGTAGCGTTTCGATTTAATTTGTACAGTCAACCATGCGTGCATTTCTGGCATGATTCTGCTTGTAACTCAAATGTGCACAATGTTTGTTCAGATTCAATTGATTTTCGAAATGCTTAATGCTCAAATCAGTCTAGTTTCATAAAATTGGTGGGATATTTCACTTTAAACTGTCACAACTTGATAGAAAATGAATCGAAAAAGATCAGATTTGAGAAATTTATAGCGGAGCACTTGCCAGGCCGAAGGCCTGGCTGCGCAGCTCCATACTCATAGAACCTGTGCCGTGATTTTTCATGGTCATGGCTAGCGGAATGTTTCGCGGGCGCGTGTCCGTCCGCCCGCCCGCCGTGTTGGAACAACATCCGGGATCTTGAAAGCAAGGCTTTTTTTTCGCGCGGCCACACAGCCGTGAGCTCGGTAAACACTTTAGTTGTTTTGTTGTGTCTAGCGGAGAATTAAAGTCGTTATTTTCCTGCATTTTTTCGCGGTTTGCTACTCAAGACAGGGATACTAATTAAGGGATACTCAGAAGCCGCTTTAGTGGAAAAAGACGAGCTTTCAGGGATAAAATCTTGCTTCGAGGAACTTCATGTATTACGTTTTTATCAATGCGGGAGATGTTTGTTTTCTACGGATTTCAGAACCAGAAGCGGAGATTTGAATTTCCAAGCAAGCGAGGGACTTAAAGGTAAAACAGATTACAGTTTTCGATGAGAATTTATGTTGATATCAATATGTGAGTGACTTTTTATTGGTGTTATTGTTAGTTTTGGAGAATTGATTTTAAAACGTGCTTAAATTCAGTTGTATCGATCTCTTGAATTTCATCGAAGAAAGCTTGAACTCGATGAGCTATAATTAAATGGTACGCGTTTTGCTTTTAAACGTAAACTAATGGAGATTTGAATAAATTTTTTCGAAAGAAGATTGTGTTGTCCATTTTTATGTGTTTGTTCATTCATTAGATAGATTGAAAAGCGATTTTATGTAAACAAAACAAGACTTTGATTTTATAGTACAGTTCTATCTTCACTCGCATCGCCTTATGCAAATATGTTTGTGTATTTTTGCAATTTTTGTTTTTCAAATGAGTTTCTCGGGCAATTTTTGACAAACAGAAACTGTATTTTATTCGGAAACTAGTGGTACTAGTTATTCTAGACAGAGAAAAGTTGTTTTTGTGAACTTTTGTACGGTCTATAAAAATGTACTGTGCAGACGGTCGCGTAATACTGTTTTTGAGAATTGCTAAAATTGAAAATAGCCCCTTCGTCAATCTTAATTCTTGTGCTTCCAACCTTTCACCTTAGTTAAGTTTCACCTTAGTAAAGCTTGTTCAAAGTGCGACGCTGTTAGGCTTGGGCTATGTATATATATATTAGAGGGTTACAAGAACACATGTCAATACATGAACGCTCGTTGATATTTACAATAAGTTTATACCTGCAAAGCTTTACAAAACATGAAGGGGGCTTGTTCTCATGGCGGTTGCCATTACTTGGAAATACCTTGAATGCTTCAAGCTGTTTGTAAGCTTATATGTACATGTATAACTGACAAAATATTTAAATCTTTAAAACAACAACATTAAGTTTAAATTAAGCTTAAATGTGCAGATTGTATTGGGACTGGTCAGTATAAATATAGGTTATTCAGCGAAAAGTTGTGTAATATGCTTTGTATTTTTACATGTCAGGTGAGAAAAAATAAAAGCTGACAAGTTAAAATGCCCAGCCATTACACAACTTTCTGCTGATTAAATTGTTTGTTATACATGTACATGTTATTATTATATAGTTTACCGATTATTACTACTATGCAGCAATCGTCTTTTCCAAAATCTAAGTTTTTGAAAAAAATTACTGTTTACCCTAGCCTATGGTCAGACAAGTGTAATAAATAAAGGTTATTCAGCGTGAATCAGTCTATTCTACCAATAGATGATTTGAACAATGAAGCAATAGCATTATTTACATATAAATTTTTCACGAAAACACTTCCTGCAACATTCAACCTTTTTTTCAAACCAAATGATTATTTCCACAGCCATATTACAAGGTCCTCATCAAAAATTCACAAAGAACACACACGCACAAATTATAAAAAAAATATTCTATCAGATTTAAAGGATGTGAAATTTGGAACAACATTCCCACGGTTATCAAAAATTCAAAATCATTTGGTGTTTTTAAGAAAAAAATAAAAAAATATTATCTCGACCAACTGCACTAGAGTAATTGTATAGCCTTTAGCCGTTCACATGTTGATTATACCTTAAGGGGCCCTCCATGTTAAGCCCAAAAGGGTTTTTCGAGAGTCCCTACTCTATTTTTATATCACAATGTATGTATTGATGTACCAAGGCTAACAATAGAGTGAAATAAAGAAGATTGATTGATAAGATTGATTGATTGAAGTTGTGTAATATGGCTGAGTATTTTTACAAGGCTTAAAAAATCAAAACTGATGAGTAAAAATGCCCAGCTGTTACTCAACTTTTCGCTGAATAAGTTCATTATTTTTAGATGTAAATAGTTCGTAATGTATTAAATAGATGTAAATAGTTCGTAATGTAATATAGTGCACGACCCCACGAGCTTTCTAGCTTTAATACCTATTGTGCTTAAATAACAGTTACTTACTTATTATACAACAGGAACCTTCTCCTAAAACTAAGTTTTTGAAACTGCTTTACCTAACGCATGGTCAGAAGAGTGTAATAACATGTCATATTTGAACTCAATTTGATGCGTATTTGCACTCTGAATGCTATGTCAAATAATAACTTGGCATATTTGACTTGTTTTGCTGCTTATTCTTGCCATCAAATGCTATGTTGTGTTATAAATTAAAGTCATTATAGACTTAAGATTTTGGGCTCCAGACTGAGTATAAAATGCTGACTATATTAATATACAGTTGTAAGACCAAAACTATTTTTTAGGCAACCTACAGCGGTGTGCAGCTATGATTACAGATTAAATATGTTCACAGTTATCCTGTGTGATTGTGAAAAATAGAATACATCTACTTGAAGGCTTGCATCTGTAGTAGGACAGTTTTACAGCAGATTGCTTGATAGATTAAGTCATAAATTAGGATCAAGTGACAGTTTTGGTCTCAGTCTGCATTTTATACCCACTGCACTTATGCCAGTCTGTAATCTGCAGTCTGAATTTTAAAACATACAAGATTGTAACTTGGTTGATCACCTAAAGACAGTAATCTTACATAAAAAAACCGGTTGGTCTTGATGAGTCAGAGTGGGATTGACTTAAGTTGTACATCGTACTATGGAGTATTAAAGTTAAAAATTATTGGTCGCCTCACAGCACATTATTCAAAATGAATGTTTATACACTGTAATTGTGAATGGATTGTATCATTCTTTTCAAACTCCCAATGTGAAATCAAATATTCTAATTCAGTTAAAACAATAAAGGTTAAGTAATAGATAACCAAATGTACAGCTGTAAATGTAACTGTACAGAGAGGTGAGGGTGTTTTTCTTATACATGTACGGCGGTGTAGGTTACATTGTGACTTGAAATTTTTAGTATCAATATGAAGTGCAAGCTAGGTAATGTAGGATTCAAAGAAATTCTCTTTTCACTGTATTATATGTATTGTGGTTCATGGTATTTTGGAGTGTGAATATGCATCAAGACAAAAGCAAAATTTATGCTTTACAGTGTTCTGTCTTCAAACTAAAATGTACATGTACACTGAAAGGAGGATATTACTGTCTTCCTAGCATGCTTTGGATAAAATTCAGGTGAATGACTTCTGCTTTTGTTGATCATAGCAAAATATACAGTGAGATGGAATAAAACTGAATGATTCATGCTCATACCATAGAAAATTCAGAAAATTGTGAGAAAAACGAAGATTGATCTTGAACTAAAAATAACATAACCATAGACAAACACAGCAGGACAGTTGTGTGCTGAGTAGTTGAGCTGAGTAGCTGTTGTTTTATATTTTTACTAGCTGGAATTATTTTACCGGCTCTGTTCACCGGTGTTAGGTTCAATAAGTCAAAGCAAGCAGATATACAAATATTTCTTCTAATTAAGCCAGCATTGTTTTTCAATTTAAGCGGCATTTAAAAATATTCTGTAAAGGTAAACAGAATAAATAGGTTAACATTTCTTTTGAGTACAGTCGAACCTCCCGTAAGCAACCACCCAAAATGTCAAGCCTAGGTGGTCGCTTACGGGAGGTGGTCGCTTACATGTACAAGAGTGCCGACCATATTGGGTCAAAATTTTGCCTTATTACCATATGGTAACTGCAGAGACTTATCCCATGTGCCAATGCCCATCTAAACCCATGTAATAACGTTTAGTAGTTACAAGTCAGTTTTCCTTCTTAAGACGATGTTCATGTATATTATTTACATCAACCATACCCATCTTATTCACTGGTAATATGAGGATGATATACAATTTAATGCAGCAGTGATATGGGAGTATGCTTCATATTTTCTCATTTTTTTTTCACATTAGAAATGGCATCATTCAAAGAGATTCAAGGGGAGCTTTTTATGGTGAGAGATTAATTGATGTTATATGTCCATGTACACATTAAGGCTGTTTTCTAACAGGAGCCTGGTAGCAATTAGGCACTCAAGTAACTGACATGGGCATCAACATGTACAATGTGTTAATATTTTGCTGCAGCACCAAACATTCAAATGAGATCCTTAGGTCTGATCTAAAATCAGCAATTTAGTTGACTACTGTATGGAATAACATAATTTGGTGTTGTTGTTGTTATTTTTCTTTTTGACCTAGACATGATTAATTTACCCTGCCAAACATTTGTGGTATAATCTGATAAACTGCAGCTAAATGTATGGCACATTGTGTATTTTCTTGAGTTAATGTTGAACATGGTCTTTGTTTAAAACTTGGTCTTGTTAACCCAGAACAATTTGAACCAGGTGTTTATTCAGGGACCAACATTTTATTCATTGTCCCTTGGTGACTGATTTTTTCATCAGTTCCTAATTCTCAGAAACTCATGAATGTGTTTTATTGATATTCTCTGGGAAAATTGGATTGTGATCACTGTGTTAACAGGAAACCTTTAATCCAAGAACAAAGTCCATTTCTTGTTGCTGGTCAGGATTTTCCATACATACCTTAAAAATCCCGGTTATACAATGTAAGCCCACCCAGTTTTAGGCCCACAAAATTCTTCCAGTTATAACCCCTTCTGAATGTAAGCTTCCACATCTCCACAACAATTCTTTACATCAAGAACATAAACTGACTGAAATAATTGGACAGTATAGTATCGCAATATTTTGTGCTTATCATCCATTAAACTCTTACAAATTTGTATCACGAAACCGGTCTACAATCAGCGCCAAAAGTGTTGAGACATTTCGTTTTTTTGGGAGTCGTTTCCTATTGCTTTTATTGTTGTCGTCACAAATTTACCCCCTTCCCCCAATCAATGTTGATACGCAGCGCTCAGACCTTCTTGAAAGCTACAACATTGAACGGGGGAGGGGGGGGGGGGGGGGGAGCTTTGTAGCACCTAGTAATATGAATAATAATGATGAATACCAAATTCATTATTCGATAATGCGATATGCTGAGACTGTCTCAACTACTTTTGTCGCCGATTGTCCGGGCATAAGATCTAGGTTTTTGAAACGTTAACAAGAAGCAATATTTGTCAATTATACCTGAAATATTTCTTTGATGGAGAAGTTAAAATGTGCAATAAATGATATCCGATACAATTTAATTACAACTTGTTTCATACTATTAAATGATTTTAATTCATCCTCTCTGGAGACGCTCACATCAATTAACCGCTTTCTGGACATACTACGGGCGCAAATTGCGCAGTTCACATAGACTTTGATCGCGCAAATTTATTCTGTTACACTTTTTCAAAATTAACGAACATTCACAATGGATTTTATAAGAGGGTAAGAACCCAATAAATTTTGTGAAGAATGGCACCATAGATGACAAGGAAACTGAGATGATGTCCGTTCGGAGGAACGTAATAGCATTCCACTCACAGATTCCACACAGAAAGCAAAAGCAAATCCCTCCATGTGCAAAATGCTTTGCATGTCTTATTCTCGGTGACGAAAATGGGCTGAATTAAAAGATATATCACTGTTACGAACGAGTAACCACGAGTAACCACGAGTAACCATTAAATAAATAAACATGATATACATATTCTTTACCAAATTAGTGGTTACTCGTGGTTACTCTTGGTTACTCGTTAGGTTTTGCGAAATGGAAGTTGTTATCAGTATTTAATAAATATTTCTAATACGAAAACCTTAAACTGTTGCAATGTGGTCGATTTATTTTCCAGTTTGTTATCCTTTCACACGGAAAAGAGAAGGAAAGTTCATTTGTGACAAACAGTTACAATTATTTAAGGAGCGTATGATACGCTTCAAATGTCGCGCAATATATATTTTGTAAACATTGATTTTTTTAAGTTAAGAATGATAATTCACATTGTACAATGTTTAGAAGTTGTTAATATTTTGTACGACCGCCATTTTTTCAATGATTAAATGTATTATTTTCTGCATGCTTTCTATAGTACGGTGACGAGCCGACAATTTTCGTGGAACTCCGGTGATAAGCTTACGTCGGTCAGTTCCATGTTCTAATCGCTTAGAATCTTGCGACATTTCCTTCTTGACAATTCGATACAAAGATACTGGAGAAACTTTACCTCGTTTCATTATGTCTTTTTTCTTCAATCCTTTCAATTGCAAAAATTTGGCGTACGCCCTTGTCTCAGGATCGATTTTTCTCTTAAAAACCATTTTGTTTACGTTTTCTTCCTGCGAACACTTCGTTTTCTTGCGTCAGTAATACAATAAAAAGCTCGTTAATTAGCCAATTAAAGACACCCCAATCACGCCTTTACCATATTATGTTTTATTTCTGTATTTATAACACTCACGGGCCGTTGGAATGTCTCACGAGATATAGTTTGCTTTATAAACTAACTTTTTGGTCTTCGACAATCAGCGCCAAAAGTGTTGAGACATTTCGTTATTTGGGGAGTCGTTTCCTATTGCTTTTATTGTTGTCGTCACAAATTTACCCCCTCCCCCCAATCAATGTTGATACGCAGCGCTCAGACCTTCTTGAAAGCTACAACATTGAACGGGGGAGGGGGGGGAGCTTTGTAGCACCTAGTAATATGAATAATAATGATGACTACCAAATTCATTATTCGATAATGCGATATGCTGAGACTGTCTACTTTTGTCGCCGATTGTAGCTGCTGTGTGCTGCCCACTTTTCTTTTGATAAAAAATGGATGCGAAGGGCAGTTGCCTTAGTTATCAGGCAGACTACTACAAGACAGACTTATGCTCACTGCGGCTGTTTTTTTTTTTGTTTTGTTTTGCAGGCTTCTGCAAGAGCAAGATCATCCCCATGGCCAAACTCTGGCAGAAAACATACCAAAGCTGTAGTCAATGTACACTGTACAGTATACATGTAGCTTTTTGAAAGGAACAATGCAAAACAGAAACAAATAATTGTAAAAAAAAATGATCAGTTACTGTGCCATATAGGATCTACTAAAAATAGGATATGAGTTATATAGTCAGGCATAAAATGCCATTTTTTATGACAAAAGACCATACCATACTCAGCTGCCATTGTGTTTGCATGTAAATGCTGACCTTATTGGTGTGGAAATGACAAAATTCAATGAAAATATATTTTGACAAATTCTTCTGAAAACTTGCTTGAATATTATTTAGTCATGGGCAGAAAAATACCCACTTATGTTCTGGCCAAACTGACTGGCAAGTATATGTCTAGATGCAAGTTGTTCCAAATTGTAAACAAGCCATTTCAATGTACATGATAACTTGCAGTGGTTGACTAAGTGATATTAGAGAACTTAAGATCTACAATGAACGAGACAACGACAACGTCTATAGACCGCAGGAGGACTGGTCCGAGGACATCGGTTTTGGTGGGAAAATGAAATCTTAAGATGCGGTCGGCAGGTAGACGACAACTTATTTTGACTTGGCTTGTTGAAAACGTCTCGCTCAATATGAGCTTCTTTTTTTAGCCATGGATTAAACTTTATTAACAACGAAGAATTTCCAGTTTTGTTTGACCTGTTTGAGTCCAAAAATCCTGATTTTTCTCCATGGAGAATATTGAAAGTTCATGCTGTATGAAATGGCCGAGTCTGAGTGTTTGGCCAAGTTCCCGGCACATTAGTATATCGTGTTCGTAATTGCATATAAACTTTGGATCCCAAAAAATAAACACAATACACAATTAATTACAAGAGTTGACAAAAACAATGTATTTGGCTGTGAGTCTAAATAATCACATCTGCAAAAAAGTTACAAAATGAAACGGTTCACTGCTGAAGATTCAATATATTTTTACATATCACAGAGACGAAAATTCCAGAGTACAAGTGATTAAATTCTTCTATTCAAGGCTTGTGGCCAGCTGCTTGCAGCCATGAATATTTTTTTCCGATCCAGTTGTTTTGACTGTAAGGGCAAGTTTTAAAGATAAAAATACATTTACGACTTACTGGTTCGCCTTTTCCTCTTCTTGCCACCAGTTAGTAAACAACACGAAAACACACACATTGTATACTGTCAAATTTTTAATCCAATTCGCTGGCTTCGTAAAATAGACAAGCAAAAATGAAACTCCTTTTCACGACAATGTGCAACTACTGGCTTGGTCGTTGTAGACGAGAGGACGACAACAGAATTCGTGGGAAAATCGCGTGAATCTCACTTCTGGTCGTCGTCCATGCTGTCGTCTTGAATCTTAAGTTACCTATTAAAAGCTTGTGTCAACTAGAATCTATGCTTGATTGAATTGGACAAAAGTTATTGATGCAAGTTATTTTTTATGTCGACTTGTCTCTCCATTTGGCCAGGGCTACAGATGTTCATGATGTTTTTTTTTCAACAAGTGAAAGATAATTAACATATAGTCTTAGGAGAGGACCACTCTGTGAATCACTACTGGTGACGTTGGCATCCTCAATAAAGATTATTATTATCATTAACATGTATGCATTTAAAGTGACATGCCTTGCCTTGCAAATTCCGTTTAAAACTGTAAAGTTGTAGTCATGTTTGACATGTGACAAAAGGAGCCAGCATTAAATTGAAACAAATTGCATTGCTAGACTGACAGTTGTACTTCTCTAAACAGTAAAAGTAGTGGTATGCGCTACTTTAGAACATAAAGGAATGTGTGGAATGTTGGGTGTAGCAACCCTAGGTCTATTGTTTTGACCCTAGCTCATTAACCCTAACCTTAATTCAAAATGGCGTCC
The DNA here is from genome assembly GCA_022457155.1 of Cladopsammia gracilis. Lineage (NCBI taxonomy): Eukaryota > Metazoa > Cnidaria > Anthozoa > Scleractinia > Dendrophylliidae > Cladopsammia > Cladopsammia gracilis. Next base: position 167,975 of record JAJGOT010000045.1, on the reverse strand, counting down.
CCTAACCCTAAGTCATTAACATATTAACCCCAACTTCGCACCCCTAGGTCTAGGGTGTAGAACCCCCTCTAGGTCTATTGTCCTAACCCTAAGTCATTAGCATATTAACCCTAAGAATTGCCACTGCGCATGTCCTAATAACCCTAATTCAAAATGGCGGATGTCATTGTTTATTCAAAATGGCGAAACCGTGTAAAATATTCAAAATGGCGGATCTCAGTGTTTATTCAAAATGGCGAAACTGAGTAAAATATTCAAAATGGTGGAATATTCAGTAAAATATTCAAAATGGCGAAACTGAGTAAAATATTCAAAATGGCGAAATTGAGATAAATATTCAAAATGGATGATCTCATGACTTATTCATCAAAGTCAGGGGCCCATCCAGTCAAGGCGGGCCCCCGCCAGGGCAAAAACGACCAAAGTCGTGTATTTGCTTTCCTAAGCCCGAATTCTGAGATCCCTTTATAGTGACACAAGTTCTCTTCCATGTGGGACAACATGATTGGGACACTTTGGATTTTTCAACCAGTACGCATGCGCAGTAGGGTTTTTTGGTCTAAATGGGTTCAAATTCAATTACAAACACGATAGCGATGTAGGGTCGCTTCCATGTGGGACACATGTAGTAAACTCAACGGATTTTTAGCGACAGCGCATGCGCAGTATCATTTCTTAGTTTAATGTTAAGGTTTTTAGCCCAAAGTCTCACACATGTTTGCAACAAATTCAACTAAACGTTTAATAAAAATAAGATCTAAGATACATGCCTCGGGTCTTAGAGACTGCAACTATAAAAAGAAATTACACATGATCAATTTGTCAGGGAAAGTTTTTGAACGCCACTCATGACAGAGTCTATGTCCATCGGTGTTTCCTCTTTTCTTTCTGGACATTCTATATCAGAGCTCCCCTTGATTCTATTTGCCCCATCATAGATAGCACGAATGATTCGATTCTGAAGATTACCGTCAAAGAAGTAAAGGATGTTTTGGATCAAAAACCAAAGAAAGATGACCCTGAAAATGGAACCAGTCAAAAGCAAGGGCTAAATGTCTTGGAGTCAATAACCAAACGCCCAGTCAAACCGAAAAAGCGAAAGCTGTCAACTTTGAAAGTTGAGATTCCCAAGCGACCAAAACTTCACAGACAACACGGAGTTTTATATTTGCGTGTGCTTTAAGTTTTGATAACAAGACTTTCCGGTAGCTTCAAAGTTCAAACGTTTAATTATGCGAATTCTGAACTATAAATTTGCATGGAAAATTAGCACCTCGGTCAAAACACAAAGCAGCAGACAACAATTAATTTATATTAAATTTAACAACTTTACTCGAAAGAAAAGTAACTGGGCTGCGATAGTTTAATGCGTGACGAATGAACGTTCAATTAGCGATAACAGTTTAGGAACGAATTAACAATGCTTTTCTTGAAGTCAACGATTGTTTGAATGCGCAGCGCTATTCGCGTACCAACGAACCTTTTCTGTCATTTGAATTTAAGCGGCCATTTATAAACGCATAATGAACTAAAACAACTTCTGTTTAAACAACGTTTAAACGCAACCGTTGCTTCAAACATGGCGAAAGCATGTTTGCATGGAATGGAAAAATATAAGCTACATGAAGTGATATTATACGCAGCGAAACCTTGCGAGCGTTCTGCTGTTTATTTGTGGAACTTCTTTAGACAAGTTAAACAATAAACTTGAAAGCCATTGTAATTATCAATTGCCAACTTTGAGGGTGACTGACATGCAGAGGAAACTTTTAGGAAACGCGAGGCTTATTATTGGGAAAGCACGACAATTTTTTTTTATTTGGTTTCACTGGGAGACATTTTCTTTAGAACGTGGTTGACCATAACAACAACACTATGTATTTGAGCAAACGCTAAAATGTTCTCTATTTTAACAAGCTTTAATAAGCACTGAAACAAAGTTAACAATGTGTTTAAAGTAATTTACTGTGAATACTATTTACAACAACCGAAACGGCCATTCATCATTCGAAAAGTCTGCTTTCCAACTAAAAGCATTTTTCTGCGGTACGATTAGAGAATCAAAAAACGTAATGCAAAGTTACATGTTCAAACGAATAACCGCAAACAATGTACCCGCTTTATAATTTACCAACATACACATCACAAGTTTACTTTACGCAACAGAAAAGTAACTGGGCTGTGATTCTTTTGCGGTAACGAGTTAAGGGTCAATTAATGATAACAGTTTAGGGACGAATAAGCAATGCTTTTCTTAAAGTCGAGGATTGTTTGGATGCACAGCGCTATCTGCGTGCTAAAGAGAAACGATACGAGTTCAAAATACTCTTTTTAATTACAATTAAACTGTCTCAAGGGTAATTGAACTATTCATTTGTATTTGCATACTGTTGAAAACACGAGATTGTAATGAGACATTACGTAATGTTTGCGTAACAATATGTGATTTTGTTGGTCCGTATTACCGTTCGCACCAACTTTTTGCGGGTTCTATTTTTTATATATATATATATATATATATATATATATATATATATATTCCCGCAACATTTTCTCCTTAAAAACTTTCAGCTCCGCTGTCGAAACTATATACAAACTGATCATTACCTAGTAATTAACGTAATGTAAAATCGTGTTGGTGCCCATTTACTAAATAAACGTCTCTTTCGTTAAGAAAATGCCAGTGATAACTTAGGTGATAATGCATGAAATGGTTCTGTTGTTATTGCTGATCGATCCATTGCCAGAGAATCAAGTCAGCCACACAGCTGACTCGGGCACAAAAGTAAGTTTCTGCAAAACACCAAAATTAATTGGAGTCATTCAGCGCGAATTCAAGAGCAACTTAGACCGACCCCTGGAGTAGCTCATTGTAACTCAGAGCAACTCAGAACAACTCAGAGCATTTTGAGTAAGAAACTCAGAGCACTTGAGCGAGCAACTCAGACATTGATAAACTGCACGATAAGATGGGTTAACATCGGTTTCGTGTTATCATTGTGGGGTGAATAAAATAAGCTCACAACAGCACCATCTTTTACACACTTTAAAACGTTTTATTGAATTCACAAAAGCTGTAACAAAAGTATACTTGTAATTTATCAACCTATTACATTAGTAATGCTTAGTTTAATAATGTTCCCATCGTTTCCTGCTCCGTAACCTAGCCACCATGGGCGTTCTCGCCTTCCGTTTATGAGATGATTTGCGTGTTGAATCAGGCGGGGTATCCAGCAACAAAGGGAGTGCCATGTCCTCGGGTGAAATAGAAGGCATCGTTTCTATCCGGCGAGGAATTTTCGATTCCACTGTAGTCACAGGTGTCGCAGGCAGTTTTCTTGGTATTTTTGTAGACTTTGATTGAGATGTATTGAGGTCTCTTTTACTGGACTCGTCTGCAGGTGTACTGACGTCTGTTTTGCTTGATAGCTCTGTAGCAGGCAAAGGATCTTGTTTGGAAAGGACCACAGTCGGTTTTATCGTCGACTCCGTTTTCATTTGTTTTGCCAGTCCTTGATACCGCTTTAGAAGTTGATCCCACATGAGGACTTTTTGGTCTTCTGGTAAAGGAGACTCTATGATTTGCTTCATGTCTTGATCTAATCTCGTCAGAGTTGGAAGTTGAGCGGGAGCAGTTAAACGCCGTTCTGTCTCCATGTTTTGTAGAAAATGTTCGGGTATAATCACCATCTTTTACGCATGCTTCATTTGAATACTTTACTCAGTAAATCAACAGCACGGGGTGCAATCAGATCATTTCAACTTGTATTTATTTAATATGTTCATCAACGTTCCAAAGGTAGTTAAAAGGTAACTCAACAAATCTAAAGTTCCGAGTGATATTTACATGCAGCTACACACATTTGTTTTCAAAAAACTCAACAAACATTGATTTTATAATGGCTATATGCCTTTGTCTCACAACCGTTTGGTAAAATATAGCGCTAAGTGTACATTTCGTCATAGGGAGATATAGTCCTGTCTTGTTCAAAGTCATAGAATAGATTTTATGATTCTCTCTTGAATTTAGTTCATCCGTGCCATCTGTGGTGGTGTTAATGGCTTTACAGATTTAAGTTTATTGTGCTCCTGACATCAATAGGTTATAAAGTGAGCCACTGAGGAGGTAAATGTTTTGTCCTTTGACGGCGTTTAATAGTTTTAGTCGTTTTTCTAACACCACTTGCTTTAAACTGCGGTAAAGCTTTTGGTTCTCTGGGTGTCGATACATGACAAACAGTGCGTTGTTCTTTTTGTTCAGTCGATGACAGTGCTTCGCTTGTGGAACATTCTCCCGCGTCTTTGCGGTTGTTCTCCATGTTGTGGTAGATTATTACTTTAACTTTTGGTTTTAGTTTGGCCTCTTGAAGGTACCTTCTCCGTTGCGTGTGATCCAACTGATGAACATCTGCAAGATGGTTAGCTAGTCTAACGAGGTACTTTGCACCGCATCCTTGAATCGGACAATCTCTACAAACTCTTTTGTAGACCATGTTTACAGTTAGACGACAAGACACAAATGACATTTGTGTAAAGTTTTCTGTATATATTGATGATCAAACAGGCCAAAACCAGGCCAAAAAGGCCAAAACCAGGCCAAAAAGGCCAAAGACAGGCCAATAAAGCCAAAGCCAGGCCAAATACGCCAAAACCGTCAAAAGCGTCATATTCTGCTGACAGTTGCATTTTAGATGTCGTCGAGTTCTCCAAACTCCAAACCCAATACATCTCCAATACAACAACTCCAATACAACAAATTATTTTCTGCCAAAGAATATAAAAAATTTATTGAAAAAAAATCTACGTTTACAATGCGGGACATGTTCGCTACGATCATTGTGATCAGCGGCCCGTCTTAATAATAATATCAAAAAGTCACTTAATATTTACAATGAGGGACATGAATGCTATGATCCTAGTGACCAGCGGTCCGACTTGCAAAAATTACCTATATACACTGCAGGACGTGAAGTTGATCCGATTGATCAACCGACCGACTTAGAAATCGCATAGCATATTCACATTGTCCATATCCTCCTGGTCAAAGTTCTCGTACCCGTAAGGATAGGTCTTGAAAGTAATGGGGTCCAGGATCCGTTTGACATAGACCAATTGGTACCGTTTGAAAAGCGGGAACGTGTACAGTTTGTAGTTCTTGGCATCCCGTTCGATTTGGTAGCTTTCGGGGACGACCGTTTGACGTGGGGAGCGTAGAGGACGTTGGACTTCGTCCAAGACGTTTTGACGCATGACGTCATAATTGAGATAAAGGTTGGCTTTACTGTTGAGATTGAAACCCCGGACTTTACAACAAACGTGTCCGTCTTTGGTCTTGTAGCCATAATTTTTGGGTTCCCCAGACACGAATTCTACTATGCTGTCACCGTCTTCCAACTCGTATTTAAAGTCCCCAAGATATTTACCCAGGGGTGGATCTGTGCTGTTTGGAGTTGACAGGAAAATGACTGAATCGGTGTCAAAATACAGACATCGTTCACCCAACAGTTTCAGGGCCCCGTACAATCTCAGACGAGCCCAACAGGTCGTGAAGCAGGCCACGAAAATGTTCAAGTTAGGGGACACAGGGACATCGTCTTCTTGCAGTTTGTAGTGGACTTCGACTCTGTCTTCGGTCATGGGGCTCACGTAGCGGATGTTCACCTTGTCAGAGTCGTGAAAGGTGTGAAACTTGATGGGGTCTGTGAATTCCACGACTTGGGTTTTGTTAGTCTGTTGGCCAAATTTCCCCCACATGGAATTTAACATAATTTTCGCCAATGAGCGAAGCCCCGAGTTGTAGGCCATATTGTCTGCCTCGAGACGAATACCTTCATGTTGAAAGTACGCATCGATATGCGCTTGCTTATCCTCGTCAGCTCCGTTCCAACTCGCTTCCTCTTTTATTTTCAACCAGGTATTCACATAATCCTTGAACAGACCCGTTTGGGTCTTAGGAAAATGCCAAAGTTCGTTGATGCTTTGAATTGTATAGCCCATGGCCACTGCTTCCAACAGTTCCGGGGTGCACCATGTGCGGTGAAGGATTCGGTCTTCGTCATCGTGCGAACAGCTGGGCACTTTCTCCATCAGGTTTAGAGACATTTGGTCTCTGACGCAGGCAGCACAGAGGGGGGAGGTCAATTTCTCAGCGTAACGGTATGGGAGCACTGGATGGTATAAGTCCTTGGGCGGCAAGACAACATTGTGCAATCCCAAAATAGTGCGAAAACTCTTCGGGCGGGACATTGTGGATGAACACTGGATGGCCCACAGAATACTGCTGCGTTTTGTTCACCCATGGGTAGAGAGATGTAAAGTCGTAGTACTTGATCTTTTCTGAACCCTCGGCACGATGGTACAATTTAATGGCATTGGTTCGCCCTCCGAAAAAGGCGTGTCGAGTATTGAGGGGGTCTGGGACGGAGCAACGGCCTGTCATGAAATCTTGGACGTGACGATCCTCATTCTTGAGTCGAGTCCAATCACACTCCCACATTTCAACGACGCGGTAGCCTTTGGATCGTAAAAAGGTCATTTTCCGTTGGGTCTGTCTATAAACACCCTCCATATTGACCCCAAGAAGACGCTGATGGGTTTCTGTCCGTTGAGGGTAACATTTGGGGCAGCCGTGCCAGTAACACCCATGGAACTCATACACGGTGTTGGTACTTGCATTGTAGCCGTCAACAGAGTAGCGGGACTCTGGAATCTTGAATTCACCATCAGTGGATCTTGCGTGACGGAGGATGGGTTGCCGAACGGGAGCGTAGAGAGAAGCCACGAAATCCAATTGGTCACGTTCAGAATCCAACAATGAGGCTTTGAGTTCTGTTTGCAAAGTCTCCTCTACGAAATACAGCCATTCCATGGACGAGCGGGAATGTTTTGTGTTCCGACGCCAACCGTGTAATGGTTCACTAGCGATGGTGTCCGGCTCCATTCGGTTTTTCGTCAAGTCCCGATTGCATGCCGAGGCAATCGTCATTTGCTGGAAGGGATTGAAGTGAGCGTGACGTTCGAAGAGGCGTTTGAACACCAAACATCCTTCTTTGAGCAAGCGTGCATCTGACCGGCAATAGGCCACCAACTCCTTTTGGAAATCAAACACGACATTGTCATCCCTCTGCCTATCGTGCCATGTTTCAAATTTCTTGCGGGCGTCCGGCGACATGCTTTCCGGCATGTAATAATCTTTAGCAGGAATGGGTCCCACGTACTCTTGATTGGTTGGAACGTTGAATTTGTGTGGAAAATATCCTTTTTTAAGTTCCGTGAGCCCAAAGGTTTTCGGGAACGCGGCCAGCGACATGGTGAGGAAAGATAACGAGTCAATAAAACGGATCCGTCCCGTCGTGACTTGCAGGAGTTTTGCCCCGTTTCTGATCTGTTGAAGGATCTGACATTGTTTGTGATACTCGTCAACGACAAAGTAACCATCGTACGTACCCCTGGAAGTTGTGAGCCAGGACAATAACGTCGCGTTCATCGTCCTCCGTCAGTTCTTCGAGGAAATCCAGGAACTCCTTGACACAGCTCTCCCCTCAAACACACGTTGCTCGTCATCCTCGTCCGTTTCAGCAATGAGTAGATTGGCCAGGTGCATTTCGCGTTCTTGTGTAGCCTCAATGTCGAAAAAGACATGTACCGGTGGGAGTTTTTCTTTTTTGCTGTCCCCTTCGCCATCTTCATCCGACTCGTTTGCAGTCTCCTCCGACTCGTTTGCAGTCTCCACCGCTTCCACTTGCAAGAAACATTGGTGGGTTTGAACCTCCACGTACAACTTGCATGAGGGGCAATCGAAATAGCCACACTTGTGACGTTTTTGTTCCTTGGATGTTCGCAACAGAATCAGACACGACGAGCAGAGTCTACGCGTAGTGCACACGCTCTTGGTGGTTCCATCGGTGACAGGCTTCCCGTTCTGTCCTTTGATGCGATGGGTCATCATGCACGTGGCGCCGTAAAAGTTACGATGGCAATGTGGACACTGTTGGGTGGGAGGGATCTTGTTACGCTGACATTGCAAATAATCCGGACATCCATTCTGGAGACAAGCGTTACAATGTTGTTTGTTGATAGCGCACTTGTGTTGGCCAAGATGATCGTACCCTTTAAAGCAGTGGGCGCACAGATAGCTGCGATTCAAGAAGGCTTTCAATGATGATATGGTATCATAATGTTCATCGTGGTAAAGTAAGACGATCTGCTTTTCCGACGAGGTAGAAAAGGAGCGAACATCATAGGCGCGGTCCGCGTCCACTAAAATCAGTTGATAACCTTGGAGGGAGGGGGTTTTGGCGAATTGAGCGAGTTCCGTGTACCCACAGGGACCTGGTCGTACTCCCGCTTCCATCATCAATAGTGTGGCGTATTGTTCAATAATATGGGGTACTTTAAATCTACGCATTTGTTTGTGCTTGTCCACGAGGGCTTTGGCTGTCACGATGGCCTTCGCGCAACACATTTGGCTATTGTCTTGTGGAATGCTGATAATACTGTCACGATGTTGTTTGAGGTACTTGAGGCTTTTGTGTCCCGGCGTGGATTTCCTTTTCCACCCTGTTCCGTGTGGGGGTCTTGCCACATGCACAAAGGAGAGGTGGAACGAGTCATCCATCTCAAATTGTTGATTTGAGTTCAAGATGAGCGTCAAATGGTTGAAAAAGGCTTGGACTCTATCGCCATTGCGTCTCCATTCGCCAGCAGTGAAACCTCTGTAATCATAATTATTGTTCATACGGTGCGAGGCCAAGTTGACATAAATGCGGTCAGCGTCCGGAATCTCTTGGTCGTCAATGAGTTTCACGACAGACCTTTGCATTCCATCTCGCAAAGCAGCATTTAAATTTTGCATTGGAACAAACTGCCCCGTTTGGCGTAACCTGGTGTGAAAGACTCGCTCCTCTACGCCCAAACGACCACTCCGTCTAACGCGTATGGGGGCCAGGTCAAAATGGAATCGACCCCGCGGTTGTTGTGAAGTGCTACCACCACCCGTCTGCTCCTGGCGTCTCATTTGAAATGCATGTTGGCGAAGCGTAGCGGTCTCTGCTTCTAACAGCTCATCATCGCTCCTCTCCTCTTCTGCCTGAAACAAGTCTTCATCTGAGTCGTAGTGGTTCTTCTCCATGGTGAGCTTCGAAAAGCGAATGAAGTGAACGAAAAAAAGTCGCGGATTTTATGGGCGTTCCAAACAAAACAACTCCGCCCCCACGTCCATCAAAGGGACGCTTTGTTCAAATTTGGTCATGCGTTCACATGATTGGTCCGAATAAGTTCCACCCTCCATGCTGGGACCAATCAGAACGTAGGAGTGGATGAGGTCATTGGAGACCAATCAGAGAGCAGGAATCCAAGGTAATTTAATGTCATTGGATGTCCAAAGGTTTGCGCATGTGTCAGGAAATGAAAGTTAATCTTTTAAGTTTCCCGTGTCGAACTTTGAAATAAAACGTGGTAGTTTCATCAACGACCGTTTAATTAACATCGTAGCATGTACGGAATTAAATTGACGCGTTTATAAATCGGTTTACGCATGGAACTGTCGGTTACAAGTTTCGTCTGTGAACTTAAGCTTTGTCGTGAATGTTTCACCGAACGGAGCCAATAAACCTCGAAGCAGTTTGCCGATCGATTTCATTTCACTTTTGATTTAACGTTTAGATCAAACATTGTTTTCAGGAGTTTTTCACAGACCGCCTTTTGATTGTCGTGAAGTGTGGATTTTAAGTCTGCTAGTCGATTTTTGTTTCATAAGTTTTGTAATCTCACAGACCGTCGTTTTATTGTCGTGAAGTACATTGCGGAATTATATTTACGTTTTTAAGCTTTCGAAAGCTTGCTAGACGATTTCTTATATCCTTGTTTTCGTTTCTTTCATTGAACATTGCTTTCATAAGTTTTGTAATTTCACAGACCGTCTTTTTATTGTCGTGAAGTGCGGAATTATATTTACGCTTTTAAGCTTGCTAGACGATTTCTTGTATCCTTGCTTTCGTTTCTTTTATTGAACATTGCTTTCATAAGTTTTGTAATTTCACAGACCGTCTTTTTATTGTCGTGAAGTGCGGAATTATATTTACGCTTTTAAGCTTGCTAGACGATTTCTTATATCCTCGCTTTCGTTTCTTTCATTGAACATTGCTTTCATAAGTTTTGTAATTTCACAGACCATCGTTAATGAAAATAGCAGGACCGAATGTGAAAAAATTTGCATCTCTTTGTTTAACGAGCCAAACCAAATTCCCCCAGGAGGATATGTATGAACACGTATGATTTGAAAGAGCAAATGGCAGGGTTTTCATGTCAATCACAAACATCATTGCGCCATGCAAGAATGTAAAACTTTTATTGAGCGGTTCGTTTACAAATTAAACTGTTTTTTGAAACCTTAACAATTGTGTCTTTGATTCCCATATCATTCCCATGTCATTCCCTAACAAAAATCCCTGTTAAATAATTGTTGTCATCGGAAAAGCAAAGAAAAAATTCAATGTTCAAGATAAGTCATCCAATTTATTTACTCGGAGCAACTCCGAGTTGCTCTGAGTTGCTCTGAGTTGCTCTAAAACATTAAAACTTGACTTCATTCGAATACACCGCGGTAACTTTAATTAGCTTGTCTGGTTGAAACTCGTCTGTAAGCGAAAATGTTCAAGATAAGTCATCAAATTTATTTACCTAATAATAACAATGCGGGACACATCGCTATGGTCCGAGCGACCGGCAGCCCGTCAATCACGTTCTAAAGAAAATATCTCCCTGTGAAATCGTGCTTTCCCAATAATAAGCCTCGCGTTTCCTAAAAGTTTCCTCTGCATGTCAGTCACCCTCAAAGTTGGCAATTGATAATTACAATGGCTTTCAAGTTTATTGTTTAACTTGTCTAAAGAAGTTCCACAAATAAACAGCAGAACGCTCGCAAGGTTTCGCTGCGTATAATATCACTTCATGTAGCTTATATTTTTCCATTCCATGCAAACATGCTTTCGCCATGTTTGAAGCAACGGTTGCGTTTAAACGTTGTTTAAACAGAAGTTGTTTTAGTTCATTATGCTTTTATAAATGGCCGCTTAAATTCAAATGACAGAAAAGGTTCGTTGGTACGCGAATAGCGCTGCGCATTCAAACAATCGTTGACTTCAAGAAAAGCATTGTTAATTCGTTCCTAAACTGTTATCGCTAATTGAACGTTCATTCGTCACGCTTTAAACTATCGCAGCCCAGTTACTTTTCTTTCGAGTAAAGTTGTTAAATTTAATATAAATTAATTGTTGTCTGCTGCTTTGTGTTTTGACCGAGGTGCTAATTTTCCATGCAAATTTATAGTTCAGAATTCGCATAATTAAACGTTTGAACTTTGAAGCTACCGGAAAGTCTTGTTATCAAAACTTAAAGCACACGCAAATATAAAACTCCGTGTTGTCTGTGAAGTTTTGGTCGCTTGGGAATCTCAACTTTCAAAGTTGACAGCTTTCGCTTTTTCGGTTTGACTGGGCGTTTGGTTATTGACTCCAAGACATTTAGCCCTTGCTTTTGACTGGTTCCATTTTCAGGGTCATCTTTCTTTGGTTTTTGATCCAAAACATCCTTTACTTCTTTGACGGTAATCTTCAGAATCGAATCATTCGTGCTATCTATGATGGGGCAAATAGAATCAAGGGGAGCTCTGATATAGAATGTCCAGAAAGATAAGAGGAAACACCGATGGACATAGACTCTGTCATGAGTGGCGTTCAAAAACTTTCCCTGACAAATTGATCATGTGTAATTTCTTTTTATAGTTGCAGTCTCTAAGACCCGAGGCATGTATCTTAGATCTTATTTTTATTAAACGTTTAGTTGAATTTGTTGCAAACATGTGTGAGACTTTGGGCTAAAAACCTTAACATTAAACTAAGAAATGATACTGCGCATGCGCTGTCGCTAAAAATCCGTTGAGTTTACTACATGTGTCCCACATGGAAGCGACCCTACATCGCTATCGTGTTTGTAATTGAATTTGAACCCATTTAGACCAAAAAACCCTACTGCGCATGCGTACTGGTTGAAAAATCCAAAGTGTCCCAACCATGTTGTCCCACATGGAAGAGAACTTGTGTCACTATAAAGGGATCTCAGAATTCGGGCTTAGGAAAGCAAATACACGACTTTGGTCGTTTTTGCCCTGGCGGGGGCCCGCCTTGACTGGATGGGCCCCTGACTTTGATGAATAAGTCATGAGATCATCCATTTTGAATATTTCTCTCAGTTTCGCCATTTTGAATATTTATCTCAATTTCGCCATCTTGAATATTTTACTGAATATTCCACCATTTTGAATATTTTACTCAGTTTCGCCATTTTGAATAAACACTGAGATCCGCCATTTTGAATATTTTACACGGTTTCGCCATTTTGAATAAACAATGACATCCGCCATTTTGAATTAGGGTTATTAGGACATGCGCAGTGGCAATTCTTAGGGTTAATATGCTAATAGGATCAGGGTTATTAGGACATGCGCAGCTGTAATTCTTAGGGTTAATATGCTAATGACTTAGGGTTAGGACAATAGACCTAGAGGGGGTTCTACACCCTAGACCTAGGGGTACGAAGTTGGGGTTAATATGTTAATGACTTAGGGTTAGGGAACGCCATTTTGAATTAAGGTTAGGGTTAATGAGCTAGGGTCAAAACAATAGACCTAGGGTTGCCACACCCAACATTCCACACATTTCTTTATGTTCTAAAGTAGCGCATACCACTACTAGTAAGGTCGTCAAATTATGGTATGGTGTTGCAAAAATGCTTTTCAGTTGAAGACACAGTATTGAATTTACATGTTATTTACATGGTCTTGATAGCCCCCCTTTTTCAATTTACATGTTATTTACATGGTCTTGATAGCCCCCTTTTTCAATTTACATGTTATTTAAATGGTCTTGACAGCCCCTCTTTTTCAATTTACATGTTATTTACAGGGTATTGATAGCCCCCCTTTTTCAATTTACATGTTATTTACAGGGTATTGATAGCCCCCTTTTCAATTTACATGTTATTTACATGGTCTTGACAGCCCCCTTTTTCAATTTACATGTTATTTACAGGGTATTTATAGCCCCCCTTTTTCAATTTACATGTTATTTAAATGGTCTTGACAGCCCCCTTTTTTCAATTTACATGTTATTTACAGGGTCTTCATAGCCCCCTTTTTCAATTTACATGTTATTTACATGGTCTTGACAGCCCCCTTTTTTCAATTTACATGTTATTTACAGGGTATTGATTGCCCCCCTTTTTCATTTTACATGTTATTTACAGGGTATTGATAGCCCCCCTTTTTCAATTTACATGTTATTTACATGGTCTTGACAGCCCCCCTGTTTCAATTTACATGTTACTTACATGGTATTGATAGCCCCCCTTTTTCAATGTACATGTTATTTACAGCGTCTTCATAACCTCTGTTTTCTAATTAACATGTTATTTAGTCTCTCTCTTTAAATTTACATGCTGTGTAGAAAGTCGCCTTTTCCAATTTACATGTTATTTACATGGTCTCTGTTCCTATACCTTCAAAATTTACAGCCTATTCACTATAATTTACATGTTTCAGCTCTAATATTTACATGTTATTTACATGATTATTGATAACATGTAAATGTCCAAATAGTCTGTAAATTATCGTTTACAGTCCATTTTCAGTGATTTACATGTTATTTACATGTTATTTACATAGTATGTAAATTTTCAACTTTTCCAGTGGACTTGGATTCAACATGTTCCAACTGCCAGACGGAGAATACACTATTTGCATTGAATTCTTTCCCCGCTTCAATGAACTCTGTGAGTGTTAATGTCGTGAGCACAAGCCTGAATATCAATCAACAATCAACAAAACAATTTTCGAATCCAGGCGCGCCTGGTTATACAAGATCCATCATCCACATGTATAAATGGGAGATCACTCCACCTGAGTATATTTTCCTGGATCTGAAATGGAACGGAACGCCGTCAGCAGTTGCAAAAGGAGATGCAAATATGATCATATATGGTGTCAAAGATTCTCAACCTGATGTTGAAAGCAGTGTTTATGATGCACCTTTCATTTTTGAAAATCGAAAGATGCTCATGGAGACTGATTTGGATATGAATGGTCATAGAATATTAAATCCTTCATTAACATCAAAAACATTCATTACGGCTTACTTAAAAAAATCACGGCATCCAAGTCGCTTATTTATGAATTTTGCAAATCCATTTCAAATTATACCTTATGATTGTAATTTAAAAGGTATCAATTGTTACTTTGGCTCATTAACTAATTCTGATTTTCTTATTACGTTAAAAGTAAGAGCTAGTGGACCCAATAAACAAAATCAAAGCTTTGACTCAACAGTAAATGAAAGAAGACAGGAACTTAACATAAATATGAACCTATCAAAACATGATGTATTATGGATTGAAATTTACAAAAAAAATACAACTGAACAGATGACGCATGATGACGTTGTATTTTCTATTTAATTCACTGCAATCGTAGCACCTGAAATTTAATTTCCCCAACTAAAATGAGCTTTGAAATCAAAATAAATTCTGAAAAACTGAAAGAGATTATACAAACAATGAAGAGACTCCGGCAATGCGGGAGTCTGAAACTTTGTTCCTGCATAAAAATGCAAAATCAGTGTAATAGTCCACTTAATTTCAATCATATTGATCCAACTCTTTCTGAGGAGAAAGTTGATGAATTGAAAAAGCTCTATGCTTTTTATCACAAGAAATGCTGGTGCTGTAAAAAGGCACACCGAAGATATAAGAAAATGAATCTTTTGTTGACGCTTAGCTCCACTCTTCTTGTTGTAACGGGAACCGTCGTTGGAGGCGTGACTTTGAATCCAATAGTCTTAGGGGTAATAAATGGCGCTGGGGTATTCTTGAAAACGTTTCAGGAAATGAAAAACTTCAGAAGAAAGATTGAGATAAGTTAATTATAATGACAAAGTATGAAAATGTTTTAACTGAATTGAGATCGCATCTTAGGGGTGATTACTTTGATTCGCAAGAATTCATCAGAGAAATGAAGGTTATAGATGGAATTGTAGCAGATTTATGTTTGAATTTAGAGAAGTATGAAAAAGCATATTAAAAGAATTTTGGTGACGTATAGCTATATAACTGTGAGTAAAGTTATATAGTTAATCAAAGGCTCCGGCCTTGCGAGCCAAGTCGTGAATATGAAACAACCATCGGACCTTTTCCTACCCGACACAAGGTGGGTCCTTTTAGATTGTACATGTTATGACTACTTCCTTTATGTTGCAGGTCCACGTACCAATATCTTTGACCAAAGAAGGACCTTTAAAACATTCGTCTGTTCGTGTTTACTAGCGAAAATGAAAATTACGGGACAAACTTACCTTTTCCTTCACTGTTAATGTCAGATATCCTTGCCAAACAATAATAACAAGTAAAAGAACCCCAACGTTTTTCCAAACCGACGTTTCAGCTCATCGATCATTCGTAAACACAACAGCCGTAATGGTGGACTTGGTTTACCCTCATTTCAGACTCCATGTATGCTATAACCGAAGTGTAACATATCCACAATTTAATATAAATTTAATATAAATTTTACGATGAGCGAGTGACTTTTCCCTAGTAATCGCAATAAGTCGTATTCACGACTTAAAAATGGAATTCCAATTGTCACCGCTCCAGGCGTCAAATTCGTCACCTTCAGCTTCCTCATCTTCAAATTCAGCAAACCAGTAGCGTGGATCAAACTTTTCCTCGAGATTTTCTTCCCATACTTCTTTGACAAGCACTGCTTGGGGAATCATAATTGAAGTTGTATCACTGTTAAGGTAAACTCGTCGAGGATGAGTTATACAAATACCTTTAAATAGTTTACCACGCAATTCCATTGGATCTATTCTCTTCTTTTTATTATTTGATGAAAGCTCGAAAAATGGGCAAATAATATGTTCTTTGACGGAACCGGCGAAGCCGCCAGCGGGGCTGGAATATAGTTTTGAATAAAGTTTATTTTGTTCGCCTTTGACAATCACAAGTTCGTTTTCGTTAAAAGGAGTAAGATTGGGTGAAAGCCTCTTAACTACAGGTTGTTGTTCTTTAGCCAGTTTTTGAATATGTTTTTCAAGTGTTTCAAACTTTTTTGCATCCTCTTTGGAAAGTGTTAATCCTAAAGTGAAATTAGCTCCATTATCTCCATCATGTTCGTGAATTTTCATTTCGCCTTCCAGGCTTATGCTGAATTGTTTATTTTTGATTGGTTTGGTCATTGTGATATCTTGTAGTTTTAGTTGATTTAGTTTAGTTGTTGTATTCATATTTTATTACCTAAAAACACAAAAAAATAATCTTTTTTCTAAAACCACGAGGGCGGTTTGGACTCAAAAACTAATTGAGGACGTTATACAGTGTATGAGAAAACGTGAATTTATTCAACCAAATGCCCCACAAGCGGCAGCCTGGGAAAAGGAAATGATAGCCGCTGAAGAGAGATTGACTGCTCGATGCTGCAAAAAATTGAAACCATGCTTGTTTAAACGACGTCAAAAAATATAACTCCATTTTAGATTTATAATTTACAAAAACGATATTTCATTATCGTATGCCTTTTGATAAGCCAACAGCTCTTCGTTTGATAATACGAAAGAATGCAGAATGCAGGAATTTCTATAAGAGCCTTAAGAGGTATGTCTGTACCAAGATCGTAAAATGACTTAATTGAACTTAGAGAATAGTATCATTGGGACCGATCATTTGCGGTAACACAAATCATCACTTTTTTTCTGTTTTTCAGTTGGCTTTCTATTATTTATAAGATGTTTCAAACCATCTTTCTTTGTGAGATATGGCTTATTCTCCCTGAGAGCCTTATAAATTGTTTGCACAGTAACACCAAAACAATTGGCTGCTTCTTTGGCTGTTTCGAATTTTTGTGAATTGATTATGATTCACTCTTTATTGGAAAGATATCCTTCAATTAAAAATACTTGTTTGTCACATCTTTTAATTGTCTTATTTTTCATTTTGAGTGCATATTTCAGTGTTTGCGGTATTAAATTAAAAGATTTTGAAGCTTCATTAACATCATTGAAAACATGTGTTTCTTGAAAAGTTCCATTGTTATTGATTAGTGTAAGTTTGATTAAATCGTTTCTCATTTTAATACAATATATTCTTTTTTATTTTTTATTATTTAATATATTGTATTAAAAATGGAATTTCAAAATAAGAGAGTAGTGGAGTTGAGAAAATTAGCAAGTGATTTAAAAATTCCTGGCCGTTCCAAGGCCAAAACAAAAGCAGAATTAATTGAGCTTTTAAATGCAAATGAAGCCAAACCTGAGCCAATGCCTCCAGCGGCGAAGCCAATGAAACCAAAAACGCAGACTTTGTCTGAAATGAAAGGCATGGCTAGACATTATGGACTGGAACGCTTTGAGAATATCAAAACAAAACCTGAAATGAAAGCCTTTCTTGAGTATCAAATGAGACCTAAAAGGCAATCTAAAGATGCGTGGATTACGGCTCCGCCAGAGCCGATTGATTTGAAAACAAAGCAAAAGCAAATAAAACGTTTGAAGAAAAAGCTTCGCAAAGTGGTTAAAAAAGTTAAGAAACAGCAAAAGACTGCACAATGACCTGATTTTGAGAGAGAAAGAAATAAAGCAAAAGCTTGCAGAATTAAGAGGACGTCCAGTTGAGGGTGAGTCCAGTGAGCCATGTGAAGTAATTCTAGTTGATGAACGATCAAATCAAAAATTTACAACATTTGTGGATACGTTTCGAATCAAAATAAATAGAAAAACAATCGCCTGGAATCCCATGGCAATCTTGAGAGAAATATTGAATCGAGTCATAAAGAAACGCGGGCTTAAAGATGGAGATAGAATTCGAATCATTGTGGATCACGTCAAACTGGATCGCCCCTTGAGCACAAATTATCTCAGGATTCAAAACGGAACAATATCAATTCTTGAACTTTATGAACAATTCAGACCTCTTGAATATAAGGAAGTGCCGCTTGATGAAATCAGCATTGAAGTGCAATCAACTAAAATTCCTCGCGGCAGTGGGCGATTACAGGTCACAAAGAATAATGTTTCAAGAAAGACGTCAGTGATTTCCATAAAGAATTCCGATTCGATTTGCCTTGAAAGGGCTATTGTAACAGCAATGACCCACTTGAATAAACACAAATGGACAAAATCACAACTTAAAGATGGTTTCAATAAATCGAGATTGCTGCAAGAAACAGAGGCAAGAAAACTACACGCCGAAGCAGGCGTTCCTGAAAACGATTTTGGATCCACATTGGAAGATGTGAAAAGATTTGCAGAGCACTTGAAGGTGGAGATAAATATCATTGATGCAGACCAGTTTAATGAGTTGATTTATTCAGCCAATGCCGAACATTATGACACAAGGATTTATCTGTTGAAGAACAAGAATCATTTCGATGTCATTTCTTCGATGACAGCATTTTTGTGTCAAGATCATTATTGCCACACATGCAAGAAAACATTTAAGACTAGAGATCGACATAAATGTCCTTCAAAGTGTATTGCTTGTTTCAAGTATTGCCCGGATGGTGTTTGTGCCGGGCCAGAAATAGTCTGCAACATTTGCAATCGAAGCTTCAAGGGAGCGGAATGCTTCAGAGAACACCAACGAAACAGAGCAACGCGTGGAAAAGTTGATATGGTTTGTCAAATTGTTGCGAAGTGTTTGAAATGCAATCGAACGGTTGCGGGCAGCCTCGATAAGCATACTTGCGGATATTCTCAATGCTCTAATTGCCGCGCCTATTGCGATATGTCGAAGCATAAATGCTATATGAAACAGACCAAGGCCAAAGGCGGCCGATGTACGGGCTGTACTTAAGAGAAACAATGTTATTCCTGTAAGGCTTATTCAGAGAAATATATGTTTTATGACTTCGAATGTATTCAGGAAACTGGCATTCATGAAGTGAATCTGGCAATTGTACAAGATTTTGAAGAAAATGAATGGATATTTCGAAACATCGATGAATTTTGCAGGTTTGTCTTTAATGAACACCATGCTGGTTGGACGTTTATTGCCCACAATGCAAGAGGATATGATGCTCAATTTACCCTGAAACGGTGCGTTGAAAACAGTTTGAAGCCTTATTAATATTGCATATATTCCGGCACCAGTGAGGAGCCTTTCCGCCGGTCGACTTTCGTGCTGTTTGCTTGGTACGAGCCATGACTGTCAAAGGTTATTAAGCCTGATTAAAGCGATCACAAAATCTGTGCAAGTTCCACTATTTTTATGAGCTCGATTTATTACAAGGATCCCTTGATCTGATTGGATATTTAAAATGTGATATGATTGGATATGATTTGCATATTGCTTTGTGAAAAGAAAGCTGAATACTTAGAAGAGAAAGTGTTTTCTGAGAGGTCGCGTTGAATGGTATATAAACAAAGTGACGGCCGAAAATGTATCGTTCACTAGAAAACATCGAGAATATATTTTTGTTTATCTAAAGCGAAAAGTAGTTAACATGACTGGCTGCGGAAAAGGAGGCAAAGGTCTAGGCAAAGGCGGAGCTAAGCTTCATCGTAAAATTCTACGAGATAACATTCAAGGAATAACCAAGCCAGCTATCCGTCGTATTGCTCGCCGTGGCGGTGTGAAGCGTATATCTGGGCTGATCTACGATTATTTCCCCCCTCCCCACAAACAGTAACTAAGCAAATGCGACTACTGCAAAGCAGCTCAAAATAGACCGAGCGGTCATAACGCACGCATTTTGGTTTCAGATAAACGCCACGATTGTCACTACTTTTCGAACAAACAAAAGCAACGTTGATTTCAAACTAATCTGAAGGTCGACAATCCTGCACTTTATCTCCAAACTACTACTTTTGTTTTGCTCTATAGAATATTTTTATCCAACTAAGTTGGCATTTGGCAAAATAACGTGGAAATAAGCTAAGCGAAGTTTTGCTATTTCGGCGGGACAGCGTCCCTTCAAGCAAGGGGACGCTTCGCACACACGCACACACAAAACTATGTGTATTGTAGATTGTAGATTGTCACATCTGGCGCAATTTTTTTAAATAGGCTGTTGTCTTATTGGCTACGCTACTCACTATCTATTCCGTTGTAGAAAGCGAGTAGCCTAATGGCGACCGCTTCCTCGCGTTTCCGAAGTGTCTGTGAAGAATATTTGTTGTTAAGTTTTGAACGTCTATTAGATTTATAATAAAACAATTAGATTATTCACTCTTAAAAACTCGAGCTCATAATCTAATTTTCAAACAGAGGTTTTGACCGATAAGTGAGTGGTGAAAGCAACTTGCTTTGTGTTCTTCTCGAGAAGCAGACTTGGACACAAAATCACGGCGTTTTCTAAATTTTATCTTACGTCATTACAGCGTTACCGTAAAGCACGATTCACTGAATAAAAAATAGTACTGGTTAACTCCCATTATTACCCAATATATCTGTCAGGTTTTAGCGAAATCGGCTTCTAAAGGCCCAAGATATAAAGCTTTTAAAAATGATACCCCTGCCAAAATTTTGCCTTATGAATTTATCCCCCGCGATGATTTTCTGATGATTAGTTACTTCATATATTACGACGAATTTTGATTGAAACGATATGAAATAAGACTTGAAGAGAAAATTTATACGAAATACGTTTTTAACCAGCATTGAGATTTATCGCAGCTTTTAACCTCAATCACGAAATCTACTTGTTTGCAACATGTTATGTAGTGATTGATCATGACTTTAATTAACATTTGGTGGCTCCTAAAAGAGCCGTTTGTTTTTAAGACATGCAGCCCGTGGCTGAATGTTGTTTCTTCTCCGTCTTTTTCGGTAGCAGCACTGCTTGGATGTTGGGAAAAACACCTCCCTGGGCGATGGTGACACCGGCAAGCAGTTTGTTTAATTCTTCGTCATTTCGCACGGCTAATTGGAGGTGATGGGGTATGATTCTGCTTTTCTTGTTGTCCCGCGCTGCGTTTCCTGCTTTCAGCACTCAAATACTCCAGCACGGCAGCCAAGTACACTGGAGAATCCGCTCCAACACGCCCTGCATAGATGCCTTTACGAAGAAGACGATGGATGCGACCAACGGGAAACTGAAGGCCTGCTCTGGATGAACGAGTCTTAGACTTGGTGCCTTGTGCTTTACCTTTACCGCGTCCAGTCATTTTGTCGTGTAAAATTCGTTTGTTAGCTCAGTAATCGAGTTTTAGGAAACTGTTTTCGGGCTCCAAAATTTATTTTACATCTGCCGTGTCTCGAGGATCAAAACGCACCAATCAAATATCCAACGTCGCTTCACAAAAGAAATTAAAAATGCACCATTGTCGCTTTTGTGCTAAGTGGCGGCACGCTTATAAGTAAACAAGAAGCTGTACACAGCTTGAACTCGTGGTGCCTTTAACTCATTGCAGCATTGATTCCCAAGTGATTTGAGTGCTTCTACAGAGAAACATAAGCTTAAAATTATGTCTAATCAAAGGCTCCTAAGAGCCAACCCGAGAAGAAGAAATGCTAACGCGTAACGCGTAACGCAATATTGCCGTAAGCTTACGTTTTCACACTGACACAGTTCGATATATATATATATATATATATATATATATTGTAAATTAAACGTAAGGATTTTTGACGAACGAAAAAAAAGTACATCACTTTCATAATGTCCAGTTCGAAAAAAGAAAAAAAAAAGAAAAAAAAGAGGACTTTATGGAGATTCGAACTCGGGCCGTCCGGGACTAAGCCACAAACTCAATCACTGCTCAGGATACAATACACGACAAACTCATGTGAATTAAGGAATGGGGCTGAGGCAATAATTGCCAAAAATGATAAAAAAAATAAAATAAAATAGTTAAAGCTGCTTTCGTGTATTTTTTTAACAGAGTTGTACGTTACCCTGGGAAATGATAATCCCGAGTAGATGACGTCACTCGACCGTTACTATCAGCGGTGTTTTGGCGCCATTTTGGTTCCCTTCCTTTGCGTCGAGTTTACGACAACTTAAATAGCATCAAATCAGCGGATAAACAGCGAAATACATTCGCAAGGGGTCACTGACTCTTGAATTAATCGGGGAATTTAGAAAAATGTGATCGATTATAGTTAAATTATTCGTTATTTTTCGTGCTACGACATTTTAGCTAATCATCGTAATTTTCTGGGCTCAATTTGGAAGGCAGTTGAAATCCCCGTTAAGATTAGAGTTTCTTGTTTTATGATCTTGTTTCGAGAAAAGGAAAAAAGTCACGGAGGGCATAAAAACATCCCGTATTCGACCGACTTAATATTCTACTAGCTGACTTTCTTGTCCGCCATGTTTGAGACGCGCGGCTTGGTTTTGGGGAGACTAAACCCTAGTCAATTTTCTCGCTACCATAGAAACTAAATCTATTCTCCAAGATGGCGGACGAGCAGTTGTGGAGTGTGTTGCATAAAATGTGTAAGTTCTTCTTCGTGCATTTTGTGTTCTTCCAAATATTTTTGCAAAATAAATGAATTAAAGACAGGAATTGCAAAAAACCATTGTAATTTTGTCTCTTTGCAATTTATGTTATGTCTTAATCTTACAAAACGATGGGTTTACTCGCCGATCAGGATCCATCATTTTTCTCAAAGTACTAATTTTAAAAGGTCCGTTAGCCTTATTTTGCGCGCTTTTCTCTCTGAGAACTATTATTATCTGTAAATAAGATATCATGTTTCTGTTATAAATTATAATCGCGGTTTAGGCGCAATTTTAGTTAGCAGAGTCGAGGGGTTGAGCGGTTGCTTCGTGATCAGTTCCAAGCTCGCTTTATACAGCTATAATTTTCCAGTATACCGATTTGCATCAACCTAGTGTCGTGTCTGCGACGACAGATATTTAGAGACTACAACTTCAGGTTAACTTCGTTTTGCTATTATGGCGGGATTTTTCAACTGTGGGTTCGCGCGTGTAGCAGCAAAGAACAGTGTATACAATGAAAATGGCAAGGTCATAAGGGACAAAAACACTCGCCTTCAGAAGTTCTTGAGTATATTTGGTGATAACAAGGAAGCGTTCGCTGTTAGCCAGAATACATTTGACAAGCGACAAGCTGTGCTTCTTAGAAACTTTGGAAAATGGCGGGGTGAAAACAAATCAAAGTACTTGGAACACTTCAGTTCTACCGCATGGAGTTCTCTCTCAGCAGCCAAGAAGGGATTGCATTCGGTCTCAAACTGCAAAGGCTGCCAGTTGAACCATCTTGTTTTTCAATCCCTTTTCCCTCTGAAAACTAACCGACTGAAAGGGGTTGACCCAGTGTCTGTCTGCCTCAAGGAGGCAACAAATTTAAGGAAGGTAACAAAACCACCTAAACCTACTAAAACGACTATTCAAGAAACTGCCAAAAACATTTATTTGAAAATCAATGAGCCATTTAAGAACCTTTTCAACACAGACCTTGCTGATGCTTTGACAAAGGTGCCTGAAATTGGGCTAACACATTCCAAAACCAAGGCTCAAAAGCAAAAGGAAAGGAGGAGCAATGCCAGGTGTTTTAAAAATAAAATTGAAGGGCAGTGGTCCAAAGTTGATTGTGACACTATGCTAGCAACACGTCAGTCCTTTAAGCAGAGAGATTTCCAAAGAAAATCTCTGTACTTTGAGTCCACTGAGGAGAGTAAACTGAGGACCAGAAAAAGGAAAGCACTTGAGGATGCTGGACTTCGGAAAAAGAAACGTCACTCTCCAGATCCAAATTCAGTTGACTTTGACAAGGAAGGTCTCCTACAAGAAGTGAATACAATTAATGAAGGCGAAAAGGTGAGGATAAAATTTATCGGACATATACTAAACATGGACTTGGTTCCATGGACCACCCCTGTGAACCTGGTCTATGGACCACCTGATGGACCACCCCTTATTTTCGTCAATTTTAATATATTTATTTTTCCAAATTGTTGTCAGTATAAAGCGTTTTAATCTGATGTCATAGCCGCCATATTGGTGTCCTCATACAAAGGAATTTTAAGGAACCTCCGATAATATCATACAAAAGAGGCAAATTATCCCTCAGACACGCTCGTGCAAGCAAGAATCTGAAGGCTCCAATCCGATGCATATGTATCCCCACAAAGGGAGTCAGTGTAGGCATGCCATTTACTATCTATACATATATAACTATATAGGTATTGACAAAATTTACAATTTGTCTTCATTTGTGATAGTAATTATAACTATATATATATAATTGTATAACACAAATGAACTTAAACCAGTCAAATAAAGAATAAATGATGGGGTGAGTGGAATAAAGCCCTAAGTGACTTCTGATCAACTGTTAGATTCTCCTTCCAGTTTGTCTTGTATATGCTCATGTAACAAAGGGAGAATTTGGTTTCAGATCAGGGGTCACTTAGGGCCTAATTTCAGTTTGGGGTAAGGTCCTAAGTGACTCCTGATCTATAGCCAAATTCTCCCTTTGTTACATGAGCTCACTTGGGGCTTTATTCCACTCACCCCTTCAAACAAACACAAAGTATATATATATATATATATATATATATATATATATGAAAAATATAGATGAAAATTAGGGGTGGCCCATCAGGTGCTCCATGGACCAGGTCCACAGGGGTAGTCGTCCATGTTTTGTATACATCTGAATTTATAAAACAGTGATCAACTAATTTTGCTATTATTTTTTATATTTATGTATTTTTGTGAATGATATGATGATGATGATTAATTACCTTGTAATTTAACTGATATGATATTTTGTGACTGATTTCTGCACTTTAATTTGACTTTATGATAAAATATCATTTGTATTTATTATCATTTGTTTGTTATAATGTATAATTAATTTCATTTCCTACACACAGATCAATTTGTCAGAACTGGCCAGAAAATATGGAGTATGTGAGAAAACAAAGGTTGGCAATATGGTTGTTAAGGAATTTCTTGTAAATAATGGTGTGGATATGGGAAAATTTACCAACCACCGAAAGAATGAACCACTTCCAAGGAGGCGACTGAACAAAACCTTTGGTGGAGAGATAACAACACCAGTGCTTCGTACCAGTGCAGCCATTAGAGAAACCCTGCGATAGAAATTAGCGAATGGTGAATATCGCTTGGGTGAAATTGTTACACCAAAGCGTTACAAAAAATTGTCATTGAATCCAGATGGCACCCTGAAGGAGGAGTATTTCACTGTGAGTGGGAGAAAAATTCCTTTACTGGAAATACGAAAAAACATATTGGATCAGCAGGAGAAGGATGGTCTTGTTCGTGACCATTCTGATGCTCACTATGAGGCAATGACAAAGGAGGACATAAAAAAACGCCTTCAAGAGCTTGGAGAGTACAAGGAACTGTGTCTTTCCCAGTATTTCAGCTCTTAGAATCGCTGAAATACTGGGAAAGAACACGACATCTAATTTTCTGGTCTGACCATTCCAGCATTATGAATCATGGCCACATTCTCTTGACAGTAAATGCTATCTATGATCCAGCATTTTACTTCACTTCTGAAGAGCTCAATGGCTTAGATGTTCAAGAATTGGTAGAGAAGCCGCAAATCTACCTGCTAGCGAGATGCAGAGACACTACAGAAGATCAACTGTTGTACAGTGAGACACGCATGGAAGACATACAGCAGCTTGACATAGAAATTACCTCAAGTCACAATATCCCTGTGAAGGACATCTGCAGAATGTTCCATGGGGACCACCCAGCACAAGAGGTCGAATGTGGAGAGCAAATTGGAGGACACTATGGGTGCTGTGGTTGCACTGGAGCATCAGCAACATATGTTGACCATCTAGCTTCAATGAGAGCCCCACAAATGACACTAGAAGAAAGAAGAAAAAAGGCAATTGCAGGCCCAGCTGGACGAGAGAGAAGGAATGGAGGTGTAAACCCTTTCCAACAGATGACCAAAGATGAGCTTATAAGGGAATGTAGAGGGCGCAATCTTCCAACTGATGGTTTGCTGAAACCAGCCTTGTATAGTCAGCTTAGAGAGGAACTAAAGGGTGTTCAGCGTGTCCCAGCACTCTGTTTTCCAAATCAGACATCTTCCATGGAAGACCTTAACCTAGCCCAGTATGAAGTGGTACCAGTGGAGCCTCTTCATGACCTCAAGGAGCACATACATAATTTGTTGAAAGAACTCCCCAAACATCTAAACAATGAGGAAAAAGTACTATTTGAGGAGGCAGTGGAAGCAGTGATTTCCACTAGAGAAAAGTTAAGAGGTTCAGATTACCGTTTGTGTTGTGTTATTCTGGCCTTACATCTTGGAAACAACTGCCGCCTAACTGTCAGACGACTGCTGTACACTCTTGCAGAACTCTGTGAACTGCTGTATGCCCCTGCAGAGAAACGAACCCCTCGATTCATTTTGCGTTTGCACAATGTTACATTCTCTCACATGATTGCTGTTCGAAAAGTATTTGAGTCCCCAGAAGTACTGACCTACAGAAAACTGTATGGCATATACTACCACAGTATAACATGTCATGCCCCCCTCACGTCGCGTTTAATTTCCCTTAGTTCGGTAGACACTGAGGAAGAGGAGAGACAGTTCAGCACCATCAATGCCATCAGCAAAGCAACATCCAATGGTCACCCAGAACACATCATTCCAAACTGCATAATTCGAGCTCAAGCAGAACAGAATTTCAGATCAAGCAAGAGTTGCTTTGCTGATCAGCAGTCCAAGATTGGAAAGTTTGCCACAAATCTTCCAGACTTCCCAGACACTGTCATTCCTCAAGAGCTACTGGAAAATGAAGTGTACCAGGCACACCTTGAGAAGATGGGGGATTTTCTTCTTTGCGGAAGAGGAGTATGGTGGCACGTAGATGAGGAGAGCAAAGAAATAATCTTCCATGATGGCAAAGGACAGCCTGAATTTCGAGACCAAGGGCCTCCAATGCATCACTTTCGTTCCTCTTCCTTTCAAAATGAAAGACTCTACCTCAAGGAAAAATGGAACCAATGCCTTACACGAGGAGATCTTCACTTACCAATCAGAAAGGTGAAAGTGTACAACTCCAGTGGCTCTGTAGCATATACCGAATACTACAGGATTTTTCAGGATGAACCCTGGCCACTGGATGATCATGGAAATGATGATCAACAAGAAGATACCCTGCCACTGCCTGATGATATGGAAGACGTGCAAGATCATGATCAACAATCGGTCTGCACTAATCTGATGGTCATTTCTGATGTAGAAGGTGCAGAACTGAGTGATGATGAGTGTGAAGGTGATGATGACGCTGGTGATTGTGGTCGTGGTGATTGTGGTCGTGGTGGTGGCGTTCACAGTCCTGGTCATAGTGGTGGTGGTGTTGTGGAAAATACAGAAGATGTTATCAACTCACCTGATGCCACTCATGTTCATGTTGGAGACCATGGCAAACCAGAAGCAGATGATGGTATAGACCAGCCAACACCAGTTTTGCAAACAAAACTTGCCATATCTGTTTCCAAAGTATTGGGAGTGACACCTCTTGTGAACACTCTTGACAAGGCCAGGAAAGCTCTTCACAAGGAGGAAAACTGCCAAAACAGTTACTACCAAAATAAGTACAAAGATACTTTGGCTTCCATTCAAACACAAGTGCTTGCAACCCACCAGAAGTGTTCAAAAGTAATAGAAAAGTGGGAGAGAGAATTCGTTGTTAAGAATGGTTTTACACCAACTTTTGAACACTTTAAATCTAAAGAGACTATTATGTCTGAATATAAGAAGAAGAAATTGAGCAGAGAACTATTAAAACACTGGAAAATAACTGTACATAAGCATTAATACTTTACGCCCGATCAGTTAATGTCAATGTTTAAATATGAAGACTTTTGTGTTCATCTCCTTACTTCTCTATACCTGAATGCTTGGTTATGTATTTGCACTACGAGGAGAAATTCGATGTTGATCACTTTTGGTTTAGATAGTTAATCAGTCGAAGAAGTAAGTTTACGACGTTTAAATTTACCAAATTTAATCAATATGTGTCATACGTTTCCGATGCTAAGAATATTTTACAAGAAAGCAAGTCATTTTGCTTGAAAATAATTTTATCTTAAGCAATTTTTTGTCCGCGACGTTTTCCGCGAGTGGACAATACGGAATATTATTTCCATTCAAAATGCAATATAATTCAACTTAGCTTATTAAAATTAATCAGTATACCTTACATGATTCAAACGCGTCTAAACCGGGCCCAATTTAACGTTATTACCAATAACACAACTCAGTTTAGTAGCGAATTTAAAAGTTATTATGTTTTAAATTAGGAAAGCAGGCGATCGATTGTTAGCGAAGAGTCGATCGATCAGCACCATTCACGTCCACTAAAAAGCTTTAAGGAAACAATACAGGATCAAACTCACCTCTGCTGCAAACTATAGAAACATTTCATCAGTAGTCCCATTAAAATATATCCTTGAAATAAGTCAAATCCACGATAAACTACCCAAATATGCGACGCCACCGACACGCGCGATCACATTTTGTTTACTGAAATGAAATACGACCCGTTGAAGTTAATAAAGTCGCCTATTAAGTAATGCCTAATTTGTAACATTGCTGGGGGTCCGACTTTCTCTTTGGAGCCATTCCTTAATTCATGTGAGAACCTGGAACACCAGCTCAGGCAAAGCACAAACATGCAGGAACTGTGGTTGGGGTCCTCATTCCCGTGAGCGGTGCCCAGCAAAGAATGCAACATGCCACTACTGTCAAAAAGTAGGACACAGCCAAGTTATGTCTGTCAAAGTTGAAAAAGAAGAATGTCCATGAGATTGAAGCTACTAGCGATGAATTAAATGAGTCTGGGTCAGAGCCTAACCAAGTATTCAGTGACCATGTGTTCCTGGGTCCAATTACTGCAACACCCCTGACCATGAATGTCAATAATAATAATAATAATAATAATAATAATAATAATAATAATGTCAATTCCATTTCATGCAAAGAAAAGGCTCTTCTAGAGGTTTACATGTCACTGAGCCCGGATGGAAAGCAAACACATGCCCTCTGTAAGATAGACTCCGTAATCAATCTTTGCTGAGCACGGAATACCAGAAATTTTGATCTCTGATAATGGCCCTCAGTACAGTAGTCACGAATTTGCCGCCTTTTGCAACCAGTGGGGTATCAACCATGTGACCAGCTCCCCACTGTATCCACAAAGCAATGGGTTTATTGAGAGGTCCGTCCATACAGTCAAGAACCTTCTGCAAAAGGCAGAATCTTCGGGTCAAGACCCATATCTGGCACTCTTGACATATCGAACCACACCTGTTGACAACAACTTACCGTCACCTGCCCAACTGTTGAATCACAGAGAGTACCGCACACAGCTTCCATGCAGCGGACGCCTTCAACGTTACCAAGCCTCGGAGAGCCATCAAGAGCAATTGCAATACTGTAAAAAAAACTGTAAATCTTTATTTAAACACGGTAAAATCATCAGGAACCTAACCTAGCTAACCTAACTAGCCTAAACAAATTACAAAGCTAACTACAATTAATCTAATAACCTGTTTTTCATGAATGCCGTGTGTAGTTTAAATTAAAAATTCAGATAAGCTGAACGTTTAAATTGACTTAGACATTTCATTTCTCTCATATCACAGGGTAGGCTGTTCCAGAGAACTGCTCCTCTATAACTAAAGCTATTTTTCATGTAATTAGTTCGTGGGAACGGGACGACTAGTTTATTATCAGAGTCCCTCAGGGAATAGCGCATTCCATTTCGTATAACAAATTTAGAGGACAGAAGACCATTTAAACACTTGTAAACCATTATGATTTTCTGTATTTGAAACTGTGTGTTCAAATCTTTCCAATCGAGTTGTCTAATTAGGCAGTTGGCGTCCGCGTCATAGCTAGAAAAGGTTAAAACACGAGCGGCACGGTTCTCAAGCTTCTGTAGCCTTTCAAATAAAGTTTTACCACAATTACCCCAAACAAGATTGCAGTAATTGAAGTGAGATTGAATTAGCGCGTTGTATATATAATGAAGAGTAGATGGGGGCACAAAAGGTCTAATTCTTTTTATGGCTCCTATCCCGGAAGCGATCTTTTTAGATAATTTATCGATGTGTATTTGCCACCGTAGATTTTCATCAATAAATATTCCAAGCGATTTGACAGAGGAAACTTGTTCTATTGGAATATTATCAATCAAGAGCTCAGGTGGGTTTGACAAAGTACTCAATTTTTGTCTAGAACCAATTAGCATGAATTCAGTTTTGGCAGTGTTCAAAGTAAGTTTGTTAGAGATAAGCCACTTGTTTAGATTATCCAAATCGTGATTCAGGTTTAACTGTATTAAATTCACATCAGCGTCCGCATAAGTGATGTGAGTGTCATCAGCATACATTCTAGGCTGGCATGATGTTAGGCAATTAGGCAAGTCGTCAATGGCGACAGGACGTGCAAAGAAAACAGTATGATAGCAAGTCGCCAAGTGAATTGAACAAACTAATGCCAGGCCAACAAGTAAGCGTATTTCAACCACAAACCAAGACTTGGATTCCAGCAGAAGTGAAGGAGGAAATGGGAAAACCAAGGTCGTACATAGTTAAGACAACTGGTGGGTCAGAGCTAAGACGTAACAGAATACACCTGAAACCTTCAAGCAACACACCGGCAACCTGTGGGGAACAACTGACAAGCAACCAGGACACCCCCAGTGCACCAAAGCCTGCACCCTTCCAACTGTTGTCACCAGAACTACCGAAAATACATCCCCAGTCAGCTACATGCACCTGCAGACCAATTTGACAGTGATCTGCCTGTAACAACCAGGAGTGGCCGTGTCGTAAATAAGCCATCTAGACTGAACCTATGAACTTTTTTCTGTGAACTGTTCGGACATGTTAGCATATCTGACACGCTTAAAATTGTGTCAGTTGTTTATATTTTTATTTTATTTTTGGCTTGTTCAATTTTGTTTGCCTCGCTTATTTCAGGGCGGAGATGTTACATAATTAGATCTTGTGCAATATCTTTGCGCTTGCGCAGTTTAGGGACTTGAACACATGTTCCACGAGAGTATGTATTTGTACCGTTGAGTGTGGAATAAAACTTAATCTAAAGAATACAACACGTATCTTTACAGGTATCCGCTGTATTTTCTTTACACGTTGTAGCGGACCGCAGAGGGATCAATTCCCAACTGGGCGCTAGGCTCTGCGGTGCTTGCATTGTTTGTTGCGAACATGTCTCGATAATAGATGGATTTATCAAACCAACAAATACAAATGTTTGACTCGTAGTGTGGCTATTGTGATTAGCAGAAGGCACTTTGCTTTATGTGCATACTAGATATGAATGAAACCGTTACCAGGTATAATTGCGGCGATAACGTATAAACAAGCTTCATGCTTAACTTGTTGTTAGGTGTATGTATTTTTCATGTGTAACTAAATTCACGTTTTATTGATTCCAAAGAGCGTCGAATGAAGCGACGCTTAATTTGTTTCGACATAGCACGGTAACAGTGCTTGTGAGGCGTGGGTGTTTATAATGTAGTCGAGGAAGATAAATGATAGTTTATTGGTCATTGACTTTTGCGTAAAGTGTTGGCTCCTAAAGGAGCCGTTTGTTTTTGTATACTAAAATATGTCAGCACTTATGCACGCTCTCCCCGAATTCGACGAGCCAACTGGATGTCTTTGGGCATTATGGTGACACGTTTAGCGTGAATGGCACACAGGTTGGTGTCTTCGAAAAGACCGAACAAGTAGGCCTCGCTGGCCTCTTGTAGAGCCAGTACAGCCGAGCTTTGAAAACGCAAGTCGGTCTTGAAGTCCTGGGCGATTTCTCGAACGAGACGCTGGAAAGGTAACTTGCGAATCAGCAATTCAGTGGATTTCTGATAACGGCGGATTTCTCTGAGAGCCACTGTAGTCTACTGTACCGGGCCTGTAACGATGAGGTTTCTTCACACCACCAGTAGCAGGAGCACTCTTTCGCGCTGCCTTGGTAGCTAACTGCTTGCGAGGAGCTTTTCCGCCGGTCGACTTTCGACGTTCCACTATTTTTATGAGCTCGATTTATTACAAGGATCCCTTGATCTGATTGGATATTTAAAATGTGATATGATTGGATATGATTTGCATATTGCTTTGTGAAAAGAAAACTGAATACTTAGAAGAGAAAGTGTTTTCTGAGAGGTCGTTCACTAGAAAACATCGAGAATATTTTTTTTTATCTAAAGCGAAAAGTAGTTAACATGACTGGCCGCGGTCTATGGAAATAAAGAGATTCGGCGTTAAATTCATAGACAACCTGAATTTTGTGTTGGGATCGTTGGCAATGTTTCCCAAGACATTTGGGCTGAAAGAATTAAAGAAAGGTTACTTCCCACATTTCTTCAACAAGAAATCAAATCAAAACTATGTGGGGCCGATGCCGAATAAGAAATATTATGAACCGGATCAAATGAAGAGTTTTTGCCGAAAGCCATTTCTGGCTTGGTATGACGAAAGAATTCAAGAAGGTTATGTCTTTGACTTCCAGAAAGAACTGATCGCATATTGCAGATCCGATGTCGACATTCTCAGAAGATCTATGATGAAATTCCGCGAAGAATTTATTGGCCTCGAGAATATCGATCCACTGCAATATATCACGATTGCAGCTGTGTGTATGGCAATATATCGAAGTAATTATCTGGATGAAGGAACGGTCTATAAAAATGTACTGTTAAAACGTGCTTACATTCAGTTGTATCGATTTCTTGAATTTCATCGAAGAAAGCTTGAGGTAGCGTTTTGCTTTTAAACGTAAACTATTATAAATGGAGATTTGAATAAATTTTTTCGAAAGAAGATTGTGTTGTCCATTTCTATGTGTTTGTTCATTGAGTAGATAGATTGAAAAGCGATTTTATGTAAACAAAACAAGGTTGATTTTATAGTACAGTTCTATCTTCACTCGCAT
>JAJGOT010000045.1:0-130000 GCA_022457155.1 Cladopsammia gracilis | reverse complement strand
TTGATCGTGATTTATGAGCTTAGGAAGCACCTTTTTAGCCGATTCGCTATTGCCTTCGTTACAATTTTGTAATCTGTATTTAGATGAGTGAGAGTGCGCCAGTTTTTCAAATTTGAAAGAATATTGTTCTTTTTAGGGATAAGTTTAATTAACCCTCTCCTTTGGGAAATTCCAAGCCTTCCGCGATTGTGAGACGCGTTGATTGCTTTTATGAACAAATTGGACAGATCTTTCCAAAAGACCTTGTAAAATTCAGTTGGTATTCCGTCCGTACCTGGAGATTTATTAGGTTCCATTGTTTTAAGGGCTTCAAAACATTCTTTCTCCGTCAGTATTCCTTCACAAGAAATTGCATCTTCTGGTGGTAATTTACATTCATTGTTTTCAGGGAAGAAAAGGTCTTTATTTATGTTTGCATTTTCTGTTTTTTGTTATGCATATAGATTTTTGTAGAATCGTTTGCATTCTTCTAGTATGTCTTTGTCTTTGTCTTTGGTAAGAGTGCGCCCGTTTGCCACCTTTAGCTGCCCTATAACGCTTTGTTTATTATGTCTTTTTTCAAGATTAAGAAAATATCTGCTGTTTTTTCGCCCTCGTTGTACCATTTCGCTCTTCTTCTTATTATAGCTCCTTTTGTCCTTTTGTTTTGTATTGATTAATGAGTTCGAATTCACGCTTGGCTTTATCTAAAGATTCAATAACTAAGGTTTTCTCGTGAGGACGTGTTTTGGCATCTTCCACGATTTTCTCAAGTATGCAGATTTTGTTTTCGATCTGTTTTTCCAAGTTTTTTTGTTGTACTTTCTTTTTCTTTGCATTTCTGATCGAGCACTCTCTTACTTTTAGCTTAACCATTTCCCAAAGCAGAGAGTCGTCAACATTTTGATCGTCCTCATATTGCTCTTTAACACCCTGAATGGTCGCTTTGATGTCGGCAATAAATTCCGATTCAATAAGGAAAGACGCATTTAATTTCCAGTAGCCGGGGCCTCTGGGGTTGGCTTGCAGTGTGACCGATAGTGTAACCATTGAGTGATCTGTCCTATAGCCAGGTATAATATCGGAATGCGAGACAATCGGGCTCAAGCCTTGATTAATTAAAAATAGTCTAATCTGCAATGGATTTCTGGTTTTCGCTGCCTCCTGGTGTACCTTAGTTCATCCCAGTGCATATCTCTCCATATATCGGCAAATCTAAATTTGCGGCCAAATTTTTTAAGTTTGTTTAAAGCTTTGTTGTGAGTTGTCGGATTACCCCCTTTTTTGTCTTTCTTAATGTCTTGAACTAGATTAAAATCGCCACCAAAAATTTTATCGTCGCAGGTGAAATCGGTTACGATGTCTAAAATTTTCTGCAAGTCTGGGTCGAAAAGAAGACTCCTGCTTTCGAGCTAGAGCAGCTGCTGAAAATTTTTTTATAGCCCCACTTATTCGTCCAAATCGTAGCGGTATCTTTTGTGGAGTGAATTTCTTGTAGGAAGTAAATCGAAAATTTTTTGTCCCTTAGCCATCCGAACGTTTCCCTTCGTTTTACCTCGTCACCCAGACCACGTACATTCAATGAACAAATTGTGAATTCTTTTAGTGTCTCAGTTTTAAGTGATTGCAAATTCAGCTAGGCTGCAAGCCATTTTCATTGAATTATTTCCAAATCTCCTACCATTAATAGTGTGCATAATTCCTAAAAAAAATTAATTATAGAAAGACAAATAAGAATGCTAATAAGAAAAAACATAAACTAAATCTTTCGAGTGCTTTGAAGGCTTAAAGGGAGCCTGACCAAAAAAAAAATAATTGTGGTTTTCAGCTGAAGCCAGTTTCACTTTTAATTATGGTAATACCGCTAGTTATTTACGAGTGCTAATGTTAGATAGACTCAGCAAAGTCAAAATTCAAAACGGTTTCTTACGCACGTTCCTTGACATCCTCAGGAATGGTATCAACAGTGTATTCTTGGTCCTCGATAAAGAGTGTCCTTCCAATGACCTTTGCCTCTTTGCCCTGTTCTTTTGCTTTAAACATGGCCTTGATTAGAGGCCTTCTTTCTTCTTGTATTGCTCGAGCGTAATCCGCCGTGATGTAAGCTCCGTTGAAACGCAGGCTGTTCTTGAGGTTCCCTTTTTTTTAAAGACATGATCTCGATCTTCTCTACACACAAATCTTGCTATTATTGGTCTTGGTCGGTCGTTCTTCGGTTTGCCAACTCTGTGAACTGCTTGGAATCTCATGTGGGAGGTGTCAATGTTTAGTTCATTTTGTAGAATGTCACAGTTTAGTTCTTTTGTTGAAACTTTCTCACCTTCTTCGGCCAGTTCAGGGATGTTATTAACTTTTAAGTTTTCTCTCCGTGTGTAATTTTCTAGGGCAGTGCAGCTTTCTTGTGCTTCTTTAAACTTCTGTTTTGTCTTAGCCAGCTCATTGCGAAGGTCTGTTATTTCGGTTAGTCGGTCAACGTTTTCGTCTTTCAAAGCGCTGATCGACACCTTCGTTTCGTCTCGTCGATTGTCAACCACGCTTCTTCGACGCTTTTCTCAACTTGCTTTGCTATTGATTTTGCTTCGTCTACATCCTTTTTTACGTCTTCCCTAAGTCTCTCTCTCCCTGAAGTCGCTTTTCATTTCCTTGCTTAAGTTAGTGATTAAACACTTCAAGCTGTCGAAGTTGTCTGTTTCATCCATCGTTTTGGCCCTCTTCGATTCTGTTTGTGCGTCAGTTGAGCTTGAGCTTGAACTTCTCTCTTCCCTTTTGGTTTTGGACATAGCCTGCGGTTATTACTTTCTTTTAAATTAAGATAAGCGAAACGTTTGTTGAATAAGGGCTTCTCCCATCGCCAAAGCATCTTATTAGCTTGTAAAGACACCTCCGATCGCCATCGCGGTCAGCGGCACTCTCCCAATAATGTTGGTTTCGACCGCTGTAACGGTTGTCTATTCACACTATTGCTGGTCAATCAGTGTGCTAAAAATGTAAATAAATGTTACATTCACGCTATTGACTTTAGATTGTCGCACTTCAGTCTTCGTTTCACGCCAATGATAAAAATATTCACGCAGTTGAAAATTTATTTTTTCCATTTGAATGCCCAAAGGCGCAGTTGAATGACCAGAAATGCAATTGAATGCCAAAAATTATCCAAAAATCCCAAATGAGTGTACGTTTCGCGTAAATGATTGCCGCTTCGTACAAATGAATGTATATTCGTTTTATTGACTGACGATTGGCGCAAATGGATGCGTATTTTTCCGTAATGAACAGCAAAATGTGTAACGGAGTTTATTCTCATTAGCGGCTACACAACAGAAAGTTGAACTTTGAACCTGAGAGATCATGTTATCATGTTATCATTTTCTATATTCTTTATTCTTTTTGTAACATTGTTAATTTTATTTTCATCTGATGGGAACGAGGAACGAAATTAGCCTACCAAAGCATCCACCGGGCAGCAATCACGAAGGCGACGACAGCGAGAGCGGCACAAAACAGTTAAGCTTTAATAAGCGAAAACAATGCTTCTGCAAGTGTGTTTTATATTTTGGGATTTTGCCGTTTCCTGCAGAACAACAACGTCGAATGATTTTGTTTTGTGGAGAACGTTAACACACGACGGTAAATTTTCCTTTCACTATTAACACGAGGTAGGCAAACATTATCCCGTAATTAAGCGGAGACAATTGACAGATCGGGAAAGTTCTGATCACCTGCACTAAACTTCCTAGTGAGGTTTTAAACCTAACTCGGTTTAAAAAATATATAGTTGTTTATAATTAATTTCCATGGCAACCGCCAGCACAGTTTAAATTCGGTGAACAACAAAAACACGCGGACGCATCAGGAATTTTGTCAAGCCAGTTGATTTTAATTAATTAATTAATTAATTAATTATTGGCAATAACCCGGTCAACAACTCTAGTGCAATCGCAGCCATTGTTGATTCTCTGCCCAAGCTTTTTTTTCTAAAGCGTGATTTAAAGGGTTTAACTCTACAGTATAACTACCTTTGAGTTACTGGTGGCGAATATTTCGAAAAGTAAAATGCAGTTGTATTGGAGAAACCATATTCCGTCTCTCTCTCAAACGTTTCAGTGAATGTTTTGAAAACAAATTTATAGAAAAGTTAGCCAACAGAATTCCCTTAATTATAAACAAACACCCGCAAAGCTCATTAATCTGCGATCAGGTTTAAATTACAAATTAACGTGACCACCAAAAAGTAAATAAGAGTAAAACTCCAATTCTGTCTGATCTCAGGTTATTTGCAGATAACTCCTCAGCTTTGACACAATTTATTATCTTTATTAAACTTCTCAACCGCATGCGTAAAAGTAATAGTTTTATCAAATATTCACTTACAGTGTTATCCAAATAAATATTTCTTGTCGCTTTTATCCACTGGTCAACATGGTTTCCCGATACTTTGAAAACTACCGCATTTCCACTGAAGACAGTAAGGGATCCCATACGGACGCCATACATATGATACCAAAACTGGAGACAAGCCAGTGCTCTATTTCCAGCTATTGGTATTTCAAGTCTGGCTTTATCGCCAACCCAATTCCTGCGCGAATTGATATACATGTAGTAACCTGTTTATCATGAGAAAGAAAAATCATGAAATTTTGAGGGAAAGACGACAATGAAAACAAACCAGGTTTGGTGTTATTACTGTACATTCTCTAAATAGAAAATGTTTCTTAATTAATATATATAGATAGCCTGAGCCTAACAGCGTCGCTCTTTGAACAGAAAGCCGATGATAAACTTAACTGAGGTGAAAGGTCGGAAGCACAAGAATAAAATTGACGACCGGGCCTATCTTTTAATTTTAGAAATTCTCAAAAACAGACTTACGCGACCGTTTGCACAGTACATTTAGACCGTACAAAAGTTCACAAAAACAACGTTTCCTCCGTCTAGAATAATTAGTACGACTAATTTCCAAATAAAATACACCTGCTGCTTATAAAAATTGTCCGAGAAACTGATTTGGAAATCAAAATTGCAAAACATACACAAACATATTTGCATAAGACCACGCGTGTGAAGTATCCAAGTCTTGTTTTGTTTTGTTTACATAAAATCGCTTTTCAACCTATGTAATGAATGAACAAACACAAAAAAAATGGACAACACAATCTTCTTTCGAAAAAATTAATTCAAATCTCCATAAGTTTGTGTTTAAAAGCAAAACGCGAACCATTAAGAGGCCGAGATGTCTCCGGTGAAAGAAATCAAAACAACTGAATTTAATTGAGCGCGTGTTATAATCAATTCTCCCGAAAACTAGCGAGAACACAAAAAAGTCAATCACAGATTGATATCAACATAAATTCCCATCGAAAAATGTATTTTGTTTTACCTTTAAGTCCATCCACTGCTTGGAAATTGTTTAAATCGCCGCTTCTTCAGTTCTGAAACCCGAAGTGACAAACATCTTCCCGCATTGCTCCCATCCTCGAAGCAAGATTTTATCTCTGAAAGCTCTTCTATTTCCACTATAGCGGCTTCTGAGTATCCCATAATTAGTGTCCCTGTCTTGAGTAGCAAACCGCGAAAAAATTCAGGAGAATAACGACTTTAATTTAAACGGTTTTCTCCGCTAAAACACAGCAGTGTTTTCCCAGGTGACGTGGAAATTGCAAAGATCCCGGTGTGGCGTCATACGCGCATGTTTTGCGACGGTCTACGCGCCCGCGAGTTAATAGCCCTAAGCGACGGCGGCGGACGACAGCGGACGACAGCGGCGGACACACAACGCGCCCGCGAAACATTCCGCTAGCCATGACCATGAAAAATGACGGCCATGGGTTCTATGGTTCTATGGTTCTCTGGTTCTATGAGTATGGAGCTGCGCAGCCGGGCCTTCGGCCCGGCGAGAGCTCCGCTATAATGCCCCGCTCACACTAAAGCTTAAACATGTGGATTAAATGTTGTTTAGTTTAAAACAGGATTTACTAAAAGGAACTTTTCCTGACTTTAATTACCATTCTAGGTCGTCTGAATCGTAAAAATAGACTGACTGAATAGACTGAGGCTAAACACGTTGTCAAACTCTGAGCATCACTGAAACAAATTTAGGCGTTGGCTTGACAACGGCTTTATTAGTATGGTACCTTCGCATATCAAAGAAGGGAATAAAATTTCTGTCCTTGTGTCTAGAAGAATCGCTAGTCTAGGAATAAAACTACTGTATTGTCAAGTTGTAAATCTTGTTCATTTTTCCTAATCAAGTTAAACCAACTAGCGGCTTTATATAGTTGTTCTTTTTAATCTCATTATGTAAGTGTTTGGTCAGTTTTAATATTCAAATAATAACAGTAAGAGCGAACGGCATAATCATTGTAGTAGTTATATACGGGACTATGGGGCACTGTGGGTAATTAACGATAAATCACTATAATTTAGTGACAGCTGTTTATATTATAGAGATTTATCGATAATTTTTTGTAACGAAACCCACTATACGGTATTATCGATAAAACATTATAATTTAGTGACACATGTTATATTATTGACGAAATGTCGATAATAATTTGTCGTCACTCCCTACTATACGTCATTATCGATAAAACACAATAATTTAGTGACAGCCGTTAATATTAATACTGAAAACGCTTAATAACCATATGGAAGTGTATCAAGTCCCGTTTCAACTTTTTTCAAACATCTTTTATCATAAACAAAACGAAAGTCTTTCTCTTGATATTGACTGACAACTTCTTTTGTTTTCGGATTCTGCTGGTTGATGACCTGCTTCATTCCTTTCATATTCAAATATTTGCTGTTCTCTTGATTTAGTGTGAGACCTTTTACTTTACACGCAATTTTTCCTTTTGCCGTCACATAGCTATAAGATTTTGGACCGCTTCCACACCACTCAACAATTTTGTCGCCTCCAAGTTCATTTGTTAGCTCGCCCAGCATATCGCCAGTTTCAACAGTTGCACCTCCCGATCCCATGTCTTCAGTGAGGAAATGAATGAAAATATTTTCAATCCTTTCATCGAGCAAAATTTTGTAAAACTCTTTTGGCTCAGTTACAAATTTGTTTTGTTTCATATTGTTACGTTGTCCGAACTTCCCCCAAAGACTATTCAGACATATTTTCGCAAATGCCCGCCTTCCAGGATTAAATTCTATTTTTCCTAACTCAATTCCCAAGCGTTCTTTGACAATCTGTTTGAACTGCTCTTCTGACTCATATTTACATCCAGGACCAGTTTTAAGTTCAGAGCTTTCCAATTTAATTTTCATGAACTTTTTAACATAATCTTTGAAAAGATCATTAGACGTCTTTGGGAAATGCCAAACCTCATAAATCTTTTCAATATTATATCCCTTTTCAAGCGCTTTTTGCATTTCATTGGTGCACCATGTCCCAATAAAAGATCTTTCAGACTTTGAATGATCACATTTCTGATGTTTTGTTTCTGCGCATGTTCGGCAAAGGGGAAACAGCAACTTTTTGCTACTTTCGCATAAAATCTTTTGCGGCAAAACTGGGTGATAAAGCCCTCGAGGTGGAGACACTTTACATTTTATGAACCCAAACCATCTTTAATCAAACGCTTCGGGTTCAATTATCTTCGTAGGATGATCAATAGGGTATTTCTCAAAGAATTGAACTGTTGGATACAGGCTGACGAAATCCACATAACCTCCCGATTCATTCTCTTTGAAATCATAGGTTAGCTTTGTTATATTTGTTCAACCACCAAAGAAGGCATCTCTTGGGTTAAGCGGCTCCACACATTCGCGTTTTCATTGATTTTTCCTGAAAGAGGTGAATTCACGATTTTGTTTGAGTTCGCACTCATAGATTTCAACAAGGTTATATCCAGCACCCTTGATTTTGGCATTTTTTTTTCCATTGTCCTTTTCCGAAGGGTTGCCATATCAATTTGGTTTTTGGAATTTATTGTATCGCTATTGAAGCATTTCTCACAACCGTGCCAAAAGCATACCTGAAATTCATAGAAAGTATTTGTTGCCTCAAACCATCGACTTTGACACGTTCTCCTTTGAGGCACAAAAGTTTTTTCTCACCACCGCTCAGAGCGTGTTGAATTTGAATACCGTGTTTTTGAGCTAGAAAATCTAACCATTCAATACTTATTTTCGAATAATTTTCCTTTTGTGTGGTATCTTTTACAACAGCAATTGAATTAAAATCCAAATGACGATCTCTGTACATTGCCATGCACACACTTGCGATTGCAATATGTTGAAGCGGATCGATATTTTCGAGTTCAATAAACTCTTCACGAAACATCATCATTGATCTTCGAAGAATATCAACGTCAGACTTGCAATATTCAATAAGCTATTTTTGGAAGTCAAAAACATAGTTTTCTTTGACACGCGCATCGTACCATTCGTGAAAAGCTTTTCTTTCATCTTTCTTCATTTGGTTGAATCCATAGTGTTTCTTGCTTGGAATCGGTCCTACATAGTTTTGGTAACACTTTTTGTTGAAATAGTGGGGGAAATAACCTTTTTCAGCTCTTTTAATCCAAACGTTTTTGGGAATGAAGCTAGTCCGGCCTGAACAAAATTTAAACTATCTATGAATCTTATTCCAAATGATTGGACCTCCATTGACATTATTTTTGTGCCTAAATATATACAATCAGGTTTTACACTGTTTGCTGCGCACCATTTCAAGAAAAACTGAGCATCATAACCTTTTGAATTATGCGCAATGAAGGTATATCCAAGATGCTTCTCCTTATCAAACACAAACTTGCAGAAATCTTCAATTGTGTGAAAGATCCACTCATTTCATTCAAAATCTTGTACAACAGCTAAATTTACTTCATGAATGCCTGTCTCTTGAGTGCATTCAAAGTCGTAAAACATATATTTTTCCGTGTATGTTTTGCAAGAGTAACATTCTTTTTCTTCAGTGCAGCCTGTACATTTTCCTCCTTTGCATTCTGTCTTTTTTTTCATAAAACATTTATGCCTTGTTAAATCGCAGTATTTTTTGCAGTTGCAACAGTTTGAATGTCCGCAAATATGTTCTTTCAGTCCTGTTGTGACTGTTCTCTCACATTTCAAACATTTTGCTACAAGATTGCAAACCGTTTCAACTTTATCCTCCTTCGTTGCACGGTTTCTTTTATGTTCTTCAAAACATTCCGTCCCAAAGAAAGACCTGTTGCAATCTTTACATGTGATTTCAGCGCCAGAACATTTTCCGTCAGGAAAATATTTGAAGCAAGCAATACATTTTGATGGACATTTATGTTTATCTCTGCGGGTATAGGTTATCTTGCATGAATGGCAAAAATAATCTTTGCAAAGAAAGCCTGGCATTGAGGTGATAACATTAAAATGATTTTTTGATTTTTCTAAAGACAAATCTTACTCGCTTTTTCAACTAAAGGGGTGGCCGTGAAAATTATCTCATTAAACTGGTCAGCATCAACGATATTTATTTCAACTTTCAAGTGTTCAGCAAATTTTTTTCACATCTTCAAAAGTAGATCCAAATACATTTTTTGGAACTTCAGCTTCTTCGTGAAGTTCCTTTGCTTCAGTTTTTTGCAATTTTCGAGATTTACTGAATCTATCTTTCAATTGCGAACTTGTCCGTCTATCTTTGTTAATATTTACCACTACTGTTACAATTGCTCTAGCAAGACAAATTG
This sequence comes from Cladopsammia gracilis, assembly GCA_022457155.1. NCBI lineage: Eukaryota > Metazoa > Cnidaria > Anthozoa > Scleractinia > Dendrophylliidae > Cladopsammia > Cladopsammia gracilis. Next base: position 120,350 of record JAJGOT010000045.1, on the reverse strand, counting down.
AATCAGTGTTCCTTATTGTTATAACTGACCTTTTTCTTGAAACATCGTCTTTAGTTACGGTCAATCTTCCTTTTCCGCGCGGATTTTTTGTTGATTGTACGTTCATACTGGTCTCATCAAGCGGAATATCTTAATATTCAAGAGGCCATAATTGATATTGTACCCTCAAAAATAATCAAAAACTTGGTGCTCAAAGGTCGGTCGAGTTTGGTGTGGTTTACAATCAGTCGAATTCTATCACCATCTTTGAGACCTCGTTCTTGAATTGTTCTGTTCAAAATATCTTGAAATATCTTCATCGGATTGATTTCAAGCACTTTGTGAACAGTATTTGTAACTATAGTGTATTTGTCAAAGAAGGTTGAAAATTTTGCATTTGAATTCTCACCTACCTTAACGATTTCATAAGGATGTTCAAACAAGGTTTTTCCTTTCAAGTTGTCAAGAGCGTTCTTGAGTGAATTTCTTTTTGAAACCAAGTTGTTTTTCTGTTTTTTGTTATTTTTCAACTTTTTATTCACGTTTTGGAGTTTTTTCTTGATTCTTTTGATCTGTTTATCTTTAGCTTTATCACTCACCAGTTCAACCGGTGAGGGCGCTTCAAAGTTTTTCTCTTCTCTTTTCTGCCTGCGGGTTTGTTTTGGTTTTACCTGATAAGGTTTGCGTTTAGTTCTTTCATTATTTTTCTACCTGTGGGTGGTGACTCATTTGTAAGATCAAGAATTGCTTTTGACGTTGATCTTGTATTATGAAAGTGTCTTTTCTTAGGAGGCGGTACTTCTTCTTCGTCTATGAAATTTACAACACCTCGTGTAACGGGGAGAGGTGGTGGTGCTCGCTTGCTCACATGTTCTTCAATGAGTTTAATCAAGTCCGCCTTCTTCAAGCGTGAGTAGCCTTTCAGACCATATTCTCGTGCAGCTGTTCTAAGCTGTTGAATAGTTTTTGATTTTAGAATGTTTGTGTTTGGAGAATCTATTATCTTGTATATAAGAAATATATTTTTAAATTCATTTTTTTATTTTCATTTCACGTTCATGAAATGAAAAAAAGCTTTTTCCAAGCAATTAGAAAAAAAGCTGATAATCTGATTTTTTTTTCCGTCTTTATCCGTTAACTCTGTGCCAGCTCTTAGGTAATGTTGAATTGAACCGATATTCTTGTTCAACAATTTAGAACACTGATACATACTTTTACACCTCAAAATTTCTTTAGTGTCCGAATTTGTTATTAATACTTCCTTTGCTTTTGACGGTTTACATACGAGTGTTTCGTCGAGATTTAACGCTTTCACCAGTTCCACTTTGGATAGTTTGATGTAGTATTTGATTTTCTTTCCAGCAGCCATTTTTCTCAATTTTTGAAGAGTCATATATGTTGTCATTGCTTGATCTTATATATAAGAACTATTGCTTTAAATTCATTTTTTCACCGCAGATCTTTTAGATCTTTTAGATCTTTCAGATCTTCCCAAGAGTTGAATTTATCGCTATACCCGCGGTATACGGAATACAATACGGAATACAATACGGAAAACGTCTTGAAAAGCCTTCTGCAGCTCTGGTTCGTAAAAAGAACCCGTTATCTCCTCACCCAGCTCATCCTTTATTTTATGTTATAAGGTTAGTGTATTTATATATATAATTAATCGCATCGACAACGAATGTTTCTTCAGTCCATTTTGGTGTGTAACCTTTATCGAAAACAGGGCGTTTGTATTTTGATATTCGAACTTTATCCCCAACCCTAAAGGATGGTTTTGTGTACGTACGTTTCATCTTACCATAAAGATTTAAATAAACATCACCTTCGTTCTTTTTCTTCGACGCTTCCGCAGGCGTCATACCGATGCTTCGGTGCTTCGTATTATTGTATTCTGTTACAAGCCTCGGTAACGCATCAAGATACTCGGTATTGTTTTGAACAGTAAAGCGCTTCCACATTTTGTTTTTTATCGTACGGTTCCACCTTTCACAAACACTAGATTTTTCTCCATTTTCAGTCGAGTACATTACTATCTTATTTTTGTCCAACAGTTTTTTCATATTCTTGTTGTAATACTCTTTACCCTTATCCACCCAAATCATTTTCGGTTTTCTTCCTTCTTTGAGTAGCGATTTAAACGCTTCTGCGACACTCTCTCCTTTTTTATCCTTCAACGGTACAATCCAACCGTATTTACTAAAAACATCTAACACCATGAGAAGATATCGATATCCCTTATTCCACCTGCTAAATTTCTGCATCTCAACAAGGTCGGAGCACCATATTTCATCAATACCGTTTACAATAACGCGCCGCCGAGTAAACTTTCGTGTTATGGGTTTATGCAGCTCATCTGCAAGCTTTTCATTCCATCTACTCGGCGGCTTTATCCGTTTCCCAGTCCAAGTTTTTCTTTTGCGTTGATAGTATTTCTAGTTAGCCAATGACCCCATTGTCGTTCGCTATAGGGTACACTATCCAAGGCTTTCACCATTTTTTTATCTGCTTCATTTTTACATTTACGCGGTTCCGGTTTATTCGCGCACACGGAATAATCGACGTCATGCTGCATCGCTACGGCATCCGTTTTACCCGTCGGTTGATCGTAGATCTCCAGTATTTTACCTGTTTCCGGATCATATTTTAATTGTTAATTCAAGTCATTGTATGGTCCTGTGTATTTATGCCCGGGTAATGTCCATCCACGTTTTGGTTTGGGAAGCTTACCGATCAGCTTATGAACATCGATTCCGCTCCCATCTAAATCTTTTCGATCTGTTTTATATTTTTTATCGGGTCTAATCTTAGTACTTAGCTGATTTAACATGTCGGATGTTGTCTTTGCAAGAAACGGTTTTGCTTTGTCAAGAGCGAAATCCAACGCCTTGGTTTGCATATTTTTATTTCTCAACGGCTCACTTGCCCCATAACGGCCCATTTCCACAGTCTTTTTCGCTAACCACGGCAACGCATGCATAGTCAGACCTTCCATAGCCATCTCGCCAAAGCCAGCCCCCGAGGCGGGCCCAACTAGTTTCCCGAACTCTTAACGAAACGGGTTTTCTTTATACCGCAATTAGCGCAAGTGCGCCAAAACATAGGCCTACCATTTTTGGCTGTCATATAACCGGATGGCTCAGTACAGCCGGTTTTTATTTTTTCCTTAACACAAAACGTTAGCGGCTCCATTTTATTATACGATCTGTATAATAAAACTTTTAATTTTAATTACACCTGTTTACATAAAATATTTTTTTATAAACTTTTCATTGAACATAGTATTTGTTAAGCTAAACTGTTTTTAATATATCATAAAAATCTTTCTTGAGTGACCATTGATGAAGGAAATAAAGACAATAATAACCGCAAAGGACACTTTTTATGTTTTGATACTGACTTGAATTATAAATTATTTGTTTTCCACAACTGGTAAATTCTTCGGGATAACTCATGCCAAAACTATCGAAATACCATACGAAGTTGTTATCGTGAGATGGAGCGCAACAAACCCAATGATTTCCAGCATTTTCAAGCGAATCGAGATTAATAATGCATGGACTATGATTTTTAGGCATAACTTGATCATCCCTTGAATATATCCCTTTGAAATTTGGAATTCTAAGATATGTAATCCAGTTCAATAGATCAACATTACTTAGCGGTTTGTTTATGAATTTAGGCTTTACACCCTTTACAAGAGTGCCCCTACTAACGGTATCTTGTTGAACGGGCTGTTTGGTCCTAAAAGTAACCCTTTTCCCTTTTTTTTAGTAGCCGCTCCAACAGTATTTCTGCCCCATTGACCATAGAATGGAGGAGGATCATACCTACTTACGCCAAGTGCTCCGTTTCCTTCTTTAGGTCTACCCATTCTGGGTGCTCCGTTACCGGTCAATTTTTTAAACGCTTCGATAGCCAGCGGAATACCGATACTTGCTAAAATAGTTCCTAATAACCCTCCATACTGTGTTTTTGTTGGCTTTATCACTAATCGACCTCCCGATTGAAGAGCGCTCAGAATTTGTTGTTTCTGTTTCAAATGTTTATAATCGATCAGTTTTTGAATTTTATCTTGCGGGATGAGGAAACCGCCGGTTTGACCTTTGCCGCTTATCTTTTTAACAATTTGACTTGCTCCTTCGCTCGCTAATCCGGCAATCGCCGATAATCCAAGTGTTTTAGCTATAGTCGGTGCTAACGAACGTGCTAACGGTATAATTGCGCTCCACAGACTTCCGCCTTCTCTCATTACTTTTCTAATCTGTGTTTTTGATATTTTTATCTCTACCCCATTTCCAAGCGATTTCGCTTTGCCGATTCTATTAATCTGAGTAGATGTTAGCAGTAGCTCATCGCTACCGCTTGTTTGATTTTTACTTAATCTAATTGTGATGGGGCTGCTTGTTTTATATGCTCTTGCAAGGTTTTCTTTCTGACCTTTTGATAAACTTACTTTGTAAGGATGGTATGTTGTCATTTTGTATTTAGTGTTGTAAAATACAAAATTGTTTTTTAAATCGAATTTACGCGATGACCAGCTCATTTCCAATTTTATTCATTTTTATCAGCTGATCATACAAAACTATCGCATGTACGTTAAAGTTTGCAGCTGCATCTGCATTCAATGTATATCTGAATATTAACTGTTTGGGATCTCTTGTTATCTTTTCATCTTGACAAGTCAGATCGAAATAAACCAAACCGTAGAGAGAGCTGTAATTGGCGAAATTCAGCTGTGTCCCGCTGTTTACATCAGTTTTCCTCATTGCGTAAGACGCTACATCGTTTAATATTCTTATTTTACTTTCAGCATTATAATATGTTTCCGGGAAATAAAACCCATTTCCATACTCTAATTCACAAGTTGCCAAGGATGCGTTATTATCCGCAGCATTTAATTTGAACGTGTCCATAAGATAAGGGTTATCTTCTGCATTATCATTATTGGGTGGAGCGGATCTTTTCAGATAAACGAAAACATGCTTAACCTCATCCTTTAACCTTAACCTTATACCAGCGCTTATTTGAAAAAATCCTGATGTTTGTGTAGGAGGTGATTTTGCATACTTCTCCCTTAAATAGTTCCATTATTTTTCTTTTAAAAAAGAGCTGACAAAATTTGTCATAATTGAATCTTTGGGCGTTATTTTGGGAACCCAAAGCAAAAACCTATTCTCACCGGGGATTCCTTCAAACATTGGTGAAATTCAACATATTACGTAACTTTAAACCCCAAGAATAGAAGCGTGGGAATGGGTTACGCAACCTCAGGCACGTTGTTGACTATATAATCTTATTCTGGTGCCATGAGTCCTTCATAACCTCAAAAGTCCTTTCCATAAGCTTGGGGAGGATTAGCCAAATACGCCCCTCCCTCCTCCCCGCAGCGATGATAGCGCACGCTCCAGCGGGCTACCTACTCGCTACCGCCTCGGGCTGACCTTTCCCATATCTTATCACATCCTGAGGCATTGTTGGTAGGTAGCCCCAGTGAGAATATATCACTATTCACAACAACTCTTCCCTCATCAATACCGTTAGCCATATGAATTAGCTCTTTATCGTTTTGAAGCTCAATCTCGAATTGTAGCTGCATAGGTACAAGCATCTTATCTTCCAACTCTTCGAAAAAGGAAAAACGATATAGAGGTATAATCGTATTAATGTTTTTAGCGCCACCGGTACCATTGTTTCGAACCGCTTGTGTTTGTATCCGCCTCGCTTCAAATCCTATATAATCTTATTCTGGTGCCATCAGTCCTTCATAACCTCAAAAGTCCTTTCCATAGCGCTTGGGGAGGATTAGCCAAGTACGTACAAGCCCTCAGTCCCGTATCATCGCTGCGCCGTAGTTTTTTTGTTTTATTTTTCACCTTGGTACGCGTCCTAGTCATCCTCGGTAAGTGTGCCATTCGCTTCTCTCTATGTGTTATGTCAGGGATAGTACTTTCCCTTTTTGCCCGCAAGCCTTTAAGTTTGTTACTGGCTAAGAGTTTTCGCTCGCTTTTATTGTAGCTTATTACCTTGGCCTTGTTTCCTTGTTTCCTTGCAATATTTTGCATTAGCTCATGCGTTTTCGCTTTGTTAAGGAATTTTTTCACTAGCTTATATCTTTGCGGTGTTAGATGGAATTTTCTCTCGAGCGAATGTGTTTGCGCTGTATATAAAATTTTTCACTAGCGAATATTGTTTGCGCTGTAAGATGTAATTTCTCTCGAGCGAATGTGTTCGCGCTGTTGGAGGGAATTTTCTCACGAGCGAATATGTTTACGTTGTTTATGGAATTTTTCTAGCGAATATGTTTCCGCTGTTAGATGAAAATTTCTCACGAGCTAATGTGTTAACGCTGTTTATGGAATTTTTCTAGCGAATATGTTTCTGCTGTTATATGGAATTTTCTCACGAGCGAATGTGTTTACGCTGTTTATGGAATTTTTCTAGCGAATATGTTTCCGCTGTTATATGGAATTTTCCCACGAGCGAATGTGTTTACGCTGTTTATGGAATTTTCACTAGCGAATATGTTTCCACCGTTAGATGGAATTTCTCACGAGCGAATGTGTTAACGCTGTTTATGGAATTTTTCTAGCGAATATGTTTCCGCTGTTATATGGAATTTTCCCACGAGCGAATGTGTTTACGCTGTCTATGTAATTTTCACTAGCGAATATGTTTCCGCTGTTAGATGGAATTTCTCACGAGCAAATGTGTTTACGCTGTCTATGGAATTTTTTCTAGCGAATATGTTCCCGCTGTTATATGGAATTTTCTCACGAGCGAATGTGTTTACGCTGTCTATGGAATTTTCACTAGCGAATACTGTTTCCGCTGTTACATGGAATTTCCCACGAGCGAATGTGTTTACGCTGTCTATGTAATTTTCACTAGCGAATATGTTTCCGCTGTTAGATGGAATTTCTCACGAGCAAATGTGTTTACGCTGTCTATGGAATTTTTTCTAGCGAATATGTTCCCGCTGTTATATGGAATTTTCTCACGAGCGAATGTGTTTACGCTGTCTATGGAATTTTCACTAGCGAATACTGTTTCCGCTGTTACATGGAATTTCCCACGAGCGAATGTGTTTACGCTGTCTATGGAATTTTTCTAGCGAATATGTTTCCGCTGTTGTATGGAATTTTCTCACGAGCGAATGTGTTTACGCTGTCTATGGATTTTTTTCACTAGCGAATATGTTTCCGCTGTTAGATGGAATTTTCTCACGAGCGAATGTGTTTACGCTGTCTATGGAATTTTTCTAGCGAATATGTTTCCGCTGTTATATGGAATTTTCTCACGAGCAAATGTGTTTACGCTGTCTATGGATTTTTTTCACTAGCGAATATGTTTCCGCTGTTAGATGGAATTTTCTCACGAGCGAATGTGTTTACGCTGTCTATGGAATTTTTCTAGCGAATATGTTTCCGCTGTTATATGGAATTTTCTCACGAGCGAATGTGTTTACGCTGTCTATGGATTTTTTTCACTAGCGAATATGTTTCTGCTGTTAGATGGAATTTCTCACGAGCGAGTGTGTTTATGCTGTCTATGGAATTTTTCTAGCGAATATGTTTCCGCTGTTATATGGAATTTTCTCACGAGCGAATGTGTTTACTCTGTCTATGGAATTTTCACAAGCGAATATATTTGCGCCGTTAGATGGAATTTTTCTCACGAGCGAATTTGTTTACGCTGTTTACGCCATTAACTAGCGAATGTGTTTTGCGCTGTTGGATGGAACTTTCACGAGCGAATTTTGTTTACGCTGTTAGACGTAGCTTCCACGAGCTAATGTTTTTATGCTGTTAGATGGAATTTTCACGACCGAATACGTTTGTGCTGCTAGATGGAACTTTCACGAGTTAATATGTTTTCGTTGTCAGATGGAATTTTCGCGGGCGAATATGTTTACGCCGTTTAATGGAATTTTCGCGAGCAGGTATGCGTATTGTGATCGCTTAGCTTTGCTTTATGGAATTCCAGCGAGCGTATGTGTTAACGCAGCTGGTATGTTTACGCTGTTAAAGGGACATTTTTTTATTATAATAACAGATTTGTTTGCGCTGGTCATGGAATTTGTCACTAGCACATATGTTTGCGCTCATGGAATGGACCCTTTCATTACATAATTTGGCAAGGAATATTTTTATTTGCGCGGCCTTTGGGAATTTCCACGTTTGCTTTGTTTTAGCTATCAATTGGAGTTTCCACAAGCGTATGTGTTTTGCGCTGCTATATGGAATCTCCCACCAGCAACGCGTTTGTCCTTTTTTTACGTGTTAAAGGTATGACTGTACTTTTGTAGGTTACCAATCCGCTGTTTACGGAATTTGCTGGCAACAGTTGGTTAATTGCAGCAGGCAAAATTTTTTATGCATTTTATCGGTGTTTTTCATTATACTTTAACCTAGGTTCAGCCCCAGCAACCGGCTTGTTTCTTTCTCTGCTCGTTCTCTCAGCTATGCAGCGCGTCTTTTGTGCCGCGTAATTTGGGTCTTTAGCGAGGTTTTAGCGCCAAATGTATTATGTTAAGAGCGAATTAAATCCTCGCGGGGAAAAGCCTTCATTGATCTTAAGGAGAGCACTTCCAGGCCGACCTTAGTGGACATCAATTCTAGTCTGTTTTCCTAGCTTTATTATCTTTTAGGGTTCGTCTTATAGTTTGTATTCTGGCTGTTTCCGTGGGTGACCTCCTTTGCGAAGCTTCCTCGAAGGGATTGTCTAATTTCCTTCATTGCTCTGTCCCTGGACGGGGTATTTTGGGGTCGCTTCGCTTTGGGGTTATACCAATCCCTTAGCGGCGTTTCTCTTTTCTCAGCGCTCGGAATTACGCTGTGCGCCTCCGTTTGGTCTGCTTGCTGGTGTTCCGTAGGGTTAACCCCAAGGCGCAGCGGCCCCGGTGTCCCCATTACGTTAGGTTTCCTAGTTGTCGGTTACGGCCTTGGCTACACGGTACTTTTTAGAAGCCCAAACCTTTTTATTGTTTTTTGTTTCTGTTTTTGGAGGTAGACATTCACAGACTTACGATGTCTAGGGATGGAAAAAGATTCTACAACGTTATCATCGAGCTGTTGCCTTTTCCGGGTTGCTTTACATTTCAGTTTGCCACCCTTCTTTAGGTATTTTTGCTATGGTTGGTTTTCAGCAATTCGTTACTATCGCTCTCTACTTCCTTGTGCCCCTGTAGTGGTGGGAGCCGTTAGTGCTCATATTTGGCATACAACGTGATGACTATTTTTCTGTCCTGTTTCTTATTATAGGCTCCCTCTCATAGATCAGTACTACCACAAGTATAGACTTTACTCAAGTCTGTTTTGTTTTAGTTCGCGGCAAGTCTACCACAAGGAGGGAGGATTTTCTGAGTTATGGGAGGAAGACACATGATCTCCATTATCTTCTTCCTCATGCTTACCCTATTTCTGAGTTTTGGGAGGAAAGTTCACATTTAGGTGCTTCCACTCGGGTTTTTCCCTGGCGCACTCTGCTTCCTGTGAGTTGCCAGGGAGCTTTAGCCGAAGGGCTGACCTTTCCCATATCTTATCACATCCTGAGGCATTGTTGGTAGGTAGCCCCGGTGAGAATATATCACTATTCACAACAACTCTTCCCTCATCAATACCGTTAGCCATATGAATTAGCTCTTTATCGTTTTGAAGCTCAATCTCGAATTGTAGCTGCATAGGTACAAGCATCTTATCTTCCAACTCTTCGAAAAAGGAAAAACGATATAGAGGTATAATCGTATTAATGTTTTTAGCGCCACCGGTACCATTGTTTCGAACCGCTTGTGTTTGTATCCGCCTCGCTTCAAATCCTGTATTTGTATTAGCGGTTGTTGCATCCGTATCCAAATACCAGAAACTGTTTTTTGCTGTGGATCTACTAAAGTCATCAGAGTATTCCAACAATTTTTTAACAAAAGTAACTTTATATATGCAGATTATCAGTATCATAAATTATTTTATTTGAAGATCTAATCGTCATATGCTTAATTAATGAATGAGCACCTTTAAGAACTGTTATTCTATCAGCTGCCGCATAACCGGCACCGTCTGCTAATTTTTGTAACTGAAATTGTACTTCAAAATAAGCATTATACCAGTCATAAAACGACAACCTGTCATTAATTGTGAATATATAACCACCTTTATCTTGTTGTTCTCCATTGGCTGGAGCTCTAATCACACTATCCAGTTGAAATCTTACTAATTGACATTTTTGTAAATTTTCACTCGCTCGGAAAGCCATTTTGTTTTTATTATAGATTTTATTTTTTTCTTTTTATACCGCTACCATTTGAAATCAATCTGTTTAATATCGCATTAGTATCTTCTTGTTGTTTTTGATAGTGGTCTACTATCGATGGCGCTGGAAGGTTGTTTTGCTTTAGGAGATATTCTCATTTTAGCTTGTTTTTTCATTAACAGATCACCAGATTTTTCAACTGCTTTTTTACCTAGTTTTTCGTCAGCATGAGAAATTCCTGCTTCCAACGCTTTTTTCGCAATAGGTTTCGCGATTTTTTTGAAAACTGCTGATGCGACAGCTTTTATCGGTTTAAAAATATTATCGATAATGACGCCTGTTCCTTTGTGTTTGTAAACATGTTTACCCATCTTTGGGTTATAATAACGAGTAAATTCATAATTTTTTATTTTATTATTACATTACTATATTATATTCTTTTAAAATTAATGAGAATGCTGTATCGGCTCCATTTAGGTTGACCTTTCTTCTTTTTCCATCCGTGATACGGATTCGAATACTGTCTATTGTGTTTTTATTCACAGGGTTACATGTTACTCTCTTTGGTTCAAGAGTAAAACTATAAGATGGTCGCAGAACAGATGTCGAAAAGGAATAAATGATATCGGTAGCTTCGCCATCAACAAGCGATTTATTTGTCAGATCACAATGAACGTTCAAAATGTCTGTATCTTGACTCAAATTTGGAACTCTGGGGCCAACGCTTATCTCATCCTTCAGAACTGTTTTGTCAAAACCGATAAGTTCGTTAAAGTTACTTCGAGTTAGATCGAGTTGATAATTTTCTTTCAGCGTTATTGTTACATTAAAAGTTGTGGTATTAAAAACAATATTGATTGGAAACTCATCGTCTTTCCCACTACTACTAGTATCAGTTTCTTTTTGAATATGTAGATTAATATCTTCATAATCCCAAACACCGCCAGGAAAAGTAATATCAGAAAAAGTTTTTCCACCATCAGAGCTGTATCTGATTAACTGATTATTGTATTCAGCATTAATATTGAACCATGTAAAGCTCATATTGCTCATTTGGTCCAAAACAATTGCTTCAGTAAATTTTTTTGTGAAATCTTCAGGTTTGTTGTTGGCTTCTGTTTTAACAGAATATAATGATAACACAATTTCTCTATCCATTTTATATTAGTGATATTTTTTTAATATTTAAAATAATTCTTATAAATCTGTTCAGCCTGCCTTTTATATATTAGCGATGACTTCAAAAGTACGTCTAAAATTGCAACTCCGGTATTACGCATTTCAATATTTGTATTACCGGCTAAAATTTCACCTGTAATTAGTTCAAGTTTTTTGACAAGTTCTTTAGGATTGCTGAAAAATGTTAGCTTTCCACCTTTTTTTCTCCCAAGCCCTTTACTGGTCTTTTTTAATTTATCTCTTCTCACTGTAATTACGGAACTTTCTCTTTGTAGTTGCTCTCTTTGTTCTTTAAGATTTTCCTTTTCTGAAGAATCTACCGCTTTATTGATTAAATTCGTTAATTTTCTTTTTTCTTTTCCTAGCTCTTTTACCGCGCTATCATATGCTTCAAGCGTTTCTTCTACTGTTTCTTCGGTAGTTTCAATAATAGGTAAATCATATTTTTCAAATATTTCTTTTTCTTCCAGAGCTCTTTGTTGTTTTAATTTCATATATTGACACGGTGAATATGCCGGTGGAAAATCTTCAGGTATCTGTTTCTCTTGTTCTGGAAAAACCTCTTCACCATCATCAATTAAACCTTCTATATCCATCTCTTCATACGGATCTACTTCTGGATAATAATCAATATCTTTAGCACTTTGCTTTTTCTTTGGTCTTGTTGATGTTGGTGTTGATACCTGTAAATTACTAACATCTAATTTTGATGTTATCGGTTTAAACATTTTTTCATAAGCCAATTGACTTGTCTCTTCGCCTAATTTTTTTTTTGTTAGCGTTTCATGAACAAAATTAATTTTATTCCCCAACTTAGTTTTTTGTTTTGCAAGTTCTTTCCACTTAATTAAACTCATTTTATTACTATATTTCGATTTTAAATTTTTAATTGTTATTTCAATAAAATGAAGTTTATAAACTATGATGTGGATGATGATATGGTTACGAATTAAAAAAAGCGACAACCTTTCATGCCAGAACAAAATTTCAGAATGTTGATTTGTGGCCCTTCAGGTTCTGGAAAAACAAATCTTTTACTAGATATGATTATTCGTTTATTGTATTTTGACAAGGCTTATCTGTATGCGAAAAATTTAGAACAATCTAAATATCAAATGAAATGAAGAAAGATCTTTGATGATTTTGTTTGTGAAAAGAACCAAGATCCGCTGATTGACTATTTTATCAATGGCAGACAAAAATTGTAGCGTTATTAATCTTTCACAAAGTTATTATAAAACACCAAAAGATATACGTCTAAATTGTTCACATTTTTGTATTTTTGAATTTCCAAGTAATAACGAAATTTCTGTTTTGTCGTGAAAATAATGTTGATAAAAATCAATATCAAAATGGCTACTAGAGACCCATATTCTTTTCTATATATTGACAAACCAAAGAAAAGAGTATTAAAATTTTTTAATGAAAATATAATATAAATAAATAACCAAAATGAGCTATTCAAATGGACTATTATCAGACAACCAGTCGTCTGGCAGTTATAAAACGGGAGGAAAACAAGGGCCGCAAGGATTACCAGGTGTTGGTTTTAAATTAACGTCTTCGGGTGATTATGATATTCAAAACAAAAGTTTGGTGAATGTCGCCGATCCATCCGACCTAAAGGATGTAACGAACTGGGGTACCGCTAAAACACACTTTCTGAACTTGGATGGAAGTACGCATACGATTTGTGCGCTGTCAATATGGTAACATTGAAAAAATTTCATCCTAATACACCTGAACCAACGCATGAAGTCGTGAAGGATATCGATGTAAAAGAACGTTTCAATGTTGTCCAATCGAAACAACAGACTTATCACGATTTAGGAGCAAATTATAACAATCTAGTCTCTTACAGCGATGTTAGGAATATTTATTTTCTTATCTCGCAAAGAGACGTTTCCGATGGAAACTAGTTTGGATATGGGAAACAATAGGGTTTATAATGTAAAGGATCCGACAGTCGCCGATCAAGGAGCCAATAAAAGACAGGCGGAACAATGTCCGGTATTTTGGATATAAATTCACAACCTATCAACAATATTGCAACACCAACTCTTAATCATCAACCTACACCACAATCATATGTTGATAGAAATCGTAATCTCAAGATAGTGAATACGGTAATTCACATGATAGAATCAGAAGAGAAGCTCAAAAAATATATCGACGAATCGCATATCACCACCTCGACAAATTTGAAAGATGATTTTAGATGCCTAATGGAAGACTGAATCAATCAAGTTCAGAACATGATGTAACTGTCACCGGTATAGTCGATTTGGTGGAATCGCCGCATACGTTAAACAAAAAAGTCTACAGTCATTACACAAACATCCACTAAATAGCTACGCATCAAGAATCGGTTTTAATATGTATAAATTACCAGAAGGTGAATATACCGTTTGTATTGAATTTATCCCGCCTGCGGTGAGCGGTGTTAGCGTTGATGTTGAATCCACTTCTATCAATATAAATAAACAATCTACAAAAGTAATGAAGTTGTCTTTCAGTAGCATCGTGTTGCAATGAAATAAAATAATGATAATAGGCCATACGCTACTGTGATTGTATGTTTTAACTCTCAAGCTTTCGTCGGACACCGACATCGTCAGGAGAAAACTGAAAGAATTTACATAAATGCGAAGCAATATAAAGACTAGCGTGGATACGATGTAACACCTAAACAAGAACAAAAACACTTAAACAAAGAATTCAGACTGACAAAAGATTCAAAACAAAATATTCAAAATAAAAGGTCCCTCAGTTCTGTGCATTCGTCACGAGAGTTTATTTTGGGTTTTTTGTTTCGAATATGTGCAGCCTCTAAGAGTCTTAGATTTACGGGGTCGTTGTTTCGGCCGATGATCTTGACAGAAAAACATGTGCGGCCACGTTGGCAGTCCTGCAGGTGCCTGTAGAAGGATGATGAATCAGAGTTAAGATGTTCTCTGACTCTGTCATGCAGCGGTCTAATGCTGCTGCCAATGTAAGTCAGTTTACATTCTTCGCACTCGAGTTGGTAGACTGTGTTTTTGGTGAGGCACAAATCTACAAAAGGTTTTACGAATTACGCTAGAAGCATTATCAATTTGCATAAGTGGCATATTTCACCACCGGAGTATATTATGGTCGATTTAAAATGTAGCGGCTCGCCAAAATTACCTTCGCAAGCTCAAGCTTACCTTGTAATTTACGGAATAAAAGGACACCGCTCAGATGTACCGGCCAGTGTTTACGACACTCCTTATATTTTGGAGGGTAGGAAAATGGTAATGCAGACCGATTTGGATATGAATAATCATGCCATTACCAATTCACCAAGTCTCAGCGGTAGCGTATTTGTAATTAACGGTGTTTACAAGAGAACTACGAACCAGACATTTGCTAAATTTTCAGGAGAACAAGAAGTTATAGTTCCGGTTAATTGTGAAATTGTAAAATGTTGTATAAACATCCTCGATACGCTCGAAACATACCCTCATATTGCCGTGTTGATAAATAATATAGTAGGAAGGGGAGAGGGTGGAAAGAAACAGGTCTGTCACTTGACTAACGATATCGCTCTGTTAGAATGTGATGTATTTGATGTGAGAGTACAAAGTATTCAGGGTACTACCATCAAAAAATGTTTGGTAAGTCTACTGCTTGAGGCGACGTAGTTTACAAAAAACATAACGCAAAAAAGCAGTTAATTATAAAAAATGGAATTAAAGAAATATTTCTTATATATAAATAAGACAATGGTCGCAATCACAAACACAAGTAGTGAATCGCAAACGGAACAACAGCAATATCTAAAAGAGATACTTCAGGTCCCAAACGATCATCTTACATCATTAACAATTAAAAATCTAATGATAATATTACGGGAATATGGCAAGGACCCGAATATCTACTCAAACATGAGGAAAACGACCTTGATAGATATCATAAAATTACACTGCGGCTTTAACAAGCACAAGCTATCCGTTGAGCCTGTTGAGTTTAATGAAGATGAGGCTAATTTTTGAGTCGACATGTGTGCAATTTAAATTTATTATACGCTACGTATAATAAATTAGGCGATCTTTCAAGTTTCACACACTAGTGCGTTCAAACGCTTCTACGACCTCTCTAGCGATGTCTCGAGTTTCCTTCAGCCATTTAGGAGATAAGATCTGTTCATTTATAAATGACACAAGAAAGAAAACGCTTGCAATCATTTTATGTTTAAAATTATAATAATAAAATTTTAAAATATGAAACACAAACAAGATATTTTCACATTTAATCACATCGATACTTCAATCGATGAGACGAGATTGTCGGAGATTAAGGTTCTTTACAGATTTTATCACAAGAAGTGGTGGTGTTACAAAAAGACTTTTAAACGTCTCAAACGGATGAATCTATTCTGTAAACTGAGTAGTTCATCTCTTATCACAGTCGGCACAATTGCCGGCGGAGTTACACTAAACCTTAAACCGGCGCGGGATTGTTAATAAAAACATTCACCGATTATAAGAACTATAATAGACGGATTGAAATGAGTAAATTCGCACACACAACATATCAGAAAGTTTTGGTTGACTTACGTTCTTGTCTGCGAGGAAAACATTTCAACCACGATTCGTTTGTGAGCGATATGAGGTTGATTGATGATTTTATAATTGATCTTTGTCCAACAATAAATAGCCGTGTTGAAAAAAGATGAGGAAAAGTTCATAACATCATTACGAAGCGTTACACTTGCGTGACATTTGCGTTACTTGTCACGCGTGACATTGCGTGACACTTCATAAACAAATGCAAAACCCTGGCGGGGGGTGCTCGGTTGCCTGTTTCTGCTGTGCCCTACCTTAGTGAGGATTTTTGCCTCACCGAAGTGAGGGCTTTAATTTTATACCTCTGGGTGAGGTTAAGTTCTCCGAAGGACTCAGAGATCTTTGGGCACCCCCCTGTTATCAGTTGGGCCGAGGCTGGCTCACCAGAGCGTAGTCAACTGACGCAACTACACTACTACCCCGTGGGTCTAACATCGCATGAACCGTAAACGGGGTTTAGACAGTGGCCAACCGTTTCCCCCTGAGTTCTACCGAATTACAGACTTAACATTATATATGGTTCGATCGACCTATATATTAACGTCAAAGTTATCGCGCTCACACATGTGGTACGTGTAAAGTTTCACGCGCGCTACAGAATGACTCATACACATGCGCCTTAGAAGGTAAATATTTTTTTAGATCAAACGTTTTCCAATTTATGGCTTATAATAAATATATTTTCCTTATAATATTAAAACTTGGAAAAAGGTAGTAAGTGAAAAATAACACTCGCAAATCGTGAGAAACTTCAATGAACACGTATGCTAATGAGCTGCAATTCTCAGAAAAGATGAATAAATTAAGACCAATTTCTCGGAAACGTCGCGACTCAAAAGCGCTAGTTAATCAAAAATTGGTCTTCAAAATAAAAAGTACTTAATAAAGCAATGGAAAAGCAAGAATTGAAACACAGGGTAAATTTTTCAAATTTGAAAGAGTTGAAAGCTATGGCAAAAAAGCGGAAAATAAAAGGATGGCATATGATGCGAAAAGCCGAACTAATCGACGCTTTACAAGCTGTAGAACGACAGGAACCCACGAAGCCGCCAAAAGCTAGAATACAACTTTGCCCACACGGTAAAAATAAATACAGTTGTAAGGAGTGTTCGGGATCAAGGATTTGTGAACATGGTAGACAACGGTATGTTTGTAAAGATTGTGGTGGAAATGGTATCTGTATTCATCGGTCTAACAAATACTATTGCAAGGAGTGCTCGGGAAAACAGATTTGTGAACACAATCGTGTAAAATATTCTTGCAAAGAATGCAGAGGAAACGGTATCTGCATTCATGGGAAAAACAAGCGCTGTT
Organism: Cladopsammia gracilis; assembly: GCA_022457155.1. Classification (NCBI taxonomy): domain Eukaryota; kingdom Metazoa; phylum Cnidaria; class Anthozoa; order Scleractinia; family Dendrophylliidae; genus Cladopsammia; species Cladopsammia gracilis. The sequence goes on along the minus strand of JAJGOT010000045.1, from coordinate 103,038 downwards.
GCAAGGATTGTAGGTAGGAAAAAATAGTCTTAAGGAAATAAATATGTAATTATAACAACATGCAACTGTCAATTCTTTCAGATGTTCGCAATGAAGATATTATTTTCAGCAAACCGATCAAAAATGACCTTTACAATTATCAAAGGATTAAAATACAAACCGATTACGGTGATAATAAAAAAGGACCATTAGTCATTGAAACACCGTTTCTTTTCAGTTTTGGTGTAACCGAAAGAAGAAGTAAAGAAGACGCAAGTCGTGAGCTACTTGGTTACAGCATTCCAGTTTTTTTATGGTCCAAAGACGATGAACCGACACGGGAAGAAGATGAGTTTTATATTTCTTTGGAAAATTTTGAAGAACTTTGTCACAAGCGCTTAGAAGACGCTTGTGGTGTAGATATAGCTGATAAATGAAATAACCTTTTATATTACAAGGACAGTGAACCACCAATATTATATGCTAAACTCAATTATTCAGAGAATCGCATACGTCAAAGAAAACTCGCATTCTTATTGGCTAACGAAGCGAAGGTATTTAGCGTGGAATTGCATGCCTGAGAAGTGATATTGCATGGCATCTTCGAAGGACGATGTTTGTGTACTTTCTTCATTTAGTGTGTATACTTTCTTTTAAAATAGTGAGCTTTGATTGAGCGAAAAATACAGACGTGCTATTCACAAATGATAAATTTATCTAGAGTGAATTCCTGTTCTTCTCAATTTTAAAACCAAAATGTGAACTTTGTAGAGAGCGAAGAAGCCATTCACACTGCAGTCCTACAACAGCTACAAGAAGACAGCGAGCTACTGGCAAAAACCGATATTTCATGCTTACAAAAAACATGCCTAAATCAAACAAAGAAGTTTGGCATACTGTATTGAGCTAATAAAAAGTAATTTCTATTATACACCGAAACGGCCGTCTGGTTGCTTTAAAAATAAACAAGATGCTGTCCGAAGTAGAGCCTTCAACGAACTTTCTTATTTCAAAACCAAAACTTGTATTCCAACTCCTGTCTTGTACAGTATCAAAGACATCCGGTGTAATAATAGTATGAGGTACAAAAGGCAATAATGATGTCCCGTTTGAGCGGAGATGCACGTCCGGATCCTTTCGTCGTCAACTTATGAATTGAAGTGATCGACGACAATAAGATAAACATATTTTTTTTTTACGGAATGTTGATTAACTAATCCATAAGTACTTACAAATTTGCCTTCTTTGTTGTCCAAAGGTTTTTCCCCATTTAGCGTGGTGTTTACTTTTCGCTGTGATGAAATTCTTAATTGCCGATCGGCGATAACAAACTTCCGAAATCAGTTAAAGTCTAATTTCCACCACAAACGTTCGCAGTTCGGCTCCACAGTCCACATTATGTACTGAGTGTGCAAACAGCATCAATTTCAGTCATAGAATGTCATTTACAGATAAACAAACCTAAAATTTGTCGCTACCACAAGGTTTTCTCCTAACCGCGGCACCGCGCGTGATTCAAATTTGAATCAGTCTTGATTTCTATTCGCTAGCTCTTGACAGTTGGCTTTGAAATGGCTTTCTCGCTGGAAACGTTGTTTTTCTTTGACATATGTGATTCAAGAAAAGTTCATTGCCAGACTCGTGAATTCCACGTTAAATTTCACTTGAAAAACCGATATCGCCCTCATCGCGAACGATATCGCTTTTTCGCGTGAAATTTAACGTGGAATTCACTCGTCAGGTAATGAATTTTTCTATAAAAGTCTAATAAATTTTTAACGCTATTCAAAACAAAAGGAAACAAAAGAGTCGAACCGCTCGACTATCTTAATTCATATCGTCATGTGAAATTAGCTTTGATAATTGGTAGTATTTATATTGGTGAAAAAGCTGTTTCAATTCAAGTAAAGGTTCATGAGGTATATTTCAAACCGCTACCTCAACGAGAATCGTTATTATCGATACAAGAAAGCGATGATGAAGCTTAAAACACATGAATATTTTCATTTTTTTTTACTAGAAATGAAAAAAAAATCGTCTTAAAAAATAAATATGGTAATACAACAACATGGAACTGATAAGTCCTTCAAAAGTTTTAGATTTTGCAAAAACAAATTTCATTTTCCACAAACCAGTGAAAAACAGCACAACCGATTTTGGAATAATTAAAATTGAAACCTATAAAGGTCCATTAGTAATCGATTCACCATTTGAAATTTTTGGTGCAAAAGAGACTTATAGTCAAAACGAAAGTAGTAAACTACTTGGTTACACCATACCGGTTTGTTTATACGGTGAAGAAGGGCGAAGGTGGGTTTCGTTACAAAAAATTATCGATAAATCTCTATAATATAAACAGCTGTCACTAAATTATAGTGATTTATCGTTAATTACCCACAGTGCCCCATAGTCCCGTATATAACTACTCATTGTAAAATAGAGAACAATAATTTGTCGTCAAATTGCGCTAGACACAGAAAATGGCCTAGACATACAGTGGAGCCTCCCTACAACTGCCAACTCTCTTTAACGGCCATGTTTTTTCCTCCCGACCGACGACCAGTTTATACATTTCCTTTTATGTAAACCTCCCTACAGTGGCTACCCTGGGTGCCAGAGGTTTTTACTTTTTAGTGAAAACGGCGAGCTTGAGCGGCGAAGCCGCGACAACGAGGCGCAACGCGCCGACAAAAAATAAAAACCTCTGGGCTCTCGAGTACACAACCTCATTTCCATGCGATTTGTGGATCGGATATCTCACCAAACCGGTTTTAAACCTTGGGACCAACGCGTGTCTGTTTGTTGACAATAAATCTGACAGCTGACATGTTTCAAACGGACGTGGCGCCGTTATGCGTGACAATATTCCGCGGTCGAGACAGAAATATTAAATCAAATCCACTCCAGTGGAAAAGATACATCGATGACATTTTTTCACTGTAGAGTGTTGAGAAAAAGAAGATAGAAGATTTTATTGTCCTTGCAAACAAACATTAATCTCAGACAAAGAAGTAAACTTTCTGGATACAACCGTTTTCAAAGGCGAGAGATTTAACAAACAAAGAATCCGCACGCAATTATTTCTCTTCCTGTCACCTACAGCGAAATCGTTCAGCGAAATCGTTCAGCGAGAATACCTGCAACTCCAAAGCACGCCTCCGTGCTAGAGATAAAAATTAAATAGAAATAAAAATTTTCCTCGTTCAAACAAAACTCTAAAGGTCACACTCAACGATAACACGAATTAATAAGTCGTGTCTGGCCTGCCGCAACACCTCTTTTCAAGACATCCTTGCGCTGAATAAATTTCAACAGCGCTTCTTTCTGAACTGGCTTTAGTTCTCTGATATTTTGAAAATTTGGATACTAAAGAGTAATCCACAGCGTTTCTTAAAGATCGCAAAAAGCCGAAATCTCTATTTACATCCGCCATTGTTGTTTGTGTGGCTTCACTTTGGGAAACCGGTTTTTCACGCGACCCTGGCGAATTGTTTTGGTCCAGCCAATCGAAGTTGCTGTTGCAAGTGCCCCTAACGTACGAGAATTAATCCAAAATTGTTATGATTTATTTTGCAGTCGCTTTTCCGGTCACACAAGGTGATCCGTCATGCACGTTACTTCGTCATTTGAAAGCTTTAATCATTAATCAATCTTTCGCAATCACTCGTGCATGTAAGGTCAACTATAACTTCAAGTTCAACTTCATTACTTCCATTCATCTGTTGCTCGAAAAGAAAGAAAAGGAATTGTTATAGAATGGAACTCAAGCCAAATCCGGCAATAATGTAAGTTTCTTTTACTTGATGTGTTTCGTTTCGTCATTCATGAACGATTCCACTGCGTGGTTCTTTTTTCGTTGAGCAGACATGTATATGGTTAAATCACAAAGGAAAGTCAATTGCACATTTTGCATTGAATTATTCTAATATATGACATGCACGCAGGGTTACCTCTCATACCAAATGTAAATGTAAATGCAAATTTCATAAGCAAGCAAATGACATATTTACAATACCACTAACTCCTCTTCTCCAGGTGGTGTGCGCACTAAGATCGCAATGCATTATTTTTGCGAATTTCCAACATGGCGGAAAAGTCTGCTGGCGAAAGCGATTTTTCGAGGTAAGCCACTCATATTTTTTGCCTTTTTTCTTAACCCTTTTCGAGCCTACTTTCTACCTTTTTTGTCTTCAAATATCCGTAAATAAGTTTATGATTTTTATTTTTCAATAACTGAATTCTTAAATCATAAATTTCGGCAATTGCCAGACATGGTAAATTTCGCTACTTCTCGCCCAATTTAGTATGTCACATTTATTGTTCCATCTAGCTTTTCGAGGACCGGTGCTTACCATAATAAATACAAAATTATAAAGTTAAGATATTTTCCCGTATAGAAAACATGATGCACCAGTATGCACCACTAGTTTTACGATGTCTGGGCGAAATGAAATCATGTATGTTTTTGCTTTTGTTGCGTAAATAGGAAGATAATGTCGCCTTGTCATGCTTGACTTTGTTAATCGTTAAGTCAAAAGATTAACCTTTTTATGAAACGTATAGTGCCCCAATCCTTTCTTTTTAATTAAAAGTTAATTTTGCTTCTTTCTAGGGCTCGGAGAACACTCTTCACGATTTCACACAATGTAAAATTAAGCTCAAATACTCAACATGGGCGTCATAAACGTCCTTGGACTGATGAGGAGACACGTGGACTCGTTACGTAAATTTGTTTGTACGGTCCTAATTCTGTTTCTGATGAGTGGCCAACAGCAACAGATCCAACTTTCAATTTGGAATGCCTGTTCGGATGCTGTTGCAAAAACAACAGGCTGTCCCAGAAGAGGAGGTAAGTTTTGCAAATGAACTCAAAAGAATCGCTTGCATTTGTTTGTATATTATTATCCTCCATCATTATTAATCGTATCAATAACAAAATTCTCGATTGGGATTGGTCATCCCAGCGCCTATTTCTTACGTAATTGGCGCGTGGTCACGTGGGTGTCCAATTACAGCTATCCAATTACAACTTTTTGTAATTGGATAGCTGTAATTGGACACCTACGTTGCGCGCGCGTCAATCAGGTGCACTTAAATGGGTTCTTTTTTCGCGGCTGTTTCCTCCTGCTTTCAAACTGATATAAAATATCCTTGACGTTTTGAGTACAAACAACTCCACATACTGGATAGACTTTTTAATCTCGAATTTTGTTATTGATTCGATTAATTAGTAATTGAACTTCGTGTCGTACAATTCAGGGGTAATCGTACGCGCTCGGCCGATTTGAAATTACTCGCGCGATTACTCCCTGAATTGTACTCCACTCAGTCCAATTACTATTACTTATTGCCTGTGACTTGATTAATTAAATGCCATTAAATTGTGATAAATGACATGTTTTTCTTTATTAACATTTTTCTTTATTAACATTTTTAGGTGAATCATGCAGAACTAGGGTGCTGAAATACCTAAAGAAAGAATTCGCAACACTTTCAAGGGCAGAAGAATTTTTCTGCATTGATTATTTAACAGAAGATCCTGTGCCAAATATTGTACCAGTTGCTCCTGTAACTTCTACAGCAAAGTCCAGCCAACAAAACCCTGCCAATTTCCTCGTGGATTCTTTGTCCCCCTTGTTCTTCAGCCCGCCACATGGCAAGATCTCCATGGAGGAGTCCAACATGACAGTTGGGGATGCAATTGTGCAAGTGTGCACTATATTTAAGAAGATTTCGTTAAGGTTGAAGAAGCAGTTGGTTACGTGCTTATTTCGACAGCTCATAAGAAATGTTGTTAGTGACTTTGCCTTTTTAAAATTTGTTGGGAGGGATTTCTTGGACAGCACATTGGAAGCAATGAAGACTCTGTATAATCATGAGAAAAAGAATGTGATCTACCTGCTGGCAAAATGTTTTCTTCCTCCTGATGGCCAACCTGATGCAACCAGGCTACCACTTGATAGGATGCCTTTTGGCCTTTTGGACTACAATATTCATTTCTTTGCCGCAGACAACACTTTCCACCTTGGAATGGAGCCACACTATACCAAGTGGCTTGAAACGATATATGCCCACTTTGGCCACAAGTGGCTGTGCTTGTTCCGGGGTCCAACATTTTTTTTATATTTTATTATTTTTTTTTTCAATTTTACAGGTTTAATTGAAGTAATTTACTTGAGTATAATTACCTGTAACAGAAAAGAAAAAAAAAACAAATACATAAAAATACATACATAAATAAAAAAGGTAAAGATAAAAAAGAAAACTAAATAAACGAAGAGAAAGAAAAAGGGATGGCTGCAAAAGCTATTAAAAACCGAAAATTTCAACTTAGTGTTTCTAAAAGTTTTTCCCATTTCTCCAGGTGCAGATTTAATTTGTTCTTTTCTTTAGCAAGGTATTCTTCTATTTTAAAGATATTTTTAAGGTGTGCAAGGAAGATGATAAGGCTTGGAGCAATAGATTTCCATCTGCAGAAAAAGATAGTCTGCTTTGCTATTAACACAATATGATTCAAAAGCATAAAGTGGCTTTTGGCATCAAACAAACCAAACATAATATTAACTTGATCGGTTAGATCAGGAAGCGTATCAAAACTACATTCACGTAACCAGCTAGAAATTTCTTTCCAAAAAGCTCTAGAAGATTGGCAAAATACAAAGAGATGTTCGGGGGTTTCATCGTCCTTGCCACAAAAGGTACATAAATTGTGATTCAACAAGTTTAAGCTTGCTTAATTTTGCATTAGTAAATAATATTCTATTCAAAATTTCATACTGAAAATCTCTCGTATACGTTTCTAACGCAACTTGGAAGGGCAAACTGTAAATTTTATTCCACACTAGCTCAGAATCGGGAAGCATTTCATTAAATCTAGATTGTGCTGTAGGGATTTCACGCAAATCAGACACAAGTGCTTCATACAATTTTTTGGTATTTATTCCTGATACAGAGACTTTTACAGAATTTAGCACCAATGCATACTCTAGAGGGTCGAAATTGGGTGTATGTAAAACCGTCTTAGATTTCAACTCTTTTCTCCATTTGAAAGGAATAGCATGTATGAACCCATTCCAAAAGAGGAAATTTTTGGACTGCAGACCTTTGAGCTGCAAATCCGACCACGTATAAAAACTTCCATCGGCCTTAACCATATCACAAATTCTATGCATGCCAATCTCAACCAAATCCAAATAATAACAAGATTTTTTGTTAACGAGAATGTTCTTGTTGTTCCAAACTATCTCATTCAAAATATCCTCGACTTGATCAGGCATGGTCGTATTGAATCTAGACCATAATGTCAGACATTCGTCGTAAAAAGGACTAACTTTTATAGGAAGATCGCTAAGACTAAAGTTACACTTCAAAAGATAAGGGCCTCCGACCGGCTTTAAAAGTGCGTCTAAGACAAGTTTCCAATCGGCAACATATTCCGGGTCCACATAGCGTTTAAAAAAAGACATCTTCTGGGCTTGAATAAGAGATTCCAAGTGTATCATTTTTAGACCCCCGTTTTCAATATTATTTATTAGAGCCCTTCTCTTGACTTTGTCCTTGCCTTTCCATATAAAGTCATAGATGATTTTGTTAGCACTCTTGATTATTTCATTACAGAGAGGTAACTAACACGTTCCAAAGTGCTGGGGGATATTCCAAACTACAAAATTCGGCTGAAAAAGCTTATTACAACCTCATTTTTCTCCGAACTTGAATCCAAATTCGTAGCAAATTGACCGTATCAACCTATTTTTCTTCCAGAGTTTGAATGTTCCGATGAAATCAAGTGCAAAAATGTCAAAACAGTCCATTTTTTTACATTTTATGAATCGGCGAAATCAATGACTTTTTTAAACGTTTTTAGACGAAATGAAACATTCCGCTAATATTGCAGTTTTAAAGCGAATTTTAGTTATTTGAATCCGCTGATGTTTGATTCAAAATGGTATATTTCTGCCATAAGGCCTTTTTTACGTCTTAAAATATAACTAAATTGTTGCAATTCGTCTGAAAACACTATCGGCAGCACCAAACCTGATTTCACGAAATGGTTTCAGAAATGTTTGAAACCATTGAGCGAATTAAAATGGTTTCAGAAATTTCTGAAACCAATTAGTGAATTTTAAATATGGCTTCAGAAATTTTTGAAACCAATCAGTGAATGAAACTGGTTTCAGAAATTTCTGAAACCAATCAACGAAAATGGTTTCAGAAATTTCTGAAACCAGTCAGTAAAAATGGTTTCAGAAATTTCTGAAACCAGCTCAGTGAAAATGGTTTCAGAAATTTCTGAAACCAGTCAGTGAAAATGGTTTCAGAAATTTCTGAAACCAGCTCAGTGAAAATGGTTTCAGAAATTTCTGAAACCAATTCAGTGAAAATGGTTTCAGAAATTTCTGAAACCAGTTCAGTGAAAATGGTTTCAGAAATTTCTGAAACCAGTCAGTGAAAATGGTTTCAGAAATTTCTGAAACCAATCAGTGAAAATGGTTTCAGATATTTCTGAAACCAATTCAGTGAAAATGGTTTCTGAAACCAAAAGAACATGAAATTCACTGCACGGTTAATTTGTTGCGTTAAAATTGCGCATAAGCTTAAATATATTTCCCCTTGATTATCAGTGTATATTCACTATGCTTCTGTATGTTAAATAAAAACAAATAAAATTGTTATACAGAAACGTATGTACAATAGAAATAGCTACCAAATTACTAAAACATGCATTTTCAGTTTTAACTTTCTTAACTTAATCAAATTCGTTATTTGGACCTTCTTTCAATTTATCGTACTCCTGTTGTAGATATTTTCTTAAGTGTTGAAGGCAAGAGTTTATCGCCTTCTGTCAGGGAAAAAGAACAAAGTATAATGCGCGTTTTGGGAAGTTCATCTTCCCAAGGACTCTGGCCTCTTGGGGCATTCTGTGGCTTCCATTTGCCTTTGTAGGAGCCTTTCCAATAGTGCAACCTAACACTGTCCTCTTTCACTTCCGAAAACTTTGCCGATGACAGGCACTTTGTCATAATTTTCGAGATGAACCGCGACGAAAGATCCCACAGTGATTTCCTCCAAACAGTGGTCCACAGTTTGGACGGGGTTTAGGCTTTCTCGAGGAGGTCTATACCGTCCACTGTATACCTGAAACAGTAAAAACGAATACATGTAGTGAAATAATCGTTTGTATTAAAGGAGCTGTTGTCATGGTGATTTTGAGGTTTATGGGTCAAAACTGCTCCAAATTAAACCTAAGTACCTTTGTCATGCTTATGGAACACTAAGAGGAAGATATCAAGTGAATTCTGGGTCAAAACGGCCCCAAATTAAAACTAAGTACCTTTGTCGTATTCGAAATGCTTATAGAACACTAAAAGGAAGACATTAAGTGAATTTTCGAAAAGAAAATAAACTTAATAATCAGAGTTTTTGCGAGTTTTCCATAAACTTGAAAACTAAGCCTAATTTTTTTAAGATGCTATTCATTTCTATCCTGGCACTCTGTGGCATGAGACACTTATTTTTACTCAAAGAGCACAATAATTTTTAACAAAACTGGATCCCTATTTTTGGATTTTCACTGATATAAAGATGTATTTTTCTCCAGTAGAACAACACAACATTAACGTCATAGTAGGAACATAATAACATGGACATAATGACATAAGGAAAAAACTGATCTTTTCTTTATGTCATTATGTCCATGTTCTTATGTCGTTATGTCGTTAGCGTGAACCACAATAAGTCAAAGCAAGCTCAAAGCAGTCTTCTAATTTAAGACGGCATTGTTTTGAAATGGCGAGAAGGTTTATGATATGAACAAAGAAATTCTGGCCAAACTGTGTTTAATCCACTCAAACTCCTCCAATTCATGGACAAAACCTGATCGAAAACAGTACAACGCAGTCGAATGATTGCAACGATATCATATTTCGCAACAACGTGACATTTCGATAGCGTTACCTAAAGTGGTATAAAAGAGACAAGCCAATCACGACTCCCACTACAGTCGCAAAATGCATAAAAAGGCCTTTAGAATAGCTTTCCCAAGTTGGTCTACGAGATATCTGTTCCCTTAGATAACCAACAGGATGAGACAAGTCACAATTACCTATGTGTTTTGCATGCTATATATATTGCATGACCCTTTGATCTATGGGATTATCTCTCTAACGACAAGAGGTTTTCATGCTGTCCACAGCCATTTATATAAATTATCGAATTGTTTTATTAAAGCCTTGTTATGTTAGCTCTCCTGGCATATGTTAGGGTTTCTTTGGCTAATTCGTGTTGCAAGATAAATATTGTTCGCGGCTAAAGTTTAATAATTTATGTTATTGCTTTGAAAATGCTAGGATCAGTCAATCTCTTAGCCCGTGATTAGTGTCTTAAGTCTGCGGTGTGCAAGAATTGTGTCAAGTCTTGATGTAGGCGTCTGTAAAGATCTAAGTCTGAAAACGCCGTGCCGTGTCATCGGCTTTTAACCGCGACCGCATTAGTGGACAACATTTTTGGTGATATTTCACATTTCATTTAATTTCATGACGCTTTACATTATTTTTTCACATGTGGCTCGTAAGCCTTGCATGGCTCGCACTGTGTCCTACACCTCGTGCGTACTTCACAATTGTAGTGACCGAGACAATACAACAACATTAAGCTTTGTTGAAATATGGCCTGACTTAATTGCTTTTATTGCACAAAGGAATCTTATTGCAAAATTACATTTTACTTAAGATAGATTTTACGAAGGAAAAGTCCTTTCCGGTTTATAGGCAGATGTGAAATCAACTTCTCTTATAAATGTCAGAATTATCTTTAACTTTTATCATCGACTCTATAAATTCGGCTGGTGTTGGTTGCTTTCTAATCAAATTGTGTACAGTTCTCCACTTTGAATCATCCCTGGCATTTCTTTTATGCATACCGACTTTTGACATGGTTATTAATATTTTTATAATATTGTTCACAAAGACCACAGTATCTATTCGACCCGTCTCTCCCTTCAAAATTTGGTTTTACATTTTTGGTGTCACTGTTGTCTTTAAACATTTCTTCCAAGTTTGGCCACTCATTCATTTCTAGTACAAGTGGTCTAAATTGCCGACTGTGATCCTCTACTTTTATAAACGGCGCGCGCAATTTTTTAACTGCTAATGTTGTATCCTCTATATATGAAACTTTAATTCCTTTCTTCTTGGCTCTTTGGATGAAATTGCAGCTGTCATTTCTGCCATTCCTTTCGAGAGATTTTCGTACCATTAAAGCACCTCGTGATTGTGTTTGAAACGAAGACCTGTCGTTTTGCTTTATTGCGGCTCTTTTGTTTGCTAGCACGATGCTGACTTTTTTTATGAAAAAAAAATGACTTATAATGGCTCCTTGGAAGCGAAGCTGTTTTCTGATCTCGCTTTATTGAGCTTCCGAGATGCTAGAATCAAAGTGGAGAAATACTGTTGCACCGTCGAATATACTGTCTTGGTTTGCAGGAATAGTGGCGTCTGTAAACAATAAAACACCTATGTTTAATTAAAGAGGCCAGTCGCGCCAATTGCTCGAAATTGCAAAAAATACGGAACTTTATATATTCCCTAAAGCTTTACAAACCACATAGAAACGGTTATAATAGTTCATATCGTTGTATTTCCCTTTTAAAGTCAGTAACTTTACACGTTTTCTGTCGCAAACTGGTGTTCGAAGCAACAGCTGAAGCAATTCAGTTTAAATTCCGTTGTTCTGATCCTAATCTAGCAAGCGGCGCCACTGGTGCCGGATTTATTCGAATAACAACAATACACACCGCATCGTTTAAGATCTCTATAAATTAAAACCTCGTATTTTGGAATTATTTTATTGCGCGAAGGAATAGTATAAACCAACTGAGTTTTTGTAAAGAAATCACCAGAAGTCTATAATATTAATCAAGGTAATTTTTGTCATGTTTTCTTTCCTTCCTCGACTGTTTTTTGAGATCAATTTGTGACCCAATTGCCTGCTTTTTTCTAAACTAAATCACTTCAAAATCCGTAATAACTTTACGTTAAAATAGGTTATTCATCATTTACGATTTCTTACCTCTTCGACTAGCTATAGAATCTTCATAGTCTTCGTCTTCCTCTAATGGCCAACACTCCAGGTCGTGTTGCAAGTCCTCGTAATAGTTGGAATCTTTTGATTTTTCACGTTCTAATTCGTCCTCTGAACCACTATTATCAGTATCTGGACAGCACAGGGAGCTTGATGCTGGACTGATTATTTTCTGTTGGGAGCCGTGATGCAGCACTTTCGTTTTGGCGAGGAGAGGAGAAATCACTTTCTGTGTCCGGTTCTTCGCATTCACTTGAGAAGCACAATGGAGAAGAAGGATCGGGCTCCTCAAGCTCACTACTAGCTAACAACTGATCCATCATCAAAACATTTCATGCGGTAAAATTTTACTTTTTCAGTGGAAACTTATGGCAGGGTATAAATGCATGATGCAACTTAAGACAAATAGGACACATCGGAATTCGCTAATGAAATAGGGTGTGGGAAAACTGAACTCCGGCTTGAAAAGGCGACACTCGCATTAAACATTCCGACCGCCAAAAATGCTTTGTCTTTCCGATCCTTTCAATGTTCAGGAAATTACAATGATTACCGTATCTTTTGCGGTTGAGAAACATTGACCGACTTTTCTCTTTACACGCAAACTGTACGTGTTGTTTGTCGCGATAGCAAAAGCGGCAAGATAAAATCAAAGGTCACTAATATAAAAGGGGCTGAAAAAAATAAAGTTTTTCGAGCGGCGTTTATTCAAACATTGTTGTTTAATTGACAGCTTTACAAGCTTTTTTGATAACCCGAATATTGCTCACTCCGCCTTCTGTGTTCTTACTCGAGTCCCACAGGTTTCGTTCTTCATATTCCTTATCCTCGAACGAAAAAAAAAAACAATAAAACGGAAACGGCTCATTTTTTTTCTGCTTCCCGCCTTCTTTTTCTGTTGAGAAGAAAAAAGAAACCTCTGGGCATATTATTTCACGAAGCAATTATAATGAAAGTATAATGAATCCGGCTGACTATTCCTTCAAATCACGCCAATGGAAACTGAAATAATGCGTTTAATTATTTTAATTTACCATCAAAATTGGGAAAATTAACTCAGGAAACCATCTGGAAAGTGTTAATGTCAACAAGCACATTTTACCACAGTTCACGTTTGTTTATGTGTTTTATTTAACCACAAAGTCCAAAGTGTAATCAAGAACAGACCAAAACTACTACTCTAACCAGGTTTTATCAGAATATTAGCGACGTACGCAACCCCGACACTAGAAATCCAAATACTGTAATACTTTGCACCAAGGCATATGGCCAGCAAGCGAGCAACGCAAACTAGAAACCGACCATCCAGTGGAAAGTGGTGGTTCGAATATAGTTCCACGACTGAACTGATATGTGTTCGAAAACAAAGTGGCCCATTGAAAGTTAAAGGCGTGGATGTCGAAAACGTTGCCAACGTTTATGAGAGCACCGATAGTTCTGCTGTTAAGGTGATGTGCATGTTCTGATGAGACTAAATTGTAATAATACATGCGTGTTCTTGGTTAATTTCAGTTTTCAATGCAATACTTCTTTTTAACTTCTTATCCTTAAGATAACTTTCTCAAACCTTTCTAATGGAGTCAAACTGGAATTACCAAAGTTCGACTTTCTTAAGAATGACGTTTGCAAGAAATTCAAGAACTTCACGTCTTCAAGCGGCAACTTTTGTGAACGATTTCGGGAGCTTGGAAAAAAATAAAAAAAGCACGAGCGAGTCTGGCCGCGATATATCTGACGCCAACAGTGAACCGCGCACGGCCGATGAGTTATCAAGTGATGATGACGAGAACGAGCAAGGGACGCACAATTTTCACGACACACTACTGGGCAGTAAACGCAAAACAAGTACTTTGGAGAATGAGAGCCCTCCAGTAACAAAAGCCAAAAAGTCTAGCATCCCTGAAGTCTCAGATGACAAAGATACGGACGCAGCTTTCATTAAGAAAGTGGAGGGAATGTTTTTAATATCAGGTTAGTAATTCCGATTATTTTATAATTTGTCAGATATGTGTAGCCTGTCTATCAGTCGCTGATCGAGCATCCTGTTAATTTTTGTTTGGCTCGTGCACTAATGTCGCCATTTCTCGCAGGCTCTTGCACAGTGAAGCGAGTGAAAGTGAACGAAAAGGAAACAAATTAAGCTCGGTAGTGTTTCTTTTTCTTTTCGATCACCCACCACTTTCTGAGAGCCGAGTCTGGGCCTGGAACAAAAAAATACAGCCTTGCCTAAATGAAAGCCGAGAAAAGCGCGGAAAAAAACCGGATGTCCTCGTTCAATCGTGATTCACAAAATTATTATGAAAGACGGCCTTTGAACTGATTGGGTTTCGTTTTTGATGGAAATGGATAAATGTAGTTCGTGTTTTTTATAATTATACACGCGATTGCATAGTGCTCTGGAGTATTTTTCATTTCGCCTGTAAACAGGATACAGCTAATTTACCTGATTATGTTCCAGCTTTTATTTTGGTTCGGTATTTCGCGATGTCAGTGAAACCTCGAACCCTGTAAAACATTTTGCTTCTGATGTCTCTGATTTATTTTGGGCGGTAACAAAATGAATGTGACTGTTTATTTATCACATCGGAAAACGAATGTTGGTCATGAGAATATATGAAGTCCTTTTTCATTGTATAGGACGGCCGGGCTGAACTGAACAGGATTTAAAAATCTCTCCCTTGAGTGTTTAATTTTGTACCGTCGACATAATTCTGGAATCGGACCTTTGGATCACCTGTGATCGTGACGGCTTAAATTAAACCTTTTAATTAAAATTTAATATTGTTAATAAGTTAATAAGTTGCCGGTTATTTCAAGGAGATTAATGTTTTTTCTAGTCTGCGTTATTTGCCTACTTAACATTGTTTACATTAAATAGCGTTTAAATATAAGGATTGGCTAGATTGAAATTGAAATTTTAATAACCGGCCCTAACTTCAGGGCGATTAGGTGATTTTGGTGCCTTCCGCAATTGGATTGAATACATTCAACTACACTTACATCTACACTTGTAATACAAAAAAAGCGAATTACCCATATAACATATGAAGTCTTATTGCTGCGGAACGAGCGTAGCGAGTGAGCAGCAACATAATCAGGATTTAAAAGAAATATATGAGAAAAAAAATATAAGCTAGGAAAAATCTCGATTTGATCACTTTTAACCAGAATTCACTGCGCCACGAACACATTTTGGGCCAGAATGCACTGCGCCACGAACAATAGCCTCGCTTGCTGCTTCAAGCTGTTGGCTGCGAGATTTGTAATATTTTGGTCCAACATGTCCCAGTCGAAATCTGAACTCAAGTGTCGAAGACTACCGCGAGTTGAGCGAGGACTGTGAGGCATGGCGATAGGACCGTTGGATAGCAAAGATTTTAAAAGATTGTACGGAATAAAAGACAAATTTATTTTGAAATCAGTGTGACTGAACTGAGCTGAGCGCGTGGAGACGCGAACTCGATACGGCTAGCTAGTAACACAACATACTCATTATCAATAATTCACCTAAATTTTCACACCTTCCTCGTGGTGAACGCTTCCTGTGCTCAACAATATTCTACAGGCATTGCAAGAACTTGATGCGTGAATTACAAAACAAAATTAGTCTTAATATCAGCTGGAGTTTTCGTCGATTCATCCCGGTTACATTTGCTTTGCTTCCCCTCAAAAAACGAAAGAGAAAATTCTGTAATACAAGCAAGACGACAAAACAGCATTATTACAACAAATTTACCGCAGCAATTACTATCTTTTGGATACACTAGTATATGATAAAGAACGATATTACACTATTTTTGTTCTTGTTTTTAACTAGGATCGCCTTGGCAAGCGTCAACCAGGGGAAGAACTGCGTTGTTGTCGAAAGCAATGACGAAACACTTTCCAATATACGGCGGCGACTGGAAGAGAATACTGCTTCGGGATCCTGAATTTGGTTGATTTCACCCTCCCACGGCCGTTTGACATTACCGATGCTTCCTTCTCTTTTGTTCTTTCAGTTTTACTTGCTCGTTCAAGTTGAATTAGTGCAGTTATTAACTCCGTGTTCTTGTAAACGAGTAAAATATTTGGCCTGAACTTAAAGTTGTGACATTTTACATAATATTCCTTATTTTCTTGTCAGTGTAATATTCACCTTTATTATTATTTTCATAAAACAGATACATCAATGGACACGTGTTTTTTCTCGGCATCGATATATTGTATCGTTAGTGAAAATGGTTTCGAAAATTTCTAAAATCAATCAATAGTACATAAAATGAATTCGGAAATTTCTAAAACCAATTTATAGTGTGACTATGATGGTTTCGGAAATTTCTGAAACCATTTTCGATCATTGGTTTCAGAAATTTCTAAAACCATTTTATTTACTGATTGGTTTCAGAAATTTCCGAAACCATTTTATTCACTGATTGGTTTCAAAAATTTCCGAAACCATTTTATTTACTGCCCTGTTGGTTTCAAAAATTTCCGAAACCATTTTATTCACTGCCGGGTTGGTTTCAGAAATTTCTGAAACCATTTTATTTACTGCCGGGTTGGTTTCAGAAATTTCCGAAACCATTTTATTTACCGCTGCCGGGATGGTTTCAGAAATTTCCGAAACCATTTTATTTACTATCGGGTTGGTTTCAGAAATTTCCGAAACCATTTTATTTACTATCGGGTTGGTTTCAGAAATTTCCGAAACCAAACATAATGGAAATTGTAAATCAATCCAGAAACTGTCTCGGACATTACTTTTCGTCTAAAAAATAGGGGAATTATGTTATTTCAGCCGGCAGGGCTTTTTTTCCGCCAAAGAATACCAGTTTACGGTGATATCAGCCGAAAGTTAAAATTTCGTCAAAGAATGAGCAATTATATGTCGTTATTCAGCTGCTTTGGAATATCCCCCAACACTTTGGAACGTGTTACTGTGATGCACGATAGAGAAACTTCGAGATAGCAAATGTTTTAACGATTTGGACTCTACCTAAAACAGTTAAGTTCCTCCATTTCCATAATTTCAGTTTCTTTTTCAAAGAATCCAAAATTGATACAAAATTTAATTTAGCGGCTTCCTTTCTATTATACGAAAAAAAGATTCCTAATATTTCAATACAGTCCTGGATGTCTACGTTAATATTAAAGTCAGTTGTGGAAGAAGTACCCAGGTAACAAGCTTCTAGCTTGCTTTAATTAAGCTTGAGGCCGGAGCACAGCCCGAAATCTTTCAGTATCTTCATGAAGTTGTCAGCAGACTGGTCGTCTTTCAAAAAGGTAGTCATATCATCAGCAAAGGCAGTTAATTTAACTTCATGTTCATCCCGAAGGCTGATACCTTTAATCTCATCGCTGCCTCTAACGTATATAGCTAGTGTTTCAAGAGCAATAATAAAGAGATAGGGGGATAGTGGATCGCCCTGTCTCACCCCCCGCATTACATCAAAATGAACAGAGGAAAAGCCATTATTCATGACACAACTTTGGATATTGGAATAAAAGGTGTTGACCCATTTGATGAATGATTGACCGAAATTGAAGGCTGACAAAACCTTGTTTAAGAAAGTCCAATCCAGAGAGTCGAAAAACTTTTCGAAGTCGAAAGCCAGTAAAAGACCAGATAACTCATTTTCTTTGGTATAAAACATGATATCATCTATAATTCTGGTGCAATCAAAGATTGATCGGCCCTTGACATAGGCGCATTGATTTTCGTGAATGATGAGCGGTAAAACAGTTTCTAACCTTTTAGCAATAGCTTTGGATGCAATCTTGACGTCCACATTTAGAAGAGAGATTGGCCTCCAGTTTTTAATATACATTTTATCTTTACCTTTCTTTTCTATCAATTTATTATGGCCATTTTCTGAGAAGTTGAAAATTCTCCACACTCATAGGCTTCATTGAGACAATCCACTACAAGATTACCCAGGAGTGGCCAAAAGGTCTTATAGAACTCGGCTGTCAAACCGTCATTCCCAGGGGCATTCCCAGTTTGAAAAGTAAGAAGCGAGCGATAACATTCGTTGTATGTAAGTCTTCCTTCGCATTTTTCTCTTTTATCCTCATCTAACTTGGGTATAGAAGGATTGTATAGGAATCTGGCAGCTACGTCCCCGTCACTGTTAGAACCATGATCTTGGTACAAATCTGAATAAAATAATTTAAGCTGATCTAGAATATCCACCGGATCAGTAGTAACTCTGTCATCATCCAATTTTAATTTCCTGATACAAGAAGAGCTATTGTTTTGATTTTCAAGTTTTAAGAAATAACTATTATTTTACCCGTTTTTCAAACCATCTGACGCGAGATCGAATTATAGCACCTTGTATTACGTAATCATAAGCAAATTCATATCTAATTCGCGTTTCCTACAGACCCGTTAAATTTTCAGATGTTGGAGATTCATCGCAATCTCCTGCCATCTTTTGACTTCTTTCTCCAGTTCGAATAACTTATCGCGTCGCTTTCTCGCCTTCCGCTTACTGAAGGAAATTGTATCTTTACGTATTTTGTATTTGATAATGTCCCAGAGAAGGCGCTTACTAGTTATATCCTTGTACTCTTCTAACCAGTTTGTGTATGAATTCTTAATAAAGTCGTTATATTCATGATCTTCAACAAGACTTGAATTAAACTTCCAATAAGAGGGACCCGGTTTATGTTCAACGATCTTTTTAAAGTTCAAGGTAATGGCCGAGTGGTCAGTTTTTATTGCGGGAATAATATCGGTAGAAAAAAATGTCCTCTTGACTCGAATTGCTAATTAACCAAAAGTCCAGTCTACGTTGAATTGTAGAATTTGGCTGTCTCCATGTGAAACGCTTTTTGTCTGGGTGACGAATTCTCCAAACATCAGTTAACTCGTTAGCTAACATGATATATTTAACAATATCCACGCTTTTCTGTTTAATCTTTGGGTGACCACCTAGACAATCCAAATCTTCGTCAAAGGAAATATTAAAATCGCCTCCTATAATGATTTTTCTATTTGGGTCAAAATCGTAACTATCAAGATTCCTTTCAATCTTTTTTAAGAAAGCTTCCTGTTCATGAATTTTGTTTGGTGCATAGATGTTTACAAACAAAACGGGGGTATCTTGTACGACAGCCTCTAAAATGATGAAACGACTGTTCGGATCGCATAATACCGATTTCTGCTCAAAATCTAGCCCTTCTTTTATTAACACTAAGGTGCCCTTACTATGATTTGAGCCGTGTGAAAATAACATTTTGCCCTTCCACTGCGTATTCCAAAACTTCTCGTCTTCAAAGGAGCTATACGTTTCCTGAAGCCACATTAGTATTGCCTTCCTTTTGTTTAAAGAATGCAAACCTCGCACATTCAAAGAAATAAGTTTAAAATCTGTCATGAAAGTCATTAATTTTTGCTATTAAAATAACACAAAAACAATTCCACAAAAAAGATCCTTGCCGAAAATAACAATAACATTATAATTAATGCTATTAATACTATCGGTATTTTTAAACACCTTTAGTAATTCACACGGTTGTGAATTAAAAATGAAAAAAAAAAATTACCATACCAAAAATAACTGCAGCCTATGCAAATTAAAGTAAATCTTAGAAACATTATTATGGTTAAATAAATAAATAAGCAAAGAAAACCAAAATAAATAAATAAGCAAAGAAAGCTTACCTCTTGTGTGATCTTCCGAAAACAGAAAAGGAAAGATACACCGTACATATAAAGCTCCTGCAGCCTCATAAAAAATACTAAATACCAAGAGTTCGATGTCAAGATGTTATGCTTATATGGCTAAAGTTAGCAAATTTGAAGATAGTTCTACCAGACTCACAGTATGAGATAATGTTTAGTTCCAGTTTATTCGGGGACAAAGAGCCCATCGATGTATAACATATCCGGTCTACTTTTGCTAAAGGAATCCTTCTTTCCAGCTTGTTTTGCGTCCTTGAGCTTCTTAAGTTGTCGTTTCCGTGATTGTTGAATGCCTTCAGGGAAGTCAGAAAACATGAAGATATCTTTATCACGCAGATGCTTTTCCAGCGATAAAATTCTCTCTTTGTCAGGGTATTTCAAAAATCGAGCGATGATGGCTCTAGGACCTTTATGGTTAGGCTTACCCAGGCGATGAACTCGCTGAAAGGCAATATTAGCTGCATCGGAGACATGTAATTCGTTCGCCATGAAATCTTGTATCACTTGGAGGGTATCTTCGGAAGCGTCTTGAGTTTCTGGTATGCCGGTAATAATCACGTTTTCTCTTCTCGAGTATTCCTCCAAATACAGCAGCTCTTTGTTTAGTTGATGAATTTCTGACTTCTGCTTCTTGAATTCTTCTAAGGTTTTATCATTGAACAAGACCTTGTTTTCTTCGAATTGTTGATTGACGAATTCCGCGCTTGCTTTTACTTCACCGATAGATTTATCATGACCGCGGCATTCAGCTTCCAACGTTTCGAATCTTAAGTCCAAATCATTAACGTGAATCTCTAACTTTTCGAGCTTCGCAAGGGTTTTCGTTAAAAGAGACTCAAGCGTGTCCAGTTTACCCAGCCTTTCTACAATGTGTTGTATATTCTCACCGACCGTCGCCATGTTTAGAGCTTCGTCTTCGTCTTCGTCTTCGCTGAACTCGTTTCTTTTCTTTTTATCCACCGGAGATGACGTCTCGCTATCTCTGCTTTCTATGCTTGAGTTGCTGCTTATTCTATTCTTCCTTTTTGGTATTCAGCCATAAAAAAACGACCAAAATATCTATAAACTCGCAAAGGCATGCGGAGCTTTGATGGGCACGTCTTACTCCGACGCGGTCATGCCCAGTCTCCCTAACATGGCGGTATGAAGAGAAAAGCTGTCAAGTTGAGCAGAAAGAGGTCGACATTTTAGAAATGGCACTACAGGCCACTACATTACCTTGTCTGAAGACAAAGGAGATGTTGAAGACACTGGTGTAGATGTGAGTGGTGAGGATGATTTGACTGAGACTGAACAGGTATCCGGGGGTGAGGAAAGTTCTTTACGGCAGAAGAGAATAAGAACTGATGAGATAAATGAGTCTATGCCCGAGGTTTCAAGTTCCCGCAGTAACAGTGTGTCAACTCTATGGTCTCGACTAGACCCAGACGATGTAGCTGAAATAAATGAGGCAGCAGAGACCCAAGAACAGTCCAAGAGGCTACAGGCATCAATCCTCAGCAAACTTGGCAGAAACAGAATAGCGGAATTTACAATCCCTTGAGGGTAAGCATTTACATGTGAACAAAAATCGAACCTCCCATAAATGGACACCATCGGACTGGCAAGTGTCTGCTCACGAGGTGTCTACTTATGGGTGGTTCAAAATGTAGTGTTTGTATGTGGCTGGGACCACGACAAAGTGTCCGCATATGGTAGGTGTCCATTAGTGGAGATTCGGCTTTCTTGGTTTAACAGTTTACGCTTCCTTTGATTTTGGGTGTGGTACATACAATGTTTAACAATAGAGAATCGAAATAAATCGAACACAAGGAAATTTTGAAAACTGAAGTTAACTAAGTCAGGTTTTGTTTTCCTTTTCTTCCTGTTTATGATATGTGTGATCCCAGTATCGGTATAACTTTTGTGGGCGGAGTTTGTTTATTAAGCGATATGTTTTTTTAAGCGCCGTTTTCTCAAAGTTAATTTTTCGCTTGTTGGGGACACTTTAAAGAGCTACAACTCAAAGGAAATTTTTTCGATTTTTCTTAAATTTGGACAGAAGCTAGGCTAACATATAATCAACAAAAACGTGTCGGCGAATTTCTTAATTCCGAAAACTTTTTCGTCAAGAGGCATTTCCGTGCGATCATTCCAATTTTTTTTCTCCCGTTTTCAAAAATACTCTGTAACTTTTCACTGCAATTGAATATGGAAAATCGCCGACACGTTTTTTTAGCGCTTCGTGTCCGGAAACCCGAGAACAAATCAAATTAGCAAACTATAATAATCGCTTTGAGTTAGGCCCGGTTCAAACGTCGAACTTTTCATGTGCCGAACCTAATTCCTTCAATTAAGTACATGAAACGATCGACGTTTGAATCAATTAAGTTCGACATATGTTATTTGGGTCGACCCAAGAATTAAGTTCGAGTGGGCTACATGGGAAGTTCGACTATGGAGCGACTTCGATTCAAACGTCGAACTTTTCATGTACCGAACCTAATGCATAAATTATGTTAACGTATTTTTTAATATAACCGCGCTTCTGATTGGCTATTGGTGGGTTTTCGCGCCTTTGCAGACAGAACTCACAGAAGCGTAACGACGGTTACCAGCATTCACGGTAGATTTTAAGACTGAAACTGGACAGCTTAAATCGGTCTATTAAAAAGTTGCTTTTCTTTATATCCATAAAGAAATCGTAATGTATTTTAAAATTTATGGCGTTACTTTATTTTGTCCAAATATTACGATCACGATCTCCTCAGCTGTCCCTTGCCATCACAAGAACACAAAGCACACTAAAATCAAAGCAAGAATTTCCAGGCTTGGTGAATTTTACTTTTTTCGGTTTATTTCCCTATTTTAAGCAGTAAGGATGATATTTCTTTTCGCCACGAATTAGGTTCGGCACATGTAAAGTTCGACCGTCTGAATCAACGGTCGAACTTAATAGTTTGGGTCGACCTAAATAGGTATTAGGTTCGGCACATGAAAAGTTCGACGTTTAAACTGAGCCTTATAGCGTTTTAAAGCTGATTCGAACGTTCGAATTTAGACGTCGTAAAAAATTCGACAATTCATTTTATTACCAAATGCTTTCCATATTTATATAGCCAGCTTTATAAGCTTTAATTTGATATCTGGGTTTAGGTATAATATATATACATAGCCTAAGCCTAATAGCGTCGCACTTTGAACAAGCTTAACTAAGGTGAAATTTAACTAAGGTGAAACTTAACTAAGGTGAAAGGTTGGAAGCACAAGAATTAAGATTGACGAACGGGCTATTTTTAATTTTAGCAATTCTCAAAAACAGTATTACGCGACCGTCTGCACAGTATACGTACATTTTTATAGACCGTACAAAAGTTCACAAAAACAACTTTTCTCTGTCTAGAATAACTAGTACCACTAGTTTCCGAATAAAATACAGTTTCTGTTTGTCAAAAATTGCCCGAGAAACTCATTTGAAAAACAAAAATTGCAAAAATACACAAACATATTTGCATAAGGCGATGCGAGTGAAGATAGAACTGTACTATAAAATCAAAGTCTTGTTTTGTTTACATAAAATCGCTTTTCAATCTATCTAATGAATGAACAAACACATAAAAATGGACAACACAATCTTCTTTCGAAAAAATTTATTCAAATCTCCATTAGTTTACGTTTAAAAGCAAAACGCGTACCATTTAATTATAGCTCATCGAGTTCAAGCTTTCTTCGATGAAATTAAAGAGATCGATACAACTGAATTTAAGCACGTTTTAAAATCAATTCTACAAAACTAACAATAACACTAATAAAAAGTCACTCACAGATTGATATCAACATAAATTCTCATCGAAAACCGTAATCTGTTTTACCTTTAAGTTCCTCGCTCGCTTGGAAATTCAAATCTCCGCTTCTGGTTCTGAAATCCGTAGAAAACATTGATAAAAACGTAATGCATGAAGTTCCTCGAAGCAAGATTTTATCCCTGAAAGCTCGTCTTTTTCCACTAAAGCGGCTTCTCAGTATCCCTTAATTGGTATCCCTGTCTTGAGTAGCAAACCGTGAAAAAATGCAGGAAAATAACGACTTTAATTCTCCGCTAGACATAACAAAACAACTAAAGTGTTTACCGAGCTCACGGCTGTGTGGCCGCGCGAAAATCAAAGCCTTGCTTTCAAGATCCCGGATGTTGTTCAAACACGGGCGGACGGACACGCGCCCGCGAAACATTCCGCTAGCCATGACCATGAAAATGAGTATGGAGCTGCGCAGCCAGGCCTTCGGCCTGGCAAGTGCTCCGCTATTAAGTGTAATCTTAAGACGCTAGAGCTGTTATACTGGAGACACCCCCGAAGGTACACTGTAATCTTAACCTTCCTGAAGCCTTTTATAACAATAGGGGACAAAAATAACTTTCTAGGGGAGGCAGGGGCGAGATGGCGTACACTAAAATATGCGTGCATAAATTTGCATGCAAAATCGTGACATAAAAAATAATAAAAATAATAATAACAAGAAAAACGAATCCGGAACGTTACGTCATGCGCGCTATGCGCATGAGTAATCAGCCTTCACAGAGCGGCACTGAAAGGTTGGACCGTGTGGTGTTATCCAGAATAGGTGATCCTGGAATCTTCGTCGCCAATAGAGCATCCCTCCCCCAGAGAGGACAGCTGACTGTACGAGCCAATTTTCATAGGGCTCGAGTAGACTTACCACCACAGTTAACTGTCGAGTGAGTATTATTTTGTCAGAGTAACAATGCTATATATTTAGCATACAGGTCACGAGAATTATGAAATTGATCACAAAACATGAATATTCAAGATGTAGCAACAAATTTGCTGTAAATACCAGAAGCAATGTAGGGAAACCAGGAAGGAGAATAGGCCTTCATGACCAGTTAACCCCTGTAAAAATCCCAAAAATCATATATGTACATTCTACTTGCTGGTGTCAATACAGTTCACATAGCCTTGGTGCAGTGAAAATGTATTCAATTTCCACAGACAACTCATGTTAAAGGTGATCAGGTTCTCAATTCCCATAACCTATGTGTGTGATTGTACACTGATATTCTGAGGAGATTTTATATGCTGATCGCTGTTCCAATCAAATCAATTACAAAAATCCTTTATTTTTAACCCTATTCGGCCTGGGCTTTTTTTGAGTTCCTGAGCCTGGGGGGGTGGGGCACATTGTGCCCCCCCCCTTCGTAACTTCAAGACCATTAAGGCTACGACAATGAAACCTAGAGGGTACTTAGTAGGTCCAAAACTGTCTCCTTTGCGGTCCGCACAATGGAACGATGACGACATATGACGTAGTTATTAGGTAAATTGTTATACGGCCGCCATCTTGGATCCGCCATCTTGGATTTCTGAAATTTTTTAAAACCTCTTAAAAACCGTCCACATTGACTCAAAATTAATCAAAACCAATAAATAAACGCTAAATGACGTAAAAATATAAAAGTTATACCAATAAACATTGTTTTTCTTCATTCAAAGGTACAAATATGCAAATTTCGAAAAACGTGGCTGTCAAAATCGTGTTGCCATGGAAACATCAAGTCACGTGATCACAAAATTGTCATATAAAATTATTGCCAGATAAATTTTAGATAAATTTTTGAATGCATATTAAAGAAGTTATGAACGTTCAAAGTTAGCGCGGGCACTTTGTGCCCCCCCCCCCCCCCCCCCCAGGCCGAATAGGGTTAACACAAAATAATAATGTCAAGCAATAAGTTTGATTTTTACTGTAACATCAAATAGATACTATCAATATCATGTTAACCTATATAGCTACTACACATTAGCTGGTAATTGCTAGCAGAAAAATGTTTTTTCCTAATGCAATGGTCTTATGTGATCGCCTGAAGTATATTTTATATAAAAGAAATATTTAACTACTCTCAAGGGATGCATTTGAAAAGAGATTGAGTGGTGTCAAGCAGTTTTCAATAATATTGAAAACTGTTTGATGCCTAAAAATTGATTTAACTCTGTGGAGGTCACTAATGTAACCAGGTGGTGCATTAGGATTCTTTGAGAGGATGTCTTCATGATCATTACTTGAAACAATCTCTTTTGCCCGCTTTATTCCGATACCCCAAATATTCTTCAAATAATCGCATCCAGCCACAATGCACATGGTCTGGAAACTTGTCAATTCCATCTGGAGGTGATTCAGAACCTTTGATAACTCTAACGTATCTGCCCCACCATTACGATCCAGCTTGAAAACAACCTTGCAAAAGAAAACAAAGGACAGTCTGAGGGACATATGCATAAAATGCAGTTGAACATCCTCGTTTACGAAAAAAAAAGATACCAAACGTAAAAACCCCAATGTCAATAGTTAAGACTCCATGTTGAGTTTAGTATGTAAGCTCAAAAACACTATAAATACATTCATTTTTTTGTTGTGTTATTGAAGGCAGTTTTTGTTTTTGTTTTCCACATTAACTGTAAAATTTAAAACTCCTAGAAAACAAAACGTAGCAAAGAAACATAATCAGCAACAAAAAAAAGAGATAGTACGTAATCTCTCTAAAAACAAAAAAATAAGTGTGATACCTTTGAGCAACCATAGGCTAGCAAGTCAGAATCTTCAGATATAGCAGAATCTGCTAATTCCTTGTCAAGCAGATGAGCAATTTGGGGATCAGCCTCGTAAGGTGCAACGACATATTCAATACACCACTTTCATAATGTCAGCCGATTTATTTATTCTTTTATAGGTATGTCAATTAGCCTTTCTGGCCTCACTAGCGTGTGCAAGCGTGTGTAAAATTCAAAAGAATTTTTGCTCTTAAACGAGGCCAGTGAGGCTAACTAACATACATATAAAAGAATAAATAAATCGGCCACCATTTTGAAAGTGGTGTATACCTCTTTCTCGACAAACCTAGACAAGAATGGAATTATATGCTAATAACGTTCACAAATGTTATACATCTGAAAGCTGAGGTCAGTATAACCCTTTAAGCCCGTAAGGGTGCACATGGTATCATAAATTGGCCATTATTTGGTAGATTTGTATGAATTTTTGTCACCAACATTGTCTTGTAAGAATTTACTCATTGAAAGCATAAAATTGAGCCCCTCCTATTTATGATGTAGTTGACCACCACTATAACTTTTGAATTTTTTTTTTCTGAATTCATCTATAGTCTAAGACATGTGCCACATTAATCAATGCACTGAGAGCTGCAAAATAATCTGTGCTGCAAAATAATTTAACACATAAAAGCATTTTCTGTTTGAAACTCATTTCTATAAAAGCCTTAATTCCCTTCATTAATGCTGATATGATTTATGAAATACTCTGATGAATAGCTTTCAAGTGGTATGTCATAAATGAGGCAGAGTTTGTATTTATCAATTTGGAAAACTATACATTCAAACGATGTGATCACCTTGATAAAGCCCATAACTTCAACAAATTCCACTGTAGCCGATTGTGCCCTGACATTTCTCGCCTCTGATGTTTTTCCCTGTTCGTTAAGGGCCTTGGCTTTTCTTGCTTGTTCCTCTCTGACTCTTCAAAGGAGAATGCAGAAGTTAGCTAATCATAACACCGATGCGGACAAATATCACAAATTTACTACGGACAGAAAAACAAAATTGCCCTAGCGATCAGGTAAAGGAAAAAAAGCAAAAAAGGAAGACACAATTCTTATTTATTATTTAATATAAATATAAACTTTAGTGATAACTCCTTTTCCTGCGGTCGTTTTCAGCATGTTTTGCTGGCAGCGGAGAGCTATCGAAGATGAAAACAGGAGTTATTTTGAACTCATTCAGTAGGTCGATAAACTTAGTTACAACTTCCAAGTACCTAAAGAAGCAACATTTCAATATTTCGGACATCTATTTTAAAAGTATCGCTACGACTGGCAAAATATCTACTAACCTTTTGAATGTCCCATAACATTGGTAGCTCACAACGAGGGCTTTGTGCAACCAGCATGAGGCATCGACAGCCGCTGTTTGTCCCGAAAAATCGCAAAGGGAAACTCGCGAGGTACATCGTTTTAAAAAGGGCAACAATGTGTTAATTCCCATTAGTAAAATTGACCGAACAGAAGACAAAATCGAGATTTGCGTTTTTTTTTAACCTTCTAGCGCGTTCACCAGAATATCTCACTAACAAGCTGGATGTGAGATGTTTACATGTCAGCGCGCGTTTGGGTACTGGCTCGAATTACAATTCCACCCAACAGACATTGCGGTCTTAGCACGCACACCACCTGCCTCTTCTCCTTTTTATTCAACTATTTATACATGAGCTTGAAGTTGCTATGTCAACTTTTATGACGTCACTAATATTTAGCCGCAGGCTACAAACCAATTGAAATTTACAACAAAACTTCGGTAAATGCTAAAGTGATCTTGACAAATATCGACCGTGGTTCAAAGGATCTTGTTAGTGCCCCTAAGGTACGAGAATTAATTAAATTATCACACTACACATTAAATCTAACGCCAAAAACGTGAATTCATCCATAACCTTGATTGATATTGCTATATCAACTAAGATGACGTCACTAACATTTAGCTTCAGGCTATAAACTACTTGAAAATCCCAACTTCTTGGCCAACGAATTTATAAGTCGGGCGCTTGGCTCATAGCCAAGAGCCTGACTATTTGCCGATTTCTTTTGGCTGCAGGACTGCAAAACAGTAATAAAGTAAATAATTTGCATAAAGCAAAATGTTTCCGAAATGCCCTTACATATAGAGCGTATGCACTCACGTGGCAAGCAGCTATGCAAATTTATTGGAACAAAAGAAAGTGTTAACATAAGAAAAGCGTTCAAATCCCACAGGATTGTTTTGGTACACCAACATGGCCGCCGTTCTATTGTTTTGGTACACCAATATGGCCGCCGTGACGTCATGTGCATACGCTCTATTATTTTAAAGCAGTCATCCGTTAAAAAAAATGATTGTCCTTTACTTTGTTAACTAAACATCTGAAGTTTCCTTTGTAATTGAAACATGAGCAACGTCAAGCTGTTGAAAGCTTTATATTTCAACTCAAAATAAATATAATAAGGACAAAAGAGCGAACATTAACCCATTTGCCCATTGAGGTAGTTAAGCCGTCGTGTGTTCGTTCCTGTTTTTGTTTTCTGAATAAGTGAATCAATCTCGTCTCCAGGGCCTTCTCCACGTTTAAAATGGCAGACAGGGAGCAGAAGCCCCTTGTCATGTGACACACGATGAAATTGCGTTTTCGGGAGTTTTTTCTAGCGACTAGTAGCCGTGTTTATTTTGTAGCAATGTGAAACCCTTGTTCGAACGAAATTAGGACATTTCATCATAACTTACGCGACAAAATACGCCAGGATTTTGGGGGCAGTTTGGCAGCTTTATCCCCGCTCCGTCACTTTGATTTGTTAATTTTCTTAGATTATATAACCTATTGCCTCTATAGCTTTTTCATAAATTCTTCGTTGAAGAAGTTGTTTTTAAATAATCTACCTGATCCACTTGTGTGGTCCGATGAAGGGCCAGTACGATATCCGTAACTACGCCCTTCGGTCTTTCCTGAATTACGCGTCCAGTTAAACCCATCTGAGGTAGACTGTTGCCAGCCAGAGCACAGCCCACTGTCAAAGTTACACGATGCTAGAGTGGTAGCTGAGGAAATGCGAACATAATATAACTCCCGTCATTTCGATTATCATTCCCTTCTTAGTCTATAACACTATTGTTATAGACCGTCTCTATCCCTTTTACATATCTGTCTAATATATACCAACAGTTTGACCTATAGGTAGGCGCATCATCGCGGAGGAAAAAGGAAATGATTGAAAGAAAAATGTCATCATTCTTCTATTCTATTTTTTTAATTAATTTCTCTGCCACATCAGGGGGCGTCTTAAGTTGGCCAATTATTCCAAAAAAAAATAATACTTGAAATGACTTCTATCCGCCCTCTTATTATTGTTGATTTTGTTTTGTTGTGTTTTTAGATGGAAAATAACTAGAGTCCTGGCCAAAAATGCTGGGACACTTCACCTTTAAACTCGGTAATTCTTTTTTGTCGTCATCTCCTCTTCCCATCGCCCAACACAATGTTGATTTATTTTTTTATTTGGAGCGCTCAGGAATTTGAGCCCCACCGTTTGAATAAGGACGCTTATGTTATCAAAAACTAATAAAAAAGAACAAAGTGTTTTCATGCAGAATCCCTTTACCTTGACAGTCGTAACATATCCTTACAAGAAACAGCAGCCAAATTGCTGTCATCTATAAGTTAAAAAAAAACGGGAAGATGAAGTTCATTTTAGAGTTATTCCCCGGTGATGTATACATTAAAACGCCGTCTCTGCGAGTCCGCAAATAAATTAAACTGTCTGACACTACTACTTCTGGCTTACAACTCTACACACAACAGCATCATCCAGTACATTGTGTTTATATACTGTTTTGCCAAGCATGCCTCACTTAAGATTGAGCGCCAGTTTTTACTGGTGTTAATGGAGGCCAATGCATCAGTTATTGTGTTTATATACCGTTTTCCAAAGCATGCCTCATTGAGGATTGAGCGCCAGTTTTTACTTGTGGTAATGGAGATCAATGCATCAGTTATTGTAGTTTGGCTCCGAAAGCGTGTGCAACAACCTCGCTCTGGAGGTCTCTCTTATTTCCCGGAGGACGAGGTTGTTTGTACAAAAGCGGCCGTTATAACTATCACTTAAGTAAATAGTAATTGCTCTGCTGTGAAAATTTCTTTATTGGAAACTTTTTATAATTGTTGTCTTATATTTTTGTTATTTTCTTTTTTTCTTTCATTACTAATTTATAGATGAAATTTACGCGAGTTTTTTATCATTGACATCTAATTGAGTGAAATTGCAGGAACAAATGAGTGAAGAACAGAAGAAGGGTACAAAGTTGACTGAAGCCTTCAAATTCAGATTTAAGTTTACTTTGGCAAGAAAAAAGAAGACGAGAAAAAACGCGCGTTTCCCTCGCGCGCGGTCCTAGAAATTTCGCCCTATATATAAACCGGTGCCTACCATGCAGGCTAAACAGCTTATTGCAGAGCCTTTAAGTTGTATTTTTTGGTAAAATAACCAATCACATTTTATTTGTTCGAAACACTTTCGGTTATTTTGACAATCGCACTCTTCAGATTGAGTTCATCACCGGTCCTAGAAATTTCGCCCTATATATAAACCGGTGCCTACCATGCAGGCTAAACAGCTTATTGCAGAGCCTTTAAGTTGTATTTTTTGGTAAAATAACCAATCACATTTTATTTGTTTGAAACACTTTCGGTTATTTTGACAATCGCACTCTTCAGATTGAGTTCATCACCGGTCCTAGAAATTTCGCCCTATATATAAACCGGTGCCTACCATGCAGGCTAAACAGCTTATTGCAGAGCCTTTAAGTTGTATTTTTTGGTAAAATAACCAATCACATTTTATTTGTTCGAAACACTTTCGGTTATTTTGACAATCGCACTCTTCAGATTGAGTTCATCACCATCAACAACAAGTTTAGACGCCCAATGACCGACACCAGAACATACAGGGGCGCCGAAAAGGGAAGCGACCACAACCTTGTCCTTGCCACAATCAAGCTAAAGATGTGCAGAGTGGTCAGACCAAAAGGTATGAGAAAGAGATATGATGTTAACAAGCTGAGATATCCGGAAATCAGATCGAAAAGAGTTAGTCTTAGAGCTTAGAAACAGGTTCAGTTGCCTGACAAAAGAAGAGACCTTATATGACGATGACGCCTTGGGCAACGGAGACGACGACAGCGTAGAAAGATGTTGAAACAACGTCAAAATGGCTTATAGCACAACTGACGAAAAGGTGATGGGTAATAGGAAGAGGAAATGCAAAACCTGGATTAGCATGGACAGCTGGAAAGAAATAGAAGATCCCTTTTTTATCTCTCAGGATTGATAACCTTTAAGCGAATTAACTTGCTAAAACTTCGTTGTTGCATGGGGAGATCTTTGCGTGTTGGTTTATAAATAAAACTTACACAGCTCTGGAAGAATTATCGCGTGTAACTACAATCAAAAGACTAATTAAGAGTCAAAGTGGGGAGTCCGTCGGCCCAAAGACTGAAAGCCATTTGTACGAAAAGGATAAACAGCTTTTGATCACCTTGTATTTTACGTATTTTCGAAAATGAACAATTTTTAGTAAGACACTGTTTTGCTATTATAAGCTTCTAATTTTCCTGTAACCAGAGAACCAGCAAAATATCGGAGGAAATTAATTCGCGCCGACATTTTATTCGCAAGACTGACAGAAGCAAAACGTGTGTGGAAATTTCCGCGATGCTTTTCTTCGGTCAGTAAAATGTTAAGGCAATTTTCATTGACATTTTTCTTTGAAGAGTAAAATTTTCGCTGACATTTAATTTGCTAGCTGAAAAAAAAAATCCACGGTCCCAAAGATACCTATTCGTGGTAATCATTTTGCTAATTACTGTTTTTTTTTTACCAAAAACATAATTTATTTCTCACAGAACGATACATTTAAGGAATATCTTTTTAAATATCTTTGAAAACCAAGCGACTCTGATCCTGCCAATATATACACAAACTTTACTGAGAGACTTGACTTGCAAGCCTGTGTTAGAGCCACCCTTATTTCCAAAAAGTGCGAATTTGACAAGAAATACCGAAAACGTCCTATTTTAGAATATCCTTTTGCTTTAAAAACACTTTTCTTGATGTGTTAAGTTCAAACTAAATTATAACTAAAAGAAGATCAATTGGTCATTATCGTCATATTTGTTTCATTTTATATGCATTAACTTACTCTCTTAAAAACCGTAAGCCGTATGCAGACTCTAAATAGACGTGTTTAATAAAATATGCATGCGTGTTTAGAATAATAAATGTCAAAATTAACAGCAGTTTTAAGTAAATAGGTAAGCGGTGCCATGTTTCAACAACTTGTCCTTCGATTTTGTTTTTCACTGCTGACAACTAAGTTATTTGGTACGACTGACTTCAGCTTGCGTTCAGTGTTCGGTTTATTATTTCATTTTTATTTCATAGCGTAGCTTTGAAGAAAAACAGGAACATCTGACGGTATTCAAAACGACTTTCTGTTTGACATTTGAACATCGAGTGCTGTCGTTCTGAATAGAGACACTACAAAATCGAAAATTGGGTTTCATTTTATCACACAAATTAAATTAAAACGTAGAAATTTTGGTGGTTTTTGTATTAAACTAAGTTAGTGAGTATTTATAAGTGTTGCGTAGTGTTGGGGGTGTGTAATGTTTTGGGACGCTTTCATCTACTGCATGGCTGTGAATGAATGTAGCCGCGTTGCCATTCTTGAATATCGTTGCATCACAATTAGCTGAAACAATTATTTATTCATAACGGAATACTTCTATAAAATCTATAAAATAGTAGAATAAATGTACCCTGTTTTGAAGTTTTACCTCAACATAAAGAACCTAAGTTTGCTTGTTTAACCGCCATAATAATGATGAAAACGACAATGACGGACTGAAGACTACGATCCTTATTTATATCTTTCAGGATTGATAATCCACAGCAGCTTTAACTGAATTAACTTGCTAAAACTGCTTTTGTTGCATGGTTAGATCTCTGCGTGCTGGTTTATAAATAAAACTTACACGTCACAGCTCAGGAAGAATTCTCGCATCCAACTACATTCAAAAGACTAATTAAGAGTGATAACTTTCCTCGTCAATATAAAGTGTTAGACAAAGTGAGGAGTCCATCTGCCCGAAGACTGAAAGCCATTTATATGAAAATGATAAACAGTTTTTGATCACCTTGTATTTTACATATTCCCGAAAATAAACAATTTTTATGCTATTTTAGTAAGTCACTGTTTTGCTATTATAAGCCTTTCTAGTTTTCCTGTTACCAGAAAACCAGCAAAAATAATGTCGGAGGAAATTAATTCGCGCCGACATTTTATTCCCAGGACAGACATAAGCAAAACGTCTCTGGAAATTTCCGCGATGCTTTTCTTCGGTCAGTAAGGAAATTTTCATTGACATTTTTCTTTGAAGAATAAAATTTTCGCTGACATTTTACCTGCTGGAAAAAAAATTTCCACGATCCCAAAGATAACGATCCGTGGTAATCATTTTGCTAATTACTGGTTTCTTACCAAAAACATAATTTATTTCTGACAGAACGATACATTTATGTTTTAAATATATTTCGAAACCAATTCAAGCGACTCTGATCCTGCCAATGTATACGCAAACTTTAAGAGACTTGACTTGCAAGCCTGTGTTAGAGCCACCCTTATTTCCAAAAAGTGCGAATTTGACAACAAATACCGAAAACGTCCTGTTTCAGAATATCCCTTTGCTTTAAAAACACTTTTATTGATTAAGTTCTAACTAAATTATAACAAAAAGATGATTACTTGGTCATTATCGTCGTATTTGTTTCATTTACTATGCATTACTTACCTTAATAATAGTTTGGCGATCGTTACCTTCAAACTGAAAAAACCTCTTAAAAACCGTAAGCCGTATGCAGATTTTAAATAGACCTGTTTAAAAAATTATGCATGCGTGTTCAGGATAAATGTCAAAACAGCAGTTCTAAGTAAATAGGTAAGCGGTGGCATGGTTCAGCAACTTGTCCTTCGATTTTGTTTTTCACTGCTAACAAAGTTATTCGGTACGATTGACTTCAGCTTGGGTTCAGTGCTCGGTTTATTATTTCACTTTTATTTTATTTTTTACAGCGTAGCTTTAAATAAAAAAAAAAACAGGAACATCTGTAGTTAAAACGTCTTTCTGTTTGACGTTTGGACATCGAGTCCTGTCGTTATGAATAGAGACACCAGAAAACCGAAAACTGGGTTTGAATTACAAAAAAATATATATAACTAGACAGGTCCGTAGCAAGCCTTGAAAAACTGGTGGTGGGGGGGGAGGGGCACAGATGTTTCGGACTCAATGGACGGCTTCTGCTCGTCCTATATATAGGGGGTTCCGGAGGCATGCACCCCCCGCAAATGTTTTGAAACTGAAAAACCGGAAACTGCATTTTCCGGCATTTTGGGCTTTTAAATTTCAAGTTTTTGATAGAGGAAAACTCGTTCTAACTTGACTCTTATTAATACAAAGCACAGCACATTTCCACGATCCAAAAGGCTAAGTGAAGTAATTAGATATGATCACACAAACATCAATATCT
The DNA here is from genome assembly GCA_022457155.1 of Cladopsammia gracilis. NCBI lineage: Eukaryota > Metazoa > Cnidaria > Anthozoa > Scleractinia > Dendrophylliidae > Cladopsammia > Cladopsammia gracilis. The sequence goes on along the minus strand of JAJGOT010000045.1, from coordinate 68,135 downwards.
ATTTCCAGAGATTTTTCTTGTATTCCCAATGAAATTCTAATGATAGTAAAAAAAAACATTACTAACATTGACTGTCTTGGTCAAGGGAAGCACAACAACCGAGTTTAACAGAGTCAATTCAATTATTACTTTCGACACTGTCTCAGCAAACCAATGAATAGTGAAAAATGTAAAACACTTCGGAATACAAAACAATAAAAACCCAGCCTCTCCCCTTGCTATTGCTCTGCTAGAACTACGTATTTTCCTTTAGTCCTAGAAATGTTGGTGGTGTAAGATTTTTTTTATTATATAAGTACTGAATTTTATTCATAGATTGACAGTGATAAAAAAATCGTTCTGTTTTAGGTTAAAGCCAATCAGCGACGCGAGCGATTAAATTTCACTAGTGAAAAACTTCGTTCGCAGCGTCTGATCGGACGAACGGTGTTTTTTCACTAGTGAAAACTGAAAAGTGATCGTAAACTACGTTATCCTTGGCGCAAAAACTGGAAAGTGGGGTGATGCAAAGTTGAAGCGCTGCCACCGTAGAAGAGACCGGGCAACAGTGATGGTGAGTAAGCTTGACTTTAAATAACATTGCTTTGTATAATACTTATACATAAATCGTACCTTTTTGGTACGCTTCGGCGGCATATCAGGCGAGTTTGGTCCAAAATCCGGTGATATTTTTAGCAGTTGCGGTAATAAAATCTGTCAGGTGTCCCTGATTGTGTGGCCCGCGAGGAGAATAAACGAGTCAACAAACGGCGCAAAAAGTGATGAATGAAAAGTTGTTTTACTTTCAGCGAGCAAGGTGAGAAATCGTGGTAGCAAAATATGTGTAAAACCCTTCTCTGCAAAACTGTTATCGGCATTTGAAAACGAGAAAATTACAGTGTATGCCGAAGAAATCATTTTATGAGTCTTATCTCGAGAGAACGAACACATAAATAGTGTAAATGTCACATAGAAGCTTCAATACTCGCTTCAGCCGACGTTCAGTTGGAGGAACGTTTGGAACCAGAGGTAAAGTTGACGTTAATGGTTGCATTTTCAAACTTTTTACCGTAAAATCATGCCATATCAGGTCAGTGACTTGATATCGTAGGATATCAGGACAGTAGACTAGGCTTCTGATTGGCTAATTACGAATTTGGGTACGGTAAAAAGTAAATATAACGTATTATTACTCATGCGCGTAGCGGCATGAGTTATAAAATGCCCTCCGTTTTTCTTTTTTTATTTTTATGATTTTTTTTTTGTGTCACGATTTTGCATGCAAATTTATTCACGCATATTTGAAATTGTGCATTTCCGGTTCACAGCTTTACACTTCCTGTTTGGTGACTTCCGGTTACTCTCACTTCCGGCAAAACATCGTTACTGAAGTGTCACGACAGCGTCTCCTACAACCCTACTCACGTTAGTAATGTTTACGTCAGGTATATATTAGTTTCACATCTTGTTTAAATTATTAAAATATAAATTGCTTCTTTTCTTATGGTACATTGAAATATAAGACAAACGCTTGATACGCATGCGCATGACAAACATTTTCCGTCATTTGGTCTTATTGGTGTATAAGTCAGTCCTGTATTTCTCCCATCGAGGTAAACTTTACTTTTATACACAACATACAACTTGAGGCCGAATTTGTCGCGATTCTCAAAAAACTAAGAGCTATTTTTAATCAGAGTTCTTCCGAGGCAAAAATGCCAAACATCGATCTCTTGCACTGATAAGCATATTGTCAATTTATTCCTTTTTTACTGCCGATTCTTTACAATCATGTCTGGATCGGAGCAGTCCTCGCTGCCTGTGGTGAGTAATTTCAAGACTTTTTTCAAGAAAGAACAATAGAAACACACGGCAAAACAGCGTTGTACTTTAGCCCATCAGATTTAATAAAAAATTTGGACTTCGGGACTTGACTTCTGTGGATTATGGACTGTGGAATGCGTGTCATATTAATGTCGATTTTTACTGACTTTATTGCTTTTTGTGGTTACTAGGTTACTAGTAAGTTGTGCGAGTTCACCCGATTGCTGTACGATGAGACAGTTCTGATAGCTTCGGATTAGACGACTCGATTGTCAACACAGTTCTGTTTCTATGTGCCCGCTTTGGATCCGTGGGAAAGGTAAACGGAGCTTTCTCGTTCTTTTTACTGCTTTACCAAGCACAGCTTTCCCTAAATGTGACCAAGCATTGTTTCCAAAGATTATTTTAAGTGTTTTTTAACAGCTTTATTGACCATTACACATGTTACATACAACAAATTAAACAGCAAAGAGAAAATGAAATATATGTACAAAGTGAATTAAAGAGCTAAGGTCAAAAGGGCAGGTGCGACCGGGACACGAGGACCCATGCGAGGCACCTCCCATGGTACAGATAATAATTAAAACACGATCAACCAAAAGACGCCAAATTTAAGAAACGCTAAAAAACACTAGGGATGGCAGGGGCAGGATCGTATAATTGACCAGGTACAGGGATAGAGTATGTCAAAGTGATTGTGCAAAAGATGAAACATGTGTTCAGTGACAAAGTTGCGGAAGGAAGCAGTAGTTTAAAAATTGGTCGGTGGTGAAAATTTACAAATATAGTTCCAGAGCTCAACAATACGATTGAAGTAAGAGGCCTGAAAAATGATAGTTCTACATACCGGAGTTTTAAGGTTATAAGAATTACTTAGTCTCGTTCGGCCATGAGAAACAAGAGAAACAAAATCATAAACATTAAGATCAGTAAAACCATTCCGACATTTGTAGAAAAGAACAAGATCTTTGAGTTCACGGTCAAATGTCAGAGGAAGAAGTTTCAAAGTTAAAAGTCTGTCTCTGTATGACATCACACCTACACGTTGTTTGAGGATCCACCTTGTGGCCCTCCCTTGAACCCTTTCAATTTGAGTTTTTAATTCAATCTTGTCTGGGGACCAGACTTTTGTCGCATAGGATAACTGAGACTTCACAAGTGCAAGATAAAGTGAGCGTCTAGCAAAGACATCAATTAATAGTGGGCACGTGCGTTTTAAAAGTCCAAGTAACTAATTGTTGGCCTTACCAGTAATGGCATGGATGTGTTGGTTCCAGGTGAGGGAGTTGGTGATATTAACTCCAACGTCTTTCTCCGTGGACACACACTCAAGCTCTAAATTATCAAGCTTGTAAATGAAGTTTAGCGGGCTCTTTTTTCGAGTGAATGTTAAGCGCCTTGCATTTAGAAGCGTTGAAACGGGTATTGTTGTGCCGAGTCCACGTATGCATGTTAGTCAAGGTTTTCTGCATGGACATGCAGTCGTCGATGGTGTTGATGTTGCGATATATTTTCGTATCGTCAGCACACAGGCGGACCACCCGATGTTTGTGTGTGTTGCGTGACATCGTTCAATGGCGGTTACAAAAGAAATATGGGTTAACATAAATAACTTGGCCGCGATTTGCTCTGAATACTAAGTTTATCCTATATGTTCAATAAAAGTTTAGATGAAATGTTAAATGAGTCTTGTGTGTTATTTTTTGCCCGTTCTGAGCCGTTTACTTCAAGCGCGATCTGACGCTAAACCAGCACATTTCTCACCTCGAAAACGCCGGCATCCGATTGAGCACAAATTTCTGCGTACTTGTGCCGAGCTTGAGCTTCATCCTTCCAGAATTTTTCCAGAAAAGCGATCCTGAAGTCCAGAAAACTGCTTTCTCAATATGATCGGTGCCAGATTCACGACCAAAGGAATCTGAAGAATGCGAGTCCATTCGAATCTACCCAGGCGGTGTGCGTCGCGAGATTTGACCAATAGAAAGCCGTTGTTTAAACAATAGTCCTCGCGACAAACAAGAAGCTATTTCAGCGCGTGGAGTTGAAAAAATTATTATTATTATTTTTTTTTTTTGAGTAAACATTTTATTTCACAATACAAAGCTTACACTACTTACAAATCAATACATATACTTCTTACAGTGCGGTACTTACGCTACTTACAAAACAAAACATATACTTCTTACAGTCGGGTACTTACAATACGATACTTACGCTTATTACAAAAACAATACTTACAATAGTTACAGAACGATACTCACACTTAAAAAATATTTTTTTTAACATACTTAAACCCTTATAGCTTGTATACCAAAAGAAGGAAATTAAAGTTTTAGCTATTGTTCCAAAAGAGGGAGGAGGGGCTCCCATTTTTTGTTGTGGAGAAAAAGGTTTTTGTTCCTTCTCGCAATAAAACGTTCGATTTGATACGTTCTCTTACATTTTTCTAAAAACAGACTAATGGAGAGGGGGGATTTATTAAGCTTAGAACGGTAGATAAAGTATTTACCCTCGAGAATGATGTAGTTAATAAGAACATTGTTGTTAATCGCACGGACAATTCCAAAGAAAATATCCTTTATGTCGAAAGGAGCGGAAATAAGTTTTTGCGATTTTAGGATGTTATTTACTTCATTCCAAAAAAGAGAGACAATTTCACACCGGAAGAAGAAATGTTCTATCGTCTCTAACTCTTCCTTGCAGAAGTAGCATAGCGGTGAATCAACTATTCTAAATTTGAAAAGCATTTTGTTTGTATAACAAATTCTATGAAGTATCTTATATTGAAATTCTCTTAATTTAGTGTCTAGCGTTATTTGGAAGGGCAGCAAATAAATTTTTTCCTAGTCTGGCTGATAGTTCGCTGTATTGTAGATTTCATTGTATTTTATCATAGCTGTCGGCGTTGTCGATATTTTAGAAATGAGATGATCATAGACTGATCTAGCTTGGACCTTTTCTATATCTACTTTCTTCCCTTCAAGAAATAATGAGAATCTAGTGAGATCAACGAATTCTTCATTTGAAGGGCCAGGAGTCTCATTCGTTTTTAACACTCTGCGCCATTCTTTCGGAAGGGCATTAGCCAGACTAAAAAGCAGAAAATGGTCGACAGGTGATAGAATTGAGCGAAGTGGTTCCCTTATTTCTCTTAGAGCACCATTCGAGTCAACGAGGTCGCGAATCGTTATGAATCCGGACTTGATCAGCTTTTGGTTATAAACTGAACGCGATTCGATACAAATATATTTGTTGTTCCACAAAACTTGATTAGATATCTCGGTATACGAGGAAGGAATGTTATGATTTAAGGACGACCATGTCAAAATACATTCTCTGTAGAAGTTTGGAAGGATTAAAGATAATTTTGAATAATCAAAATTACATTGAAACAAGAATTTTCCTCCCACCTTCTTTAAATAAGATTCCAAAATAAACTTCCAGCTAGCAATGGTAGGAGCAAGATACCTCTTAATACAAATTATTCTTTGGGCGGCAATCATCGAATCTAAGTCTGGCATTTTGAGCCCACCTTTTTCAATTGGACTAATTAAGACATTGCGTTTAACCTTATCGTTACCTTTCCAAATAAAAGAATAGAGTAGGGTGTTTGTTTTCTTTATGAATTCTTTTCTATTTGAGATCATCGCGAGCCTATATAAAATCTTCCGTAGCGCAAAAGATTTGATGACTTGTATTTTGCTTATTATTGTGAGGCCTCTCCAGCCCCAACCTTTAAGCATATCTCTCAAAGATTTCTCAATTGATTCAAAGTTCAGCTTGTAAAAAAGTAAGTTATTGTAGGTGAAGTGAACCCCCAAGATTTTGATGGATTTTTTAATCTCGATTGTTCCCAAATCTAAGCTATTTGATGCGTTATTTCCAAGTAGGAGTGTTTCCGTTTTGTCCTGGTTAATCATCAGTCCTGAATATCTACCGAATAATTTGATAACGTCTGGGAGAATTATGCGTGATTGTTTATCGCCAACAAATAATGTCATGTCGTCTGCAAAGGTGACTAATTTTATTTCATTTCCATCCACTTTAATCCCCTTTATCCGAATATTATTACGGATAGAAATTGATAATAATTCAAGAACTATGATAAAGAGAGATGGTGAGAATGGATCGCCTTGCCGGACGCCTCGTTTAATGCGGAAACTTGGAGTAAAAAACCCATTGTTGGCTACACAGCTCGTTATGTCTTTATAAAAAGTTTTTATCCATTTTACGAAGGATGCGCCGAAACCAAATAATTCAAGCTATCTAAGCAGAAAGTCCCAGCCAAGTGAGTCGAAAGCTTTTTCAAAGTCTATGGCAGTCATTATACCTTGGTACCCCTTCAATTCCGTGAACTCCATAATATCATTTATTGTTCTAACTGCGTCAAAAATTGTTCGTCCTTTTACAAAAGCATTCTGGTCGTAATGAATAATGTGTGGTAACACTTTTTCCAAACGTTTAGCAATAGCTTTCGAGCCAATTTTAACGTCTACATTTACGAGGGATAGTAGTCTCCAATTTTTAATAAATCTTCGATCTCTATCTTTTTTCTCTATCAGGGTTATGACCGCTTCTTTTTGTGAGTTAGATAGTTCTCCGTGGATGTAGGCGTAATTTAGGGAGTCTACCAGAAGGGTGCCAACTTAGTAGTTGAAATTAACCACTTTTAAGACATTCTAAATTATCCCCCAGTTTTCTCACAACTCATTTTCTGCTGATTTCGGCAAGTGGGGAAAAAATTATCATAAGTGAAAATCCAGCAGAATCGTGACAATTCTGATGAATTTGGCAGATGAGAGAAAATTCTGATTTGTGTGAAAAATGGGGGAACTTGACGAATTTTTTGGAATTTCTTGGAACTGTTAAAACTGGGGGATAATTGAGAATGTCTTAAAAGTGGTTAATTTCAACTACTGACTGCTAAAAATCAACACAAAAAAATTCGGCCCACTCTCTGGGGAAACGCTCCTCACGAGCAGACATTTTTTCTCCAGTCTCCAATGCCCCAAAGCCAGCGTGTCAATTCCATTTTCCTGAATCACTCTTTTGTCATCATTTGCACTCAACGCAATTTTGGTCATGTTTTCCGTGAACAAATGGTGGTCCCTGCTGCGAAACACACTTTGTTTTCTGATTTGCGTTTTGTTTTTGTCTTTCAAGCATTTCACGAAGTTTGCATGTCTCAAACTCTTTCTGGTCATGCATTTTTTCACTCCTTTTGCTTTTTGTTTTCCAGTGGAAGCTGCTGGAATTTGTTTCTTTGTTTGGGATAGAGTCTCATCCAACAAGCCTTCGACATCCATATCTTCAAATGGGTCGACTTCGGGGAGATAATCAATCTCTTCCAGTTTGGCTTTCTTCCTTCGTGCGGGTTGCGTCTGGGGAAGTGGTCCCAAATTCGACTCAATCACCTCATTTAGTTTCGATGTGATGGGTTTAAATGTTTTTTCAAGTTCAATTTGACTTGTCGTTTCTGCTTTCTCCCCAATCAGGAAAGAATACAGTTTCGGTCTCAAGACGACAAATTCTTTCAGAATTGCACCCTTGCATTCATCTTTCATCAGCCCAATCTTTTTATTGTTATTTGTGTCAAACCACTCTGGCACATTCTCCGCAATATCCGCAAAGAAATCTTCTGTTTCAATCTCCAGCACCAAAGAATCTGTGTCGGTATATAGGACAGAACATTTTTCCCACTTTTTCTTCACATATCCATAATGGAAATTATACATCAAAGTTTTGGACAAATCCAAGATTGACATCCCAGCAAAGATGGATTTATTCATGACCACTCGCGTTTTCCTCATCTTGACCGCAATCAGGCATTCATCGAAAATCTTCACGTCTGCGAAGTTGGGCTTGTTAATCAATTTTTCTGCCCTTTCAACATCTTTCACCAGTTCAATCGAAACTCGTTTTCTCAAGTTTTCCATGGTTTTCCCAAACACTGAATTGTTCATCAGCTTGAAGAATTCTTTTTCAAATTCATTTTGTCCCTTAGCTCTCAGGGCTGTGTTTTTATCAATGTAACATTTCATGAAAGGTTCCTCTTTGAATGATATTCCTCGCCTGATGGCTTTCAGTTTCATTCCCAGGGAAAGATACAGTTGCCGATTTTTCCCATGCAAAACCATGCTTTCTTTGTCCCTCAGATTTTGCTTTTTCTGAAGCCAGGGGGAAATCATTATGGTCGTCATGCAGTTCTTTGGGATAAATGAGATCAACTTCAAGAATGCAACTTTGACCTGCGGCATTCACAAAGTTTTCCCAGTTTTGCAAATCAGCTGCGTTCATCCATTGGAATTCTCCAACTGGAAGAGGCTGTGACATTGCCCACCCATAAAGGTTGTTTGCATCCAAATAAACTAGAAAACGCGAAGTTTCCTTCGAGTTGAAATTCTTCAAATATTTATTGTTTGCTTTCGCAAATCGCTTGAATGCATTTACGTTTCCTCCTCGAATTCCTTTTTCAATCATCAACAGCTGATCCACATCCTCCAGAAGTCCCAATTTCACGCCGGTCATTTTCAACATTGCATCCCAAGCCATTCTGGGGGCAGTGAAGAAGTGAGCTGGATCCAGTTCATAGTTTTCTTCGCAAAGTTTTCTGAAACTTTCCATGACATCTGCAAGCAGCAACACATCCGTTTTCAAATAAAGATCGTGATATTCTCCCATGTTTTTCACTTCAAATTCTTTCCAGACTTTCTGGGCGTGTTGAAAATCTGCATCTTCCACTTTCTCCTGATTTAATCGGGAGCAATCCAGGAAGATCCTCGCAGTGGTTTCCAGCGCACAAAATGAATTTCCAAACGAATTACTCTTTCAAACATCCAATTACTGCCCCTGCGATTGAAGTTTTCCAAATTTTCAATCATTTCTCTTTCCATTTCATCCACAATCTCCATGTTGTTTCCCAGATTCTTTTTCTGCCGGGAATGAAAAAATGGGTCATCAATTATTTCTTCTCCAGAAGCCCAACTGGTGCGGGACATTTCGACATTCAAAACGCATTTCACTTTTGTTTGTGGATTTTCTTGCAAGAGCTGGATAATATGCCATCTTGCTTTCCGGAAAAAATCTTGGGGAGAGATGGAATCATCGCCTTGAATGATAAATTGTTTCGCGAATCCCTTCAAAGCGGATTTTCCTTCTTCCACGATCAACCTTTTTTCCCACAACTTCTCGGTTTGTTTTTTCAATCTTTCCACCGTGGGATTCGATCTCCTCCGAACATCAACATCATCCACACTTATTAGCCAATTCAGCCAATCAGAAACCGTTTCTGTGTTTTCTGCAATCGCTCTGGGAATGGCTCTGGAAGGAAAATCTCTTGTTTCCGGAAGCAAAATAGGAACATTTATTTTTTTATTTTTCCAATTCAGGGGGTTGACTTTTCGTCTTTTCCGAATTTTCAAACGAGCTGCTTTGTTCATTTTGGGCTGATCCAATCCCCCTCCATGCCAAAGATTTTCAACTAAAAACTTCACTAATTCATTTTTCTTCAATCGCGACCAACCTTGCAAATTTGTCGATCGCGCAAATGATTGCCATGCAGCTAACGTTGACATTTTAAATGGAGAAAAAAGATTTTTTCCCATTTAAAATGAAATTTTCAATTCAGGAAGAAGGAAAAGAAAAACAAACTTTTTTCACATTCAAAGAAGCCAGTGAACAAACTGGACTCCCTTCCAAGACGATTTTGCGAGTTCTCAAATCGGGCAACATCAAGTATTGCAGAAGAGCCGACCAAAAAGTGTTTTGGATTCAGGAGGAAGGAGATACACCATTTATCCAGATTGATGGGAAAGATTTCTTTTCCGCAGAGGAAATTCAGGAACGATTTGGGTTGTCGCGCACAGTTTTTTTCAATCAACTTTGCAAGAAAAAAACTCATTTCCTGGATTCACAGGAGAAATCTCACGAAGTCACTTGGGCTTCTCCCAGTTTGGAGAGATTAATTCAACTCATTCGCGTGAAGGCTGCGGATGAAAAATTCCTTCATGCTCGCGCAAGAAAAAAAGCTTCGAAATTTTCCTCCACCAAACAGGCTGATCTCAACACATGCGTTGAAGGTTTTCAAGCCACGTTTTGAATTTTTTCTCCATTGGAGAGAAAAATGTCAAGTGAAAAGAAATCCACTCCTCAGAAAGAGGCAGAAAAAATCAAAGAGGAAGCGGAATGGGAAAAAGCGTGTAAAATGGAAAGAAACTTTCAAAAACCTGTGGATATGGCCACTGGTTTCCTCTCAGTCCGAACGGAAGAGGATCTCAAGTTCATGGAGAAATGGCTCTGGAAGTGAAAAAATTCATTTTTTTTTTATCTCACCCAAGAAAATGAATCCCGCGAAAATATCTATCCCCGACTGCTCTCTCGACAACCCCGTGAAAAAATCTTCTGGCAAAATCTCTTTCTGTCTCCTCCCATGCGAATGAGGAGGATGAGATTTGAGGGGTGACAAATCTTTTGTCACCCGCTGAAAAATCTGCTTCAAATTCACTTTTGTTGAATCAGATTTTTTCATTTGTGCTAAAAATCATATCAGGGAAACAAAATTGTCAATGGCAGGGTTGACAATTTTGGTCAATCTCCAAACAATTCATTATTTTTAAATTATTATGCAAACGCAATATCTTGAATAACGTATTGTCAACATTGGAACATGTGGGTACCCTATTTTATGCACATTTTTACACAAACTCTGCAAAGAAAATTCTGTCAATTTGGAGAAAAATTCTGGAAAATATTTTTGAGTTTGAAAAAATCTAGTTCACAAAATATTTTCCTGAAAAATCTGAGGATTGACAAAAAACATCCGTTGCAAAATATTCCGCTGAAATCTGGGGAAAGAAATTCTGGGGAAAAATTCAAAAATCCGATTCCGGAAAATAATTTCAAAATTCAATTCCGGAAAATAATTTTCAGAATCCGATTCTGGAAATTATTTCTCCCAGATTTCCCCAGAACTTATTTTTTTCCCCAGATTTCAGCGGCATATTTTTATTTGAGCGACCGGAGGGGGCGAGCGAAGCGAGATTTCATTTCCAATGGAAACGAAACGAATTCAATTCTCATTCTTCTATTCTACACAGTTTCTCTTCGCTGCATTTTTCACCGCCAGTTTCCGCTCTTCTTCTTTCCCACTCCACTGCACTCATCGCAAATCCACATATTTCAGTCGCCAACCCATTTGGAAACAAGAAGTTATCCAGATCAGTCAATTCTCGCGGCCATTGTGCTGCCCAAGTTCGGATCAGCTCCATTCTTCGTGTATCGCTCATAGCCAACTCATTCAACTCTCGCCATTGTTCCACCAAAGTTGCAACAGGAACAGCATCAATATCATGAAGTGTCTGACTACGCATTTCTAATTTGCAATCTTCAAAATCTATCCCCAAGAGATTTTCCAATTCAACCTGGCGTTCATTCGCCTCATCAAAATCCAAATCATCCACAACTGCCGAAACCGCTTCGCCATCTTCAATCAACAGAAACTCATTTTCATTCAAAAACCCCATTTTCAGTGTGACAAAAAAAAGGATGAGTTTGAAGACAGGGATGAGGATGAAGATTGAGATGAAAATTAATTCTGCCTGAATTAATTTTCAAGAATGTCAACTGGTTGACAAAGTTGACATTCGAAAAAATCCTGGAGGTTGAAAATATTTTTTGAATTTGGATTTGGAATTTTTTTTTCTCCGGAGGAGAAGATTTTTGAGCGTGTCAACTTTGTCAACTGGTTGACAAAAAAAAAATGTCAACTTTTTCCCCATCTAAAATGTGGTTTGTGATTGATAAGCAAACAGGTCAAAAATCGTTCATGGTGAAATCACAGGCTGATCTTGCAAAGCGCATGGGTTTTTCTCGGCAATATTTCAACAGAGTTTGGAAAGAGGGTAAAAGAGAGTTCATTTTGAAGGATGGACGTGTAGTGCAAGCGGAGCAGCAGCTGGGGAAAGCATCATCACCTTCCAAACCCAAACCCAAACCCAAACCCCAGGCGCCTTTGGCTGATCGATCTGGGGTGAATCGTTTCACGCCAATCCCGCTTTCCGACGCTGAATGGGCTATTGTTGTTGAGAAGTTGAAAGAGTTTGTGAAAAGCATTCCGTGCCCATTTCCATTTCCAGAAGTTGAACGCAGTGGAGTGGGGTGTGAAGTGGACGTTCCGAAAGTGGACGTTCCAAAAGTGGACGTTCCAAAAGTGGACGTTCCAAAAGTGGACGTTCCGAAAGTGGACGTTCCGAAAGTGGACGTTTCGGAGGAAGACGAGGCAATTTCACTTTCCGAGTCTGAGTCGATGTTTGACATGCAAAAAGCGCCCGATGAAAAAACGCAGAGGCCTCAAGGTGGATCTGAAATTCCACTGGGTAAAAAATGGCCATTTGGCCCCAAGATTGGCGAGTGGCTGACTGCGAATGAGATGCAGGTGCTGTTGGATGCTTTTCAAGAAGATGGGCTTTCTTTCCTTCCGGTGGGGTTTCGGGTGAAAGGGTATGGGGAAAAGGTGAAAAAAAATGTTGAAACGAGAGTATTGTTGGTCGACCCAAAATTTAAAGACTGCCAACATATAAAAACCTTCGAGGATGTGGAGAGATTTTTCAAGCGTCGCAAACTTCCTCCTCCTGACTTGGAAGACTGGGACAGAGAACATGAGATGGGAGTCTATCCTCTGAGGATATTCTATCCTGAGACACAATTGGAAAAATGGTGGTGGCGATTCACAGTCATCAAGGTAAAGTGAATTTCCTTTCCAATGGAAATGAAAAACGCGTTCGCTCACTCCGGGAAAGATTTTTGAACGCGTCAATCAGTTGACAAAGTTGACAAGCTCAAAAATCCTGGAGGTTGAAATATTTTTTGAATTTAGTAGTGGTATCGGCTACTATCCTACCATTTTTGCGGGAAAATTTTGAACCAATCAGAGAGCAGGAGAGAACAATAGGCCTATAACCCTAAGTCATTAGCATATTAACCCTAAGAATTACAGCTGCGCATGTCCTAATAACCCTAACCCTATTAGCATATTAACCCTAAGAATTACAGCTGCGCATGTCCTAATAACCCTAACCCTATTTGCATATTAACCCTAAGAATTACAGCTGCGCATGTCCTAATAACCCTAACCCTATTAGCATATTAACCCTAAGAATTACAGCTGCGCATGTCCTAATAACCCTAATTCAAAATGGCGGATGTCATTGTTAATTCAAAATGGCGAAATTGAGACAAATATTCATAATGGCGGAACTTATGAAATATTCAAAATGGCGGAATTGAGTAAAGTATTCAAAATGGAGGATCTCATGATTTATTCATCAAAGTCAGGGGGGCCCATCCAGTTCAAGGCGGGCCCCGCCAGTGCAAAAACGACCAAAGTCGTGTATTTGCTTACCTAACCGCGAATTCTAAGATCCCTTTATAGGGACACAAGTTCTCTTCCATGTGGGACAACATGGTTGGGACACTTTGGATTTTTCAACCAGTACGCATGCGCAGTAGGGTTTTTTGGTCTAAATGGGTTCAAATTCAATTACAAACATGATTGTCACCCAAGATCTCTTCCATGTGGGACACATGTAGTAAACTCAACGGATTTTTAGCGACAGCGCATGCGCAGTATCATTTCTTAGTTTAATGTTAAGGGTTTTAGCCCAAATTCTCACACATGTTTGTAACAAACATCTATATCGGAGCTCCCCTTGATTCTATTTGGCCCATCGTAGATAGCGTGAATGATTCGACTCTGAAGATTACCGTCAAAGAAGGAAAGGATGTTTTGGATCAAAAAACAAAGAAAGATGACCTTAAAAGTGGAACCAGTCAAAAGCAAGGGCTAAATGTCTTGGAGTCAATAACCAAACGTCAAGTCAAACTGAAAAAGCGAAAGCTGTCAACTTTGAAAGTTGAGATTCCCAAACGACCAAAAGTTCACAGACAACACGGAGTTTTATATTTGTGTGTGCTTTAAGTTTTGATAACAAGACTTTCCGGTAGCTTCAAAGTTCAAACGTTTAATTATGCGAATTCTGAACTATTAATTTGCATGGAAAATTAGCACCTCGGTCAAAAAACAAAGCAGCAGACAACAAAGCCACACGTTTAATGCTAACAAACCTCATCAAAGTTAAGTCAACCAAAGCGGTTTTTATTTACAACCATTCAAATCCACGCACAGCAAAGCACAGTCAAATGATAAGGAAATCAAACTTAACGATGGAACTGATCGTCTTCTTTCTTGAAATACTTTTATAACGTTCGGCCATATCAATCAGTGAAGCCAAGTTTGCACTTTTACGTTTATCATTCGATAAATGAACTTGTTGGATTCGAGCCTGTTTTCGGAAATCCTTTACCATATTTATTTATCATAAAGTAACCAGATAACCAAAGCAAAGTTGCATGTCCAAACATTAATTTATATTAAATTTAACAACTTTACTCGAAAGAAAAGTAACTGGGCTGCGATAGTTTAAAGCGTGACGAATGAACGTTCAATTAGCGATAACAGTTTAGGAACGAATTAACAACGCTTTTCTTGAAGTCAAGGATTGTTTGAATGCGCAGCGCTATTCGCGTACCAACGAACCTTTTCTGTCATTTGAATTTAAGCGGCCATTTATAAAAACATAATGAACTAAAACAACTTCTGTTTAAACAACGTTTAAACGCAACCGTTGCTTCAAACATGGCGAAAGCATGTTTGCATGGAATGGAAAAATATAAGCTATATGAAGTGATATTATACGCAGCGAAACCTTGCGAGTGTTCTGCTGTTTATTTGTGGAACTTCTTTAGGCAAGTTAAACAATAAACTTAAAAGCCATTATAATTATCAATTGCCAACTTTGAGGGTGACTGACATGCAGAGGAAACGTTTAGGAAACGCGAGGCTTGTTATTGGGAAAGCACGACAATTTTTTTTATTTGGTTTCACAGGGAGATATTTTCTTTAGAACGTGATTGACCATAACAACAACACTATGTATTTGAGCAAACGCTAAAATGTTCTCTATTTTAACAAGCTTTAATAAGCACTGAAACAAAGTTAACAATGTCTTTAAAGTAATTTACTGTGAATACTATTTACAACAACCGAAACGGCCATTCATCATTCGAAAAGTCTGCTTTCCAACTAAAAGACTTTCTGCGGTACGATTAGAGAATCAAAAAACGTAAGGCAAAGTTACATGTTCAAACGAATAACAGCAAACAATGTACCCGCTTTATAATTTACCAACATACATATCACAAGTTTACTTTACGCAACAGAAAAGTAACTGGGCTGTGATTCTTTTGCGGTAACGAGTTAAGGGTCAATTAATGATAACAGTTTAGGGACGAATAAGTCAAGGATTGTTTGGATGCTATCCGCGCTATCCGCGTGCTAAAGAGAAACGACGCGAGTTCAAAATACTCTTTTTAATTACAATTAAGCTGTCTCAAGGGTAATTGAACTATTCATTTGTATTTGCATACTGTTGAAAACACGAGATTGTAATAAGACATCACATAATGTTTTCGTAAAAAATATGTAATTTTGTTGTTCCGTATTACCGTTCACACTAAATTTTTCGGGTTCTAATTTTTCTAATATATATTCCCACAACATTTTCTCCTTAAAAACTTTCGGCTCCGCTGTCGAAACTATATACAAACTGTTCATTATTTAGTAATTAACGTAATGTAAAATCGTGTTGGTGCCCATTTACTAAATAAACGTCTCTTTCGTTAAGAAAATGCCACTGATAACTCAGTTGATAATGTATGAAATGGTTCCGTTGTTATTGCTGATCGATCCATTGCCAGAGAATCAATTCAGCCACACAGCTGACTAGGGCACAAAAGTAAGTTTCTGCAAAACATCAAAATTTAAGTTACTGAAACGACAAACAATAGATTGGAGTCATTCAGCGCGAATTGAAGAGCAACTTAAACCGACCCCTGGAGTAGCTCATTGTAACTCAGAGCAACTCAGAGCATTTTGAATAAGAAACTCAGAGCACTTGAGCGAGCAACTCAGACATTGATAATCTGCACGATAAGATGGGTTAACATCGGTTTCGTGTTATCATTGTGGGTTGAATTAAATAAGCTCACAACAGCACCATCTTTTACACACTTTCAAACGTTTTATTGAATTCACAAGAGCTGTAACAAAAGCATACTTGTAATTTATCAACCTATTACATTAGTAATGTTTAGTTTAATAATGTTCCCATCGTTTCCTGCTCCGTAACCTGGCCACCATGGGTGTTCTCGCCTTCCGTTTATGAGATGATTTGCGTGTTGAATCAGGCGGGGTATCCAGCAACAAAGGGAGTGCCATTTCCTCGGGTGAAATAGAAGGCATCGTTTCTATCCGGCGAGGAATTTTCGATTCCACTATAGTCACAGGTGTCGCAGGCAGTTTTCTTGGTATTTTTGTAGACTTTGATTGAGATGTATTGAGGTCTCTTTTACTGGACGCGTCTGCAGGTGTACTGACGTCTGTTTTGCTTGATATCTCTGTTGCAGGCAAAGGATCTGGTTTGGAAAGGACCACAGTCGGTTTTATCGTCGACTCCGTTTTCATTTGTTTTGCCAGTCCTTGATACCGCTGTAGAAGTTGATCCAATATGAGGACTTTTTGGTCTTCTGGTAAAGGAGACTCTATGATTTGCTTCATGTCTTGATGTAATCTCGTCAGAGTTGGAAGTTGAGCGGGAGCAGTTAAACGCCGTTCTGTCTCCATGCTTTGTAGAAAATGTTCGGGTATAATCACCATCTTTTGCGCATGCTTCATTTGAACACTTTACCCAGTAAATCAACAGCAAGGGGTGCAATCAGATCATTTCAACTTGTATTTATTTAATATGTTCATCAACGTTCCAAAGGTAGTTAAAAGGTAACTCAACAAATCTAAAGTTCCGAGTGATATTTACATGCAGCTACACACATTTTTTTTTCAAAAGACTCAACAAACATTGATTTTATAATGGCTATATGCCTTTGTCTCACAACCGTTTGGTAAAATGTAGCGCTAAGTGTACATTTCGTTATAGGGAGATATAGTCCTGTCTTGTTCAAAGTCATAGAATAGATTTTATGATTCTCTCTTGAATTTGGTTCATCCGTGCCATCTGTGGTGGTGTTAATGGCTTTACAGATTTAAGTTTATTGTGCTCCTGACATTAATAGGTTATAAAGTGAGCCACTGAGGAGGTAAATGTTTTGTCCTTTGACGGCGTTTAATAGTTTTTGTCGTTTTTCTAACACCACTTGCTTTAAACTGCGGTAAAGCTTTTGGTTCTCCGGGTGTCGATACATGACAAACAGTGCGTTGTTCTTTTTGTTCAGTCGATGGCAGTGCTTCGCTTGTGGAACATTCTCCCGAGTCTTTGCGGTTGTTCTCCGTGTTGTTGTAGATAATTACTTTAACTTTTGGTTGTAGTTTGGCCTCTTGAAGGTACTTTCTCCGTTGCGTGTGATCCAACTGATGAACATCTACAAGATGGTTAGCTAGTCTTACGAGGTACTTTGCACCGCATCCTTGAATCGGACAATCTCTACAAACTCTTTTGTAGACCATGTTTTCAGTTAGACGACAAGACACAAATGAAATTTGTGTAAATTTTTCTGTATATATTGATGATCAAACAGGCCAAAACCAGGCCATAAAAGCCAAAGACAGGCCAATAAAGCCAAAGCCAGGCCAATAAAGCCAAAGCCAGGCCAAATACGCCAAAACCGTCAAAAGCGCCATATTCTGCTGACAGTTGCATTTTAGATGTCGTCGAGTTCTCCAAACATGCCCAGGCTTGCCATAGTGACGTCACAATGGTTTCTTTAACCAACCAATGAAGAGAAGGATTTCACAATAGCATTGTTTAGGACGTAAATAAATTTGATTCTTGTACAACCTGTTGGGCTCGTCTGAGATTGTACGGGTCCCTGAAACTGTTGGGTGAACGGTGTCTGTATTTTGACACCGATTCAGTCATTTTCCTCTCAACTCCAGACAACACAGATCTATCCTGGGTAAATATCTTGGGGACTTCAAGGACGACCTGGACAACGGTGACAGCATCGTGGAATTCGTGTCTGGAGGACCCAAAAATTATGGCTACATGACCAAAGACGGACACGTTTGTTGTAAAGTCCGGGGTTTCAACCTCAACAGTGAAGCCAACCTTTATCTCAATTATGACGTCATGCGTTAAAACGTCTTGGACGAAGTAAAAGATCCCAAGATAAAGCGCGTCAAACAGTCGTCCCCAAAAACTACCAAATCGAACGGGATGCCAAGAACTACAAGCTGTACACGTTCCCGCTTTTCAAACGGTACCAATTGGTCTATGTCAAACTAAATAAAATAATTTGTTGAATTGGGAAGGGGTAGGGGTAATGGGTACAAATGACACCAAGAGAAAACAGGGTACAAGAGATTTTTTATTTTAAGGTGACATTACAATTTTTTAACTTGAATTAATGACCAAAAGATACATGTCTAGAGTCTTAGAAGTTCATCCATTACAATTTTAACTTGGTCTTGGCTTGCATGATTCTTTTCCCAATTTTTTCCGTGTTGGTCTTTTTCCCTGGGAGGTTTGTTCGGTCCGCAGCATGTTTGTCCCTCAAATTCTTGCCTTGGGTATAATCTATGTCGTGTTGTTTTGAAATCTTGTCCAAACGATTGGTCCCTGGATCCTACGTTTTAATCTCTTTTCCAAATGGGTCCCAGGTCCCATGTACTGATAACTCGGCCAATGAAATTCAATGCCCGTCTATCCCTTTACCGCGGTGAAGTGTGATAGGGTTTCTTCGCCGCTCTCTTTTTCCTCGTGCTTTTCGTTTGTTCCTTATAATCCAAGACTCGTCTCACTGGTTTCCAAGGTTCCCAAATCGTGGGTTGTCTGGTCGTTGTTTTTACCTCAAACAAATCCGAGGTGCTAATTTGATCAGACGGTGAAGAAAAGAGGGTGCTAGGTTTCCTGTTTGAAAGAGGGTGTGATCAACAGTCCTTGCAAAATCTTTTCGGCTCTCTTTTTGGAGAGTCCCGTGTATACGTCT
The DNA here is from genome assembly GCA_022457155.1 of Cladopsammia gracilis. Taxonomy (NCBI): domain Eukaryota; kingdom Metazoa; phylum Cnidaria; class Anthozoa; order Scleractinia; family Dendrophylliidae; genus Cladopsammia; species Cladopsammia gracilis. The sequence goes on along the minus strand of JAJGOT010000045.1, from coordinate 49,277 downwards.
TGCCATCTCACGTTCGATCGGACCTTTTTCATTCTGATGTGCAAACGCAATCAATGAACCACTTTTTAAGGAAGAATTGGACCACGCTCTAAATGGAAGGGATGGTTTGGGGTTGACACTCTTGGATGACTGTTACAACTGTTTACGTTGTAACAACAAATAATAACTCCTTCGAGTAAAAACGTCTCCTTACTTTATTGTTGTTGCCTTTTTATTACATGTCGCGCGTATTGTGACGTAGTTAAATTACATAATTTATGACACTCTCCCGGGCCGACAAGTTAAGCTGAATAGTAACGTTCATGCTTAAAGAGTAAAAAGAATGTCTTATAGTGTTCGCCTCAAAGTCAGTGATTATTCTATTTGTTCCTTGATTCTCTGTGCTGCCTTCTGAGCGGCAAGTCGTATAGGAGGACGTTGTATATCATTTTCAGGAGCTTTTTCTGTGTTTTTGTTACTCGGTATGTCACTCCCATCTGACATCTCTAATGGATAAAGTTTCTCTATAGGTCTTGATAGTTCCTTTCCAGAGCTTACTCTCAGAGATACAGATCGTGTGAGTCCATCTTTTCCCGTGTGCAGTCTAGTAATTACACCTATTTTCCATTGGTTTTGGCGGTGTGTTATCGTGTATGAGAACAACATCTCCAATAATAACTCCCCTTTTGTTTAATATTCTCTTTCGACAAGTGTGATGTTCTCGGAGACTTGTCAGATATTCGGTTTGCCATCGAATCCAAAAGGCGTGTATTAGTGTTTTCTGATACTGAGCTCTTTTTGTAAGAGCTTTTGTTGAAATCTCAGATGGAATATAGTCAGGATCTGCTTCATTTTCTTTAGCATTCGTGTCTGGTAATGCTAGAAGACGGTGTCCACATAAGAAATGTGATGGCGTCAGAGGAGAGACATCGTTGATATCTGTATAAGAGTATGTTAAGGGACGGCTGTTTAGCACCGCTTCTACTTCAGTAAGTATTGTGTTTAATTCAATCATGTTTAGGCAGGCTTTCCCTAGAGTTTTCTTTAAACACCTTTTCATTAGGCCAATAAGTCGCTCGTAAAATCCTCCCCACCACGGAGCTCTTTCAGTGATGAATTTCCATGTTATGTTGTGATGAGCGAGGAACCTTTGGGATGAATCCGTTTCAAGGATGTGAGTTTTGATTGTTTGAAGTTCTTGAGCTCCGGCTTTGAAAGTTTTTGCGTTGTCTGAAATGATACATTCCGGAACTCCTCGACGGCTTATGAATCGTCTGAATGCTCTAAGGAAGGCATCGGTGGTCTGATCTTCTACTAATTCAAGGTGTACGGCTCTTACTACTGCACATGTGAAAAGACATATGTACATTTTAGACGAAGTTTGATTTGTTTGGTCGCGGACATAAAGAGGGCCTGCGTAATCGATCCCTGTAAATTGAAAGACTTGTGATTGTTTGACTCTTGATTGTGGAAACGGTGGTGTGGGTACAGAACGAAAAGGTGGTCCTTGGACTTTTCGGCATGTTACGCATTTTGATATGATTCTTTTTAAAAGTTGTCGACCTTGAGGTATCCAATATGTCTGTCTGATTTGAGTTAATGTTTCTCGTACTCCACCATGCATGACCTGCTTATGCATAGATTGGACGATAAGTGTAGTTAAGTAGTTATCCCTTGGTATGAGGATAGGAAATTTTGTGTCGTGAGGCAGATCTGTATACTGTAGTCTACCACGACAGCGTATGAGATCTTCATCGTCAAGATAAAGATCGAATTGTCGTATAATGGCAGGTTGTCTGGATTTGTCTTTGCTCTTCAGATATGAAATTTCTTGTCTGTAGATTTTGTGTTGAGTAGCTTTTAGTAAGATATTTCTGGCTTCCGCGATATCATTCGCTGTAAAAGTTTCACTATATACTTCACTTTTTGTCCATTTTCTCGTGAAGTTGATAACTCGGGCTGTGACTCTGAGTAGACGGACTAGGGTGCTGTATCTTGTTATGTCAATGATGTTAAGTATATTCGGATCTTCTTCAACGTTTGTGACAATTTGCATTTGTAGGCTTTGAAGTTCCTCGGGAACTAAATTTTGGGGATGTGGAGGCCATTGTTCCTCTGGTTCGCTAAGCCATGGAGGTCCTTCAAACCATAATCTTTTCTTATCGTTGAATACAATAGTGCTAACTCCACGGGTTATCAAGTCAGCTGGGTTCATAGATGTCGGGCAAAATCTCCAAGTTTGGGATGACGTGATTTCTTGTATCTTTTGAACTCGAGTTTGAACGAATTGTTGTCGTTGTTTGTTGGAAGATAACCATGATAAGACAACTTGAGAATCACTCCAGTATATAACATCACTGCTGTTCACAAGCTGCAAGGTTTTGTTTAGGTATTGAAAAAGTTTTGCTCCCAAGAGTGCGGCCAATAGTTCTAGTCGTGGCAGTGTCGTCGTTTTCAAGGGTGCGACTCTGGTTTTAGCCATGAGGAATGCGGTGTATATACCGTTCTCAGCTGACAATCCTCTTAAGTAAGCGACCGCTCCATAAGCTTGTTGGCTGCTGTCACAAAATATGTGCAATTGTGTTTTTGTAATAGTTGCGAAGAAGTATTTTCTGGGTACTTCAATCGAGGTTAAATTGTTGATATCATCAGTCCATTTTAGCCACTGTTCTTTTTGTTCGTCTGGTAGACTTTCATCCCAACTTAAGGTTTGCTTCCATAGGTCCTGTATCATAATCTTTGCCTTTACTGTAATAGGTTCCACAAAGCCGAGCGGGTCCAATAATTTTGACGCGAAGCTTAGTGCTGTTCGTTTTGTTGTATTTGCCATAGCATCTCTTTCTCTGATCATTTTTTCGAGTGAAAGTGAGAGCGTGTCACTTGTTGAATTCCAGGTGAGTCTCAAGATTTTTGTCGTTCGGGCTGCTTGTATATTATCTTCTTGTGCTTTGCGATTTAGAGCTTCTGAGTTAGAAGTCCATTGACGTAGATTCATTCCTGCTTCTTGTAGGTAAATTCGCGATAACGAGTAATATTCCAAGGACTTATTTTCGCAATCAGTTCCGGTTATCACGTTATCCATATACATGTTCTCCATGAGGTCACGTGCTACCCAGTTGTCCTTTTGACTTAGGTGATATTGTATTGTTGCGTTCAGTAAAAAGGGCGAGGGTGTCGCTCCAAATAGAACTCGGCAAAATCTGTAAGCCTCCAAGTTGTTTTAACGGACAACTGGTTGGTTTATATCTTTAAGCCATAGGAATCTTGTTGCGTCTCTGTCTAGGGAGTTCAGTTCGATCTGTAAGAAGGCTTTTTCTATATCTGCAGAGAAGGCCTTTCTGTGTGTTCTGAATTTTAAGAGAATGCCTGTTAAATCTTGCATCAAATTTGGCCCTGTGTGTAGACAATCATTGAGGCTTGATGATTTAGGTGACGTTCTGGCAGATGCGTCATAGACTATTCGCATTTTTGTTGTTGCGCTGTCCGATTTGAAAACTGGGAAGTGAGACATGTAGTGCAAAACACCTTCGTGACGATCAAGGTTTTGGACTTTCTCTATGAACCCGAGGTTAAGTTGCTCAAGGAGTTGATCGTTATACTTCATTATAAGTTCTGGGTCCTTCCTGTTTAGACTGTTTTGTAAGCTGTTCAGTCTTTTCTTGCTCAAATTGTAGTTTGTTGGCAGATTGTGTTTGTTGTCCTTCCATGGGAGTCTTACATTATATCTGCCGGTAACATTGTTGAATTCAATGGTCTCTTGAAAACGTTTCTGGACTTCTGTTGCCTCAGTGTCATTGCATTCGTCTGGGATTTTGCTTATCTCCCAGAACTTAGTGAGAGTTTCGTTGAGGTCATCGTTACTTGTGGGCTGTGCATCAGTCAGTTGACATAATGTGCTCAGTGTGGTTTCTGTACTGTAGTCGTCGCTGGGTACCGGTCCGGAGAGAAGCCATCCGAACTCGCTTTGTGTTGCTATCCATCTCCCATCTTGTGATTTCTTTGTGTTTCCCAGAATGATCTGGGCGTAGTTGTCGTTTCCTATAAGTATATCTATTGTGCGATCACCTTCTGCGTTTAGTGGATCGGCGGAAGTGAGAGCTTTGAATTCGACAGGAATTTCCGTGTGTTGGGTGCTTGAGAGTGGTGGACAGATGGTTGGCGTGACTAAGGCTGTTATTTTGACCTCCTTGTTTACCGTGTTTAAGGTAAGTGTTATGACATCGTAGGATTTCGGAGTACCTTTGGTTGAACCAAATGTGGTTACGTCTAGTACCTCATTCTGGGTAGCTTTCAGCTGTAGCTTATTCTTCAGGCATTGCGTAATGAATGTTTTTTGTGATCCGGTATCGATAAGGATACGTGCCTGGCATCTCGTAGTTGGTCCGCTTGCTGTGACCAGTGCAGTTTGCATTATTGTAGTTGTGTGTGTCATTGTACTTGCCAAGGCTGTCATTGCGGAGGTGACGTTTCTGCTGTTTTGTGGGTCTTCTTGTTTTTCATATCTTTCACTTGAATCTCGTTTAGGCTCGCTTGGTTCACAGATCGACGTATGATGTTTTAGTCCGCAATTTAGACATCTTCCTCTTGAACGACATTGAAATCTTGTGTGGCCTGATCGGAGGCAGTTAAGGCATTTATTTTTCTGCGCCAATATGGTCTTTCTCTCTTTCGCCGTTTTTACTTTCGAACATTGGACGTGGCGATGTTTACCTTCGCAATATATGCATGGTTTTAGCTCGAATCTCCCGTTTGTATTGAAGCCTTTTGGTGGCGGATGTTGCGGATGTATAGGGGGCGATCGAGTGTTTGTGAGTAAGGCGCCAGCTGTGGGTATGAGAACGTCGTCAACGACTGAGCTTGGATCGTTTTCGTGCGCAAGTTGACTCTTTTCTCTCGTGTCTAGTTCATGCGAAAGCGCTGTTCGTAAATCATTCAGGGAACAATCTGCCTGCGGATTTGTTCTGAATATTGTACAACGTAATTGTTCCGGTAATTTTTTTAGCAGTATTGGGATTAGCAGACTGCCATATGAATCTGTCTGGACTCCCAGCGTTTCTAAGGCACGAATGTTGCTCTCGCAGCTATCGTAAAATTTTCGTAATTGCTGCACATCAGCCGAGGGTGCGGTGATTTTTGAAAGCGATTCCATGTGCGCGTTGATTAGAACTTGTTTTCTTCCGAAGCGTTCTTTCAGCATTTCAATGGCTTTTTCGTAGTTTTGTGACGTCATTGGTAGCCCTGAAATTGCGCGCGCTGCGTTACAGGTTATCAATCCTTTCAAGTAGTTCATTTTGTCAATATTGTTCAGTTGATGATTGTTGTGTACTGCGTTACTGTAACTATCCCAAAACGTAAGCCATTCGAGTGGGTTTCCGTCAAATGATTGGATTTGTAGTTTTGGAAGGTTGATGTGGACTGCTGGTTTGGCTTGGAGCGTACTCACCGCATGCTTGTACTCGTCTGTCACAAATTCTTTCAGTTTAAGAATCCAATAATAGATGTCGTCTTGGAACGTCAATGCTTGATCTGCCTCTTCGCTTATCTCTTCGTCCTTTTCTAGTGCGCTCAAGATGGTGGAATCCATAGCCTTTATTTCGTCCAATCGTCTTGAGAGTCGTTCTGCAATTGCCTTCAGTTCTGTGATGTTTGTAGCCTCAGTATCGGCCATAAGTCGCTCCGCGCGTTTGATGTCTTGTTTGCAATGTCCTTTGTATGCCCCTCTGACTGCCTTGGGGTGTTTCAGTTCTTCGTTGCTCATTCTTACAATGGTCCCGGCACCAATGTTACAACTGTTTACGTTGTAACAACAATGACCTGGTAAAATCCGGGGGCTGATTTGGGCCAACTCTTTCCCAGCCAATCGACAAACACGACCCAGCGTCCTATCCTTTCAGGGGTAATGTCCGTTTCTAAAAACACGGTCAGCGGATGATGATGGGTGGGTTCAATAAGGGACCCGTTCCCGTGACAGAGCTTATATAAGAGAGACCACTCAACACGTCTTCTCCACGAAGGAAACATGATTTTAATGACTTTTAAATGACTTTTTCACACAATTTATTGAACAAAAAACCTCATTATATAAAAAAGCGAACCTCGTTTACATCTTTATTACAACTTCCTTTTAAAAGTAAGAGGTTGAGGGTTTAAAAAAAAATCAGTTCCTTGCGGGTGTGTGAATTCCACCACTTGTGTCTTGTTGGTTTGTTGACCAAATTTGCCCCACATGGAATTCAGCATGATCTTGGCCAATGAGTGGAGTCCTGGGTTGTATTCCATGCTGTCTGCCTCGAGAAGGATCCCTTCATGCTGTTGGTACTCGTGAATGTGTGTCTGCTTGTCATCGTCGACCCCATTCCAACTTGCTTCCTCAATTTCAACCATAGAGGTGGATAGCGACGCTCCAACAAGTAAAGAAATCAAACTGGATGACAAGGTGGGGCACAGTGTGCCCTCACAAGCCGCAAATGAAGCTGCGCAAGACGACAACACAGAAGATCATTGTGATTTCACCTCTGGTACTAAGTTTTCGTTTCATAACATTATCAGAGGCTGGCCATTTCTCGACCTCGCATAGCTTTTGGTGTTCTAAGCACATATCTTGGCGATAAAACTGACGACTGCAATGCTGACACTGGTGTGTCTTGTCTTGAGAATGTTTCTTCATGTGCCGCTTTAAAGCATCTTTTCGATTAAAGGAATCGCCACACCGCTCACAATGAAAAGAACTGCCACCGTGAACTGCTTTCTTATGTCGTGCCAGGTTAGTTTTCTGAGAAAATTGCTTCTCGCAAATATCACATATGAAAGCCATTCTATATTACTAACAACTGACTTCGCTGTCCGCTTACTAACCATCTTGCAGATGTTCATCAGTTGGATCACACGCAACGGAGAAAGTACCTTCAAGAGGCCAAACGACAACCAAAAGTTAAAGTAATTATCTACAACAACACGGAGAACAACCTCAAAGACTCGGGAGAATGTTCCACAAGCGAAGCATTGCCATCGACTGAACAAAAAGAACAACGCACTGTTTGTCATGTATCGACACCCGGAGAACCAAAAGCTTTACCGCAGTTTAAAGCAAGTGGTGTTAGAAAAACGACAAAAACTATTAAACGCCGTCAAAGGACAAAACATTTACCTCCTCAGTGGCTCACTTTATAACCTATTAATGTCAGGAGCACAATAAACTTAAATCTGTAAAGCCATTAACACCACCACAGATGGCACGGATGAACCAAATTCAAGAGAGAATCATAAAATCTATTCTATGACTTTGAACAAGACAGGACTATATCTCCCTATAACGAAATGTACACTTAGCGCTATATTTTACCAAACGGTTGTGAGACAAAGGCATATAGCCATTATAAAATCAATGTTTGTTGAGTCTTTTGAAAAAAAAATGTGTGTAGCTGCATGTAAATATCACTCGGAACTTTAGATTTGTTGAGTTACCTTTTAACTACCTTTGGAACGTTGATGAACATATTAAATAAATACAAGTTGAAATGATCTGATTGCACCCCTTGCTGTTGATTTACTGGGTAAAGTGTTCAAATGAAGCATGCGCAAAAGATGGTGATTATACCCGAACATTTTCTACAAAGCATGGAGACAGAACGGCGTTTAACTGCTCCCGCTCAACTTCCAACTCTGACGAGATTACATCAAGACATGAAGCAAATCATAGAGTCTCCTTTACCAGAAGACCAAAAAGTCCTCACATTGGATCAACTTCTACAGCGGTATCAAGGACTGGCAAAACAAATGAAAACGGAGTCGACGATAAAACCGACTGTGGTCCTTTCCAAACCAGATCCTTTGCCTGCAACAGAGATATCAAGCAAAACAGACGTCAGTACACCTGCAGACGCGTCCAGTAAAAGAGACCTCAATACATCTCAATCAAAGTCTACAAAAATACCAAGAAAACTGCCTGCGACACCTGTGACTATAGTGGAATCGAAAATTCCTCGCCGGATAGAAACGATGCCTTCTATTTCACCCGAGGAAATGGCACTCCCTTTGTTGCTGGATACCCCGCCTGATTCAACACGCAAATCATCTCATAAACGGAAGGCGAGAACACCCATGGTGGCCAGGTTACGGAGCAGGAAACGATGGGAACATTATTAAACTAAACATTACTAATGTAATAGGTTGATAAATTACAAGTATGCTTTTGTTACAGCTCTTGTGAATTCAATAAAACGTTTGAAAGTGTGTAAAAGATGGTGCTGTTGTGAGCTTATTTAATTCACCCCACAATGATAACACGAAACCGATGTTAACCCATCTTATCGTGCAGATTATCAATGTCTGAGTTGCTCGCTCAAGTGCTCTGAGTTTCTTATTCAAAATGCTCTGAGTTGCTCTGAGTTACAATGAGCTACTCCAGGGGTCGGTTTAAGTTGCTCTTCAATTCGCGCTGAATGACTCCAATCTATTGTTTGTCGTTTCAGTAACTTAAATTTTGATGTTTTGCAGAAACTTACTTTTGTGCCCTAGTCAGCTGTGTGGCTGAATTGATTCTCTGGCAATGGATCGATCAGCAATAACAACGGAACCATTTCATACATTATCACCTGAGTTATCAGTGGCATTTTCTTAACGAAAGAGACGTTTATTTAGTAAATGGGCACCAACACGATTTTACATTACGTTAATTACTAAATAATGAACAGTTTGTATATAGTTTCGACAGCGGAGCCGAAAGTTTTTAAGGAGAAAATGTTGTGGGAATATATATTAGAAAAATTAGAACCCGAAAAATTTAGTGTGAACGGTAATACGGAACAACAAAATTACATATTTTTTACGAAAACATTATGTGATGTCTTATCACAATCTCGTGTTTTCAACAGTATGCAAATACAAATGAATAGTTCAATTACCCTTGAGACAGCTTAATTGTAATTAAAAAGAGTATTTTGAACTCGCGTCGTTTCTCTTTAGCACGCGGATAGCGCAGATAGCATCCAAACAATCCTTGACTTATTCGTCCGTAAACTGTTATCGTTAATTGACCCTTAACTCGTTACCGCAAAAGAATCACAGCCCAGTTACTTTTCTGTTGCGTAAAGTAAACTTGTGATATGTATGTTGGTAAATTATAAAGCGGGTACATTGTTTGCTGTTATTCGTTTGAACATGTAACTTTGCCTTACGTTTTTTGATTCTCTAATCGTACCGCAGAAAGTCTTTTAGTTGGAAAGCAGACTTTTCGAATGATGAATGGCCGTTTCGGTTGTTGTAAATAGTATTCACAGTAAATTACTTTAAAGACATTGTTAACTTTGTTTCAGTGCTTATTAAAGCTTGTTAAAATAGAGAACATTTTAGCGTTTGCTCAAATACATAGTGTTGTTGTTATGGTCAATCACGTTCTAAAGAAAATATCTCCCTGTGAAACCAAATAAAAAAAATTGTCATGCTTTCCCAATAACAAGCCTCGCGTTTCCTAAACGTTTCCTCTGCATGTCAGTCACCCTCAAAGTTGGCAATTGATAATTATAATGGCTTTTAAGTTTATTATTTAACTTGCCTAAAGAAGTTCCACAAATAAACAGCAGAACACTCGCAAGGTTTCGCTGCGTATAATATCACTTCATATAGCTTATATTTTTCCATTCCATGCAAACATGCTTTCGCCATGTTTGAAGCAACGGTTGCGTTTAAACGTTGTTTAAACAGAAGTTGTTTTAGTTCATTATGTTTTTATAAATGGCCGCTTAAATTCAAATGACAGAAAAGGTTCGTTGGTACGCGAATAGCGCTGCGCATTCAAACAATCCTTGACTTCAAGAAAAGCGTTGTTAATTCGTTCCTAAACTGTTATCGCTAATTGAACGTTCATTCGTCACGCTTTAAACTATCGCAGCCCAGTTACTTTTCTTTCGAGTAAAGTTGTTAAATTTAATATAAATTAATGTTTGGACATGCAACTTTGCTTTGGTTATCTGGTTACTTTATGATAAATAAATATGGTAAAGGATTTCCGAAAACAGGCTCGAATCCAACAAGTTCATTTATCGAATGATAAACGTAAAAGTGCGAACTCGGCTTCACTGATTGATATGGCCGAACGTTATAAAAGTATTTCAAGAAAGAAGACGATCAGTTCCATCGTTAAGTTTGATTTCCTTATCATTTGACTGTGCTTTGCTGTGCGTGGATTTGAATGGTTGTAAATAAAAACCGCTTTGGTTGACTTAACTATGATGAGGTTTGTTAGCATTAAACGTGTGGCTTTGTTGTCTGCTGCTTTGTGTTTTGACCGAGGTGCTAATTTTCCATGCAAATTAATAGTTCAGAATTCGCATAATTAAACGTTTGAACTTTGAAGCTACCGGAAAGTCTTGTTATCAAAACTTAAAGCACACACAAATATAAAACTCCGTGTTGTCTGTGAAGTTTTGGTCGTTTGGGAATCTCAACTCTCAAAGTTGACAGCTTTCGCTTTTTCAGTTTGACTTGACGTTTGGTTATTGACTCCAAGACATTTAGCCCTTGCTTTTGACTGGTTCCACTTTTAAGGTCATCTTTCTTTGTTTTTTGATCCAAAACATCCTTTCCTTCTTTGACGGTAATCTTCAGAGTCGAATCATTCACGCTATCTACGATGGGCCAAATAGAATCAAGGGGAGCTCTGATATGGATGTTTGTGACAAACATGTGTGAGAATTTGGGCTAAAACCCTTAACATTAAACTAAGAAATGATACTGCGCATGCGCTGTCGCTAAAAATCCGTTGAGTTTACTACATGTGTCCCATGGAAGAGATCTTGGGTGACAATCATGTTTGTAATTGAATTTGAACCCATTTAGACCAAAAAACCCTACTGCGCATGCGTACTGGTTGAAAAATCCAAAGTGTCCCAACCATGTTGTCCCACATGGAAGAGAACTTGTGTCCCTATAAAGGGATCTTAGAATTCGAGGTTAGGTAAGCAAATACACGACTTTGGTCGTTTTTGCACTGGCGGGGCCCGCCTTGAACTGGATGGGCCCCCCTGACTTTGATGAATAAATCATGAGATCCTCCATTTTGAATACTTTACTCAATTCCGCCATTTTGAATATTTCATAAGTTCCGCCATTATGAATATTTGTCTCAATTTCGCCATTTTGAATTAACAATGACATCCGCCATTTTGAATTAGGGTTATTAGGACATGCGCAGCTGTAATTCTTAGGGTTAATATGCTAATAGGGTTAGGGTTATTAGGACATGCGCAGCTGTAATTCTTAGGGTTAATATGCAAATAGGGTTAGGGTTATTAAGACATGCGCAGCTGTAATTCTTAGGGTTAATATGCTAATAGGGTTAGGGTTATTAGGACATGCGCAGCTGTAATTCTTAGGGTTAATATGCTAATGACTTAGGGTTATAGGCCTATTGTTCTCTCCTGCTCTCTGATTGGTTCAAAATTTTCCCGCAAAAATGGTAGGATAGTAGCCGATACCACTACCAAATTCAAAAAATATTTTCAACCTCCAGGATTTTTGAGCTTGTCAACTTTGTCAACTGATTGACGCGTTCAACAATCTTTCCCGGAGTGAGCGAACGCGTTTTTCATTTCCATTGAAAAGGAAATTCACTTTACCTTGATGACTGTGAATCGCCACCACCATTTTTCCAATTGTGTCTCAGGATAGAATATCCTCAGAGCATAGACTCCCATCTCATGTTCTCTGTCCTAGTCTTCCAAGTCAGGAGGAGGAAGTTTGCGACGCTTGAAAAATCTCTCCACATCCTCGAAGGTTTTTATATGTTGGCAGTCTTTAAATTTTGGGTCGACCAACAATACTCTCGTTTCAACATTTTTTTTCACCTTTTCCCCATACCCTTTCACCCGAAACCCCACCGGAAGGAAAGAAAGCCCTGCTAATAGGGTTAGGGTTATAGGCCTATTGTTCTCTCCTGCTCTCTGATTGGTTCAAAATTTTCCCGCAAAAATGGTAGGATAGTAGCCGATACCACTACTGAATAGCGAAGCTCACAATTACTATTTATAGAACTAAAACTCAGACAAACAAACCAAAAGTGACTCTCAGGGGATTCCTAATAAGGAATTTCTATTGTCAGAAATGCAAGAATAAACAAGAATAAATTATAAACTCAGACAAACATGAGTACTGACGTCATTTGTTCGCGACGCTATTTGGATTTGGAATTTTTTTTTCTCCGGAGGAGAAGATTTTTGAGCGTGTCAACTTTGTCAACTGGTTGACAAAGTTGACAAGCTCAAAAATCCTGGAGGTTGAAAATATTTTTTGAATTTGGATTTGGAATTTTTTTTTCTCCGGAGGAGAAGATTTTTGAGCGTGTCAACTTTGTCAACTGGTTGACAAAGTTGACATTCGAAAAAATCCTGGAGGTTGAAAATATTTTTTGAATTTGGATTTGGAATTTTTTTTTCTCCGGAGGAGAAGATTTTTGAGCGTGTCAACTTTGTCAACTGGTTGACGCCTGAAAACCCTGGGCTCGCTTCGTTCACTCAAATCGACTTTCCCATTCCTTCTCAAACCGCTCCAAATCCAACCCCAAATCGATCACAATCCCATCAATCGCTTCCATTGAAGACAAAAATTCAGTTCGATCAAAATTTCCTCCCCGCAAAGCGAAGCGCAAATCACTCAATGTTTTTTCATAAGTGGTAAACGCGAACTTTGCCATGCCAATTTTATTTCCATATTTCTTCAATTCATTTGCTGTTTTGACGATTAATCCCGCTCCTGAAATCACTCCCAAAATGATGGGATTCATTGTTGCTGCTCCAGCAACTGTGCCAATCACCACCAAACCGGAAGATGTCAAATTCACGAGCTGGTTCATTCTCTTGAAATGCTTGTGAGCTCTTTTCCAACACCAAAATCTTTTGTGATAAAATCGAAAAAGTTTTTTGATCTCTTCCAGTTCTTCTTCCCGAATTGCGGGGTCGATGTGATTGAAAGCAAAGATGCTTTGTTTTCGCTTCATTTTCAGGGAGAAATCATTTTTCAATCAGAATTGTCGCTTTTGCTCTTTGAATGGCATTTCCATCCGAGAGAGCCAGAAACAAAGCTTCTTCCTTCCCAACATTTTGATTGAAGGTGAACTGCAGTGCACCAAATGAATTGGTGGAAGGTCTGACTGCGTTTCGAGTGATGCGATCTCCTTGAACAACACTTGTCATGATGATGGTTGATCCACTTACTGGGTTGGGACCGCGTTGAAGAATGAAAACCGTGACATTCAAAATCCGGAAGTCAGATCCAAATTGCTGCCAATAATTTGTTTCATCTTCCTCTTCATTTGGGAAGATCAAACAATCATTGTGTTTTCCGTTCTCAAATCTTGCAAAAATAAAGTGTTTTGAAGGGCGAAGCGGCAAATTCAACACTGCGTGGCCATTCAAATCCAAGTCAGTCTCCATGACCATCGCTCCGCTTTCAAAAACGAAGGGGGAATCATAAACGCTGCTTTCAACATCAGGTTGAGAACCAGCAACGCCGTATATGATCAACTTTGCGGGTCCTTCTGCAGCTGACTCGGCAGTTACCCGCCACTTCAGATCCAGGAAAATGTATTCTGGTGGAGTGATCTCCCATTTATGCATGTGGATGATGGAACGGGTATAAGTGGAAAACTTCTTAGTTGATTGTTGATTGATATTCAGACTTGTGCTCACGACATTAACACTAACACCATCCATTGACGCGGGGAAGAATTCAATGCAAATCGTGTATTCTCCCTCTGGGAGTTTGAACATATTGAATCCAATTCTCCCATCGTATTCATTGAAATGATCTTTGGTTATTTGCAAGTCATACGCCTTCTTATTGAAAAGATGCGGTGAATTTGAAAAATCACTGATTAACCGTTACTGTCATATTATGTTCAGAGCTGGATTCATCCACATTTTCCATCAGATAGCGGAATGCGTCCTTCGGGTGAGAGGTTGACGTGATATGCGATTCATTTACGTATTTTTTGAGCTTCTCTTCTAATTCTATCGTGTGGACTACAACACCTCCTATCTTGTTATCGACATAAGATTTTGACGTGGGTTGATGCTTCAGAGTTGGCGTTGCAATATTGTTGATTTGTTGCGAGTTCATATCCAGGTTTCCGGTCATTGTTCCACCTTCCAACGAAAGCTTTTTCGCGGATTGGGCATCCACATATCGCATGTTTGCGCCTTGGTCGGCAACTTCGGGATCTTTCACGTTAAAAATGGTGTGATTTCCCATATCCAAAGCCGTCTCCATTGGAAACGTCTCTTTGCGGGATACGAAGATATTCTTGACGTCATTATAAGAAACTAGGTTGTTATAATGCGCTCCCAAATCATGATACGTCTGCTGTTTTGAGTTTTTCACGTTGAAAAGTTCTTTCAAATCCAGGTCCTTCGTGACTTCATGAGTGTGAGCCGGAGCATCAGGGTGAAATTTCTTCAGAGTGATCATATTCACCGCTGACAAATCCTGGTTTTCATCAGTGTCCAGATTTGTGATCAATTTGCGATTCATTTCTATTTCCCCGGGGTTGATTAGGTTTTGTCCCCTGAGATCAAGATCCCCAGTCATATGCGAGGAACCATCCACCTGGAGAGAATCTGCCCGCAATTGCGTTACAAGCGTGTCAACTTGATGTTTTGTGACTGCATCGTCATTCCCCGTTCCTTCGGCGACATTGGTCATTTTTTTGTTTTGAAGATCGAAGTCCCCTGAAGGCGTCAGCTTGAAACCAACGCCTGGCAGTCCATCTTTTCCATCTCGACCTCCCTGGAAGTTGCTTGTTTCAGAAAGCAGTCCATTTGAATAACTCATTTTAAATGCTTTCATCAAAATTTTTGGCAATGAATTTCCTCGGCTTATCCACATACAGGAAAGAGAAGGGCTGCGCCGTTGCTTTCCGATAATCTTCTTTGCTGACACTGTTTTCCCTGCAGATCGCTGCAATTTCTTTGTTGCTGGGGAATTCAAAGATGCAAAAATGCGAACAATTCAGGCAGATATCTTTTGGTGTTCCGAAATAACTTTGCGAAAGATAAATCACAGAGCAATTGCGGTGTCTGCCCTGAATGAAATAATCAATCAATGGCTTTTGATTCTTTTCGGAAACAAAATCATCGAAAACAACCAGCTTTTGATTCTCCCCTGTCAATTCAGAAACTGGGATGATTTCATCCGGGGATGCTTCCACGACGTCATACCCAGCTTCTTTGCTGATTGGGCGAAATGTTTTCAGCAGATGTTGATGTTTGGATTGGTCAAGATTTCTCGCATAGAGGAAAATTTTATCGTAGAAGAGCAGGCGGAAAATCATATCCAGGAGAACATTTGTTTTCCCCGATCCTGAAGGGCCGCAGATCAACATTCTGAAAGTTCGATCCGGCATGAACGGGTGAAGTTGTTGGAAATTTGTGATTGGGTCCTGGCAATCATAATTTGGGATTTTCATTTTATTGATGAACATTATGTTCTACATCATGTTTTTCACCCCAAATTTGTGTTTCTGGGATATAAAATGAGTTTATTGAAATGGCAAGAAATGGCCAAAAGCAAATCTGCTTTGGGCAAAAAAATCAACTTTGTTCACAATGCTATCACCCAGAAAAAGTTGGGTGAAGAGACAAGTCAAATCGGACTTGAAAAAATGTTCAAACCAGTCACATCGAAACTGGACGAGGTGGTTGAGTCGAATTTGGGGCCACTTCCCCGGGCGCAACCCGCACGAAGGAAGAAAGCCAAACCAACAGAAATTTATTATCTCCCCGAAGTCGACCCATTTGAAGATATGGATGCCGAAGGCTTGTTTGATGAGACCGTTCCACTCCAAACAAAGAAACAAATTCCAGCAGCTCCTCCAACATATGATGAAATTGTGAAAGAGATAGGAGATGGTCCACCTGAATAC
This sequence comes from Cladopsammia gracilis, assembly GCA_022457155.1. Lineage (NCBI taxonomy): Eukaryota > Metazoa > Cnidaria > Anthozoa > Scleractinia > Dendrophylliidae > Cladopsammia > Cladopsammia gracilis. Next base: position 33,385 of record JAJGOT010000045.1, on the reverse strand, counting down.
GAAGAAGACGACTCTCCCGATTATGCTCTTGCGCCGGGCGATGAAGAGGAAGAAGAAGAGGAGGCCAATAAGATATTGGAAGACTTGGACCTCACGAATTATGATACTGCGGAGAAAACTCTCAGGGAAAATGTCCCATTAGCGAGGAAAATCCAATATCTCAAGAATCTTCTGACCGTTGCAATCTTCAGAAAAAATCAGTTGAAGGGCTACAAATCATCTTGGACCAAAAAGTTCTATAAAGGTGAAATAACGGAAGAGATAAAGAATTTACAACATAGCAGAATAGACCGCGCATCCCGAATTTTGAGTGAATACATCAAACATTTTCAAGCGAAACAAAAGACATTGACAGGTTCGGGAATTAGGAGAAAAAAAGGTGGATCCATCCGTTTTTTCTCCAACCCCGCAGATCTTCTCCAGCAACTTGAGGTCATCGTTGGCTCCATTCTTGCTGGGAATACGAATGTTAGCATCAGAAACACTGGAGTTGGCATTCTCGATCTTCTCCTGAAAGAGGGAGTCATCAATCGTTCCCAGCATGAGAAGCTCTTTAAAAACTATTTCAAGCCCTAAAATGGAAATCGAAAGAGAAATCGTCCTGTCATCCTTTTCCGTCAAGACTGGGGGAAACAAACCAGAAAATTTCACAACAAAATTCAATCGGCCCATTGTTTTGGATTCAAATTCCCAATATGTTGTTGGGTTGAATCGAATTATCAATATGAGTTTTACGTGGTATAACATCAATGCGGCATTGAAAAATCAGCTGATCAGATTCAGCTCTGATGGTGGGAAAACATTTTCCGATATTACCTTTCCTGCTGGGGTTTGGGATTATTCCACAATAAATACGGCAATTCGAAAAGCAACAGGCCCCCTCGCAGGATCCACCCCAGGAAAGAATGAAAAATTCCCAATCAATCTTGCTTTCTCTCTCACAACCTTCAGAGTAACAATCACACTGGAAGAAAACTGGCAACTTGATCTCACGAAATCGAATTTCAACGATCTCGTTGGTTTCGATAAAAAGATTCTGAAAGACAAAGTCAACATTGGCCCCAGAGTTCCAAACCTCAGCCAAGATACTGATATGTTGAACGTGCATTGCGATCTCACAAGTGATTCGCTTGTGGATGGGGAAGAGAGTGATATCATCTTCTCCTTTTCCACACCTATTCTGCAGGCCTCCTATAGTTTCACTTTGGAACCCATGAGAATCACATTCAGCCCTGTGAATAAAAACACAATAAGCTCCATTCGGATTTATATCACTGATGGGAAAAGACGGATTGTGGATTTGAATGGAGCCGATACGGCGTTCTCTCTGATCTTGAAAAAGCAAATAAAATGAAAAGGTATGAATTTACTCGTTTTTTCCACCCGCAGCTGGGGCGGTTTGTTTATCGGCACAAAGGAACAGGTTTGATTGTGGACAATATTTTCAAACCAATAAGGAAGGTCGCATCAATCGTCTTCAAGAAATTCGCAAAACCAATTGCGAAAAAAGCATTGGAATCAGGAATTTCTCACGCTGGGGATAAACTCGGCAAAAAAGCAGTTGAAAAATCTGTTGATTTGATCATGAAAAAACTGGGAAATATGAGAAAGGGGAAGCGGAGCGAAGCGAAACAAGCACCACGTGCCAAGGCGTCGCCTGCCTCCGGAGCGCGACCGCAGGGAGAAAGTTCTGATGCTATATTGAACAGGTTGATCTCTGGACAGGGAGCGAAGCGAAAAAGAAATAAAATGATATAAAATGGCTTTTCGATCGAGTGAATATCTTCAAAGAAATGAATTAGTGCGCTTCCAGCTGGATGACACAATCAGAGCTCCAGCTAATGGGCAACCTCAACACAAAGGTGGTTATAAATTCACAATTAATGACCGATCTGCCTTCTATGGTTGGTATAATGCGTATTTCGAGGTGCAGTTTCAACTCCAAAAACTGGCGGATGGTGCTGGCTATGCAGCAGCTGACAGGATCACAGTGATCAATGGCGCTCATTCCCTGATTAAACACGTGAAGATTAAATCTGCAGGAAAGATTGTTTATGATACTGATAATCTGCATAAAGTCTGTTTCGCAAAGAATTTGTTAGAATACTCCGATGACTTCAGCAGATCAGTCGCCAAGAACAGTTTCTGGTATTTGGATACTGATGCAACAACCGCTAATACGAATCTTGGATTTGAAGCTCGGCGGGTGCAATCTCAAGCAGTTCGTGACAATGGAACCGGTGGTGCAAAGAACATTAACACGATCATTCCCCTGAATCGTTTTTCCTTTTTCGAAGAGTTGGAAGATAAGATGCTTGTGCCCATGCAGCTACAATTCGAAATTGAGCTTAATGATGATGGGGAACTCATTCATATGGCAAACGGCGTTGATGCTGGAAGAGTTGTGCTGAATCGATTTCTGCTTTGGGTGCCAAGATTGACTCCCAAAGATTCTCTGTATGACAAATCTGTCAGCTCATTCCTGAAAGAAACGCAATGGAAATATCTGAGGGAAATGTATCAGCAATCAGCTCCCGCAACATCATCAGGATTCTTCCAGATCTCACCGAGCATTGACAATGTGAGGCATATTTTTGTCTGGCTGAAAAGAACCGCTCCACCCAATGATGCCCGTGCAGAAGATAACCCATATCTTATGGACACTTTCAAGCTGAATGCGGCAGATGCAGACTCATCCTTGTTGAACTGTCGATTAGAATATGGAAACGGAGTTTTCTACCCGGAAACAGAGTATGACAGTGAAAGCAAAGTGAGGATTTTCCAGGATGTCATGGCTTATGCAATGCGGAAAAATGATTTTAACACTGGAACGCAGCTGAATCTGGCCAATTTCAATTCTCTTTTCCCATTGATCTATTTCGATCTAACTTATCAAACTGAAAAACCAACAAGAGATCCCAAGCAGTTAATATTCAGATATCGATTGAATGCAGATGCAGCTGCAAACTTCAATGTACATGCGATAGTTCTCTATGAAGAACTGGTGAAAATTGATAAGATTGGAAATGAATTAGTTATCGTGTGAAGTGTGATCTGAAAACATATGTTATCATTTAAAATGACAACATATCACCCATATAAAGTAAATCTTTCGGAAGGGCAAAAAAGCAAGCTTGGAAGAGCATTCCGAACAAAAAGCCCTATCACCCTGAGATTGGGTGGCAAACAAACAAGTGGAAATGATGAACTGATGCTGACAGCCAATCAAATTAAAAGAATCGGCAAAGCTGCAGCTTTGGGAAAGGGAGTTGAGATAAAGATATCGAAAACGCAAATCCGAAAAGTGATGCGGCAGGGTGGAAGTCTTTTCTCTGCTATTGTCCCCCTGGCTCGTTCCCTGGCACCCACCCTGGCAAAGACACTTGGGCTGTCAGCATTGGCTGGTTTAGCGAGTGAAGGAGCGAGACAAGTTGTGAAAAAGATAAGTGGAAAAGGAGCGTAGCGACTGCGACTGAAAGGAGCGGGGCAAACGGGTGGGTTTCTCATTCCCCAAGATAAAATTCAAAAACTGATTGACAATAAACATCTGTTGACAAATAAACAGAAACAGGACATTTTGACTGCCCTGAAATCAGGAGGACAGTTGGTGATCAAACCATCTGCAAAACAATCAGGCGGATTGTTGGGAACTGTGCTGGCTTCCATCGGAATTCCATTGGCACTTGACATGGTTAAAAATTTGTTTGAGAAAGGAGCGCCAAGAGTTGGAAGCCCCAAAGGAAAAGGAGCTCCAAGAGTTGGACGCCCAAAAGGTAGGGGAGCGCCAAGATTGGGGGCGCATCCGTTTCAACCACCCCCATTCATCGGAACCTGGGGACGAAAAACTGTTGGGATGGTCCATTCAACAACATCCCAGTTCTCGGGGCGATTTTGTGAAGCCGAAATTCGTGAACAAACCCCTGACCAACGTTGATCTCATGAAGTGGATTGATTTTCTGAAAATTCCCAATTTCAAAGGGATTTTCGCCAGGGATGAAGTGAGGCCCCGAGAACACAGCCCCTGCATTATCAATCTTGATTCGCTTGAAAATGCAGGAACTCACTGGGTGTGCTGCGCTCCCGGACAGAAATTCACGTGGTATTTCGACTCTTTTGGGATGGGATTTCCCCAGGAATTCAAAAGTTCCAAACCGGTGATCTGGAACAGCAGTCAGTATCAAAACATCAACAGTGTCCTTTGCAGGTATTATTGCTTGTTTTTCCTCCATCAATGGTCGCAGAGGAAAGATTTCTATGATATTCTCAAGCCTCTCAGTCTGACTGATACGACGCAAAATGAAAAATTCATAAAAGAATATTTCGATTGAAAATGAAATCATATTGCGTGAAGGAAAAAAACAAACTGAATGCGTGAAACCAACTGGATTCCAGACCGCAAAAAATGGAAGAAAGATGTGGTTTTGCCATTGCGCTTCCTGTGGAATCAAAAAAAACAAGATTTGTGAAAAGTTCGGGAAACTGAGTCGGCCTCCGCAAGGCGGAGGCTTTGGTGAACTTGCGCTGACTGGCGTCGCGCATGCGCTGCCTTTGTTAGGGAAAAAAACAGTTGAAATGGGTCGTTATGGAGCCAGTGAATTATTGCGAAACAAAAAAGCTCCGAAAAAAGCATTGGATTTTGCCTTGGACAAGATGAAACCATTTTTTGCCAAAACCTCTTCCGATGTGCTGAATGAGCTGTCCACGGCGATTAGACCAAACAGAAAATATAAGACAGATCGAGCAGATTTGGATGGCAGCGGGTTGGATGTTCACAGCTTGATTGGGAAACTGCCAAGACCAAAGAAAGGTTTCACCCTCCCAGGGCATAATTATACAGGCCCCTGGAACCCACTCGAAAAACAAGTCCGATTCGATGAAAAGGGAAAGATTCTCGAAATTATGCAGCAACCCACGGGAAAAACAGACGCAGTTGCTATGCAACACGATGTTGATTATTCAGTCTGCGCAAAGAAAGCGGATCCACGTAAATGCAAGAACGAAGCAGACAGGAAAATGATTGCCGCTTTGGATGCGATTCCCTGGAAAGAAAGGCAATGGGGTCATGCTTTGGCGCGAAACGTCATTAATGCAAAACAAAAACTTGGGCTTGGTGCCCCAAAAACGGGGAAAGATTTTGAGTGAAGGCTGGGCTCAAAATCTGGCAAACGAACTTCACCAGCCAATCAGGCGGCGCTTCCCAAAGAGGAGAGTCATTTCATGTGGGATTGACAACATCTGGGCAGCTGATCTGGTCGAGATGGGGAAATTTTCGAGGTGGAATAAAGGGATCAGATATCTCCTGATGGTGATCGATGTTTTCTCAAAGTTCGGTTGGATTCGTCCCCTGAAAGACAAGCGAGGGCAAACAGTGGCTGATGCTTTTAAAGACATATTTAAAACGAAGCGAAAACCGAAAATGCTTTGGACTGACAAAGGGTCTGAATTTTTCAATGGAACTATGAAGGACCTCCTGAATAAGAATGCGATAACTTTATATACGACACAGAACGAAGAAAAGGCATCTGTTGTCGAGCGCTGGAACAGGTCTTTCAAGGAGAAACTCTTTAAAATGTTTTCTGCTAACAATAATACAATATACTGGGACCAACTGGGCAGGTTAGTGGATCAATATTATCATCGTTTTCATTCGAGCATTCGGATGAGTCCCGCAGAGGCGAGCAAACAGGAAAATGAGAAAAAGGTTTTCGCTAATTTATACGGTGACATGATTTATGCTAAACGCACCCCGGCAAAATTCCGTCTTGATGGAAGAATAAGCAGTTTGAAATTATCTTCATTGGGGTTGAAACCGTTCTTCTTTAACAGGGCGAAAAGAACTTGATGGCAATTAAGAAACTTTTTTTCTGCTGGGATGAAGGTCATCATATGCCAGTGAAAAATATTTAAAGTCGTCAATGAGGAACTTTTCCAGGTGCTCATAATCATTCCCGTCGTGGTCTGTTATGTGATTAAAAATTGAGTGATCGTTGCCATTAACTTTTTTCCATTTGGAAGCTTTGACGAAATCCCTGACTTTTTTTCTTGTGATTTCGTCACGGGGAATTTGGGAGAGAATTTCTTTTTGATAAAATTCAAGATCTTTGAGTGGAATTTGATTTTTCCCCTGATTTTTTCGGATAACAACTTTGAAATGTTCAAGTCTGGGGTTTTTGTGAAACTGCCATGTTGTGCGGGTTTCTTGAATAATTTCAGGAGTGTCATCGATTTCTTCTTCTTCGGAATCAGACATTTTCTTTTCCGGGAGAGATTTTTGATTCGGATGGAATTGGCCGCTGCGGAATTTAGGGAAAGATTTTTTCAGAGTGGCATTTTTCAAATATTTTTTTCTGCTCCATTTTAGCAGTCAGTAGTTGAAATTAACCACTTTTAAGACATTCTCAATTATCCCCCAGTTTTCTCACAACTCATTTTCTGCTGATTTCGGCAAGTGGGGAAAAAATTATCATAAGTGAAAATCCAGCAGAATCGTGACAAGGCCTACTCTGGGACCTTAAGTCGCCTTAAGTCGCCTAAAGTAGCCTTAAGTCGCCTAAAGTCGCCTTAAGTCGCCCTTTGTCACTTAAGGTCGCCTGAAGTCATTAGGCTTAAAAAGGCCTGTACACCTTAAAATTGCCCTAAAAGGTTTCACTTTTAATATTTCTTGAATATATAATAATTTTATTGCCCCAAATCTCTTTTTTAGTTCCCATATATGATTATATACTGCAAGGGTATGGCCCCATGCAGTAAAACACCATGCTTCAATAGTCATGCACCATGCCCTAGTTGCTTCAATTATATTTGCTGAACCCTGTAAAGGATGGACCATTTTATTTTTGTGTTGGGGGGGGGGGGGGCAAATACCAAGAAAAAAAATTCACGCACAGATAAAGTATAGAAAAATCACAAAAAAAAATTCTTGCACAGCCTCAAGATGGTAAAAAAAAAATTCATGCTAAAACAAACTGCTCAACCCCCCACCCCAAAAATAAAGGGTACACTCATTCATCTTCAAAACATTGACAGCTATTTCTATAGGTTTATTTATATTTCATGGACAAAGTGTTGCTGAAAGGATGAAGTTATGACTTATATTATAATCAACATTTAATATGAGCAACATCATAAAAAAGAAACACTGCTGATCAGCAGTCAATACTGATATACTGTAATGGTGCAGGCATTCCTTCACCTTCAGGGTATTATAACAACAGTGAGAGCCGTTTTGGATCACTAAGATCAGAATAATTTGAAACGTATTTTGGGGTTAAGCCCAATTATTGCTTATCACTTTCACACTGAGCAAGTAAGCTTGAAAAGATCATAAGCTTATCCAAAGGCAGTGTAACTGTATACAAATGTACTTAACTTTTAAGCTTACTTACCCAAAGTGAAAGAGCAACCAAAAATGGGCCATTTCTCCCCGCAGACAACCTCTAAGCTGGGTTCTAGCCATCCAACATTATTCTATTTATAACCAATCGTAACTGAACGTTTGAAAACTTGAAGCTTCTTTACAACTTGTACATGTCATCTTCTTGACAGTTTGATGAAGCAAAGAATTTAAATCAACCTATACGCTCAAGATTGCAAAATTTGCGTTGATTATGTTACTATGATAGCTCTCTGTCACAAAGGTCAAAAGGATTTCTTATTATCAGCCATTAAGCAGGAATGTGCAAAGGATTTGCAGCTGTTTCCAGCAGGAAAATTTGCCTCACTCGAGCAAACATGGCCGCCACATGTTTTGACCACGTGACTTCTTTTTGGAACATGGATGCCCACGCGCGCGGGCGCGCGCGCACTCATGCTCAGAAACCAAAGCTGAAGTGTTGCTGTTGTTGAAATTGAAACACATTCCCACTTTACAGTACAGCCTGACTGGGCTTCGTGGCTCCCTCTAGGCTACCACTCACTTGCTTTTCCTTCGTAGCGTAGATTGTCAATCAAGCTGGCCTGGAATTTTTGAAATCGTTCTTGTAGCCATTGACTGGCTTCCTGCTTGTATTGCGAAAAGAAAACTAATTCCGACAACTGAATTCAAGGTATTTCTGAAATTTATTGGTTAAGCGAGCGCGGGAGCTAGTCGCGCGCGGGAGGAAAAGAAACGCGCGAAGCATGGAAACCATCTACGATTGGAAAGGAATTCTGGGAGAATCAAAATGGCGGACGCCAATGTAAATATTGTCAACTCTGTCATTTGCTGTGCATTCGTTTGTGATCCATTATTTTCTGGAAACTTTCGAGGTAATAATTAACTTCTACACCGGTAAATCTGTCAACAGCCTCATCAGTAACACTATTTAGTTTTGTTTTGACAGGCTAAATTAAAATGCTGCCAGGTGGAAAAGTGTGAGAGCATTTCGGGCCTAGAAGCAGAACTAATCAACCCTGCTAGAAAGTCTCCTACGAGGGTTCGGTTCCCTGTCAGTGGAACATCCAAGTTTTCAGGAGCCGGACAAATAGTTGGAGAAAATGGGAAAGATGCGCTATTGAGAAGGACCCTCGCTTACGGTACCAAATATGAATATTCTATTGGACTAAGGCAGGCCGGAGAACAACAAATTGGCTGGGTGCCTAATTATAATCAAACAGTTTTGGATGTCGTTTGCCAAGCTTTCGAGCCAAAATTGACTGTGCAACTGCCACAACAGTGGCAGATAAATTAACCAAATTTATGTAATATGTGAAATCGAGAAGTGATTTTTAATTAACTAATTCGATGCCTTTGTTCATTGTTGTATAAATAAGTCAAGGGAAATGTATGTTAGTTTGATTCAGATCAGGTATCCATTTTTAAGTGAAAAAGTTGGATTTTTGGCAGTGTATATGATCTTTATATTTTTGTATGATTATTGTTTTTAATGCAATATCTTAAAAACATTTAAGCAGCTAACTGAATTTTTTCTCTTTCTAGATAAGGAATATTGTTCCTGCTTCTTGTTTGGCTAATTAATCTTCATAATACAATTTAGCATTCATATTATTTATATAATGTTGTTGTTGTTATTGTAATAATTTGAATCTCAGTATAGTTAAAGGGGGCTTTAAAATCTGGAAACTGGAGATTTACGGTCACTTAAGTCTATCTGAGACCAAGTGAACTGATTGTGATAATTTTGTTTATTGAAATATGAGACAAACTGTCATGAATGCCAGGATTCATGTCAGGACTCAAGCTGTAGCCCTAACTCTAACTCTATGTCTAACCTGAACTGGAGTCCTTGGTCGCAAACTGACTTAAGTCCAGACTCGATTGGACCTGGCTTGAATCCTGTCTCATATTTCTCTCCAGAGACCAGTGGCTTGGTATTTAGGTATAGTGATGACGAGACTGTCAATAACTTTTGTTTCATCACTTTTTAGAAACACTTTTATGTTGCCCGAAGTTGCCTTCGGATACCTTAAGTCGCCTTAAGTTACCTTAAGTCGCCTTAAATCGCCTTAAGTCGCCTTAAGTCGCCTTAAGTCGCCTAAAGTCGCCTTAAGTCGCCGATATTTTAAACTAATTTTTCCTTAAGTCGCCTTAAATCGCCTTAAATCGCTTAAAGTCGCCTAAAGTTACAGCGACTTGAGGTCCCAGAGTAGGCCTGTGATAATTCTGATGAATTTGGCAGATGAGAGAAAATTCTGATTTGTGTGAAAAATGGGGAACTTGACGAATTTTTTTGGAATTTCTTGGAACTGTTAAAACTGGGGGATAATTGAGAATGTCTTAAAAGTGGTTAATTTCAACTACTCAACTTCTGGCCAGAAGAATTTATAAAACTCTACAGAGAGACCGTCATTTCCAGGAGTTTTGTTGTTCTCGAATGTTGAGAGCACTTGAAAACATTCGGAGTATGTCAATTGACCATCGCATCTTTCTTTCATAGCTTCATCTAATTTAGGAATTGCTGCGGGGCTTGCAAAAAAGGGACAATCCGTTAAATCAGTTTGAATGTCTGGTTCGACATTGTAAAGATCTGAATAAAAACTGTAGATTTCCTTTAGTATAACATTTGCATCGGTGGTTTCTATTCCGTCAGGCTTTTGAAGTTTCCTAATGCAGCTTTTCTTTTTGTTATTATTTTCTAAGTTAAGAAAGTATTTTGAATTTCTTTCGCTTTGTTCGTACCAGGTGGCTCGTGAGCGAATTATTGAACCTCTCACAATATAATCAAATTCCCTTTCGTACTCCATCTTAATTGCTTCTAAGTTAGCCAAATTTTCTGGAGTCGGTGCTTCTGCGATTATTTCTTCGCGCATTTTTAGTGTATCTTCAATGGTTTTCATCTTTGCCTCCCTTTCGCGAGCTTTCAATTTGCTGTATGTTATACTTTCTTGTCGTATCTTATATTTAATCCAATCCCACTTCACTCTTAAATCGTTACAAAATCCAATTTCTTCTAACCAGATTGGATAGTTGTCTCGTATATTCTGGACGTATGTGGGATCATCTAGGAGGCTATTGTTAAATTTCCAAAATGATGGGCCGCGAGGGAGGTCCGCTAGGCTGTCGATCTCAAGAACGATAGCAGCATGGTCTGTTTTGATTGCAGATACAATATCCGTTTTGGCAACATCATCTTGAAGCAGATCACTTATTAGCCAATAATCGAGACGTCTTTCAATAATTGGGCTTTTTTGACGCCAAGTAAATTTTTTGCTGTCTGGGTTGCGAACTCTCCAAAAGTCTACTAAATCGTATTCCATTATAATGTCTTCTAGGAATTTGACCGATTCTTTGAGAGTTGTGTTCCCACCCGAGCAATCTAAAGCGGGCTGCAAGGCAACATTAAAGTCTCCACCGATTAAAAGTTTATAGTTGTCCTCCCGGTAGTCGTTGTCATACACAGAGTCAGCCAATGTTTGAAAAAATGAAGATTGTTTTGAAGTTGAATTTGGCGCGTAATCGTTAATCAAAAGAAAGGGGAGACCTTGAATAGTAGCTTCTAGAATAAGACTCCTGCCTTCATCATCAGCACGCATTGATTTAATTTTAAAATCTAGAGACTTTCGAATGAGAATAGCTACACCGCGACTATGATTAGAACCGTGCGAGAAAAAAGATTCACCAAGCCATTGTTTTTTCCACTGATTGACTACATCATTCGTGCTGTAGGTTTCTTGAAGAAAACAAATATCGGCATTCTGCTTAATTAACAAATTGAATATTGCTTTCCTTTTTTCAAATGAACGAATGCCTCGAACGTTTAGCGAGATGGCTTTAAATTTTAAATTGTTGTGGTCTCCTGTAATTTATGGAATTAGAAATTTCATTATTTTAGAAACAATAGCTAACGTTTCCAGTGAAGCTGAAAGAGATGGGTTAAACAATGGATTCTTAAACAATAAAACACGATTACTAACGAATACAATTGCACTAAAAAAAAAAGATTAAAAAATACAAACGCAGCCAGTATGATTGAACTGTTAAATGCTACGTAGGATTGGGACAACCTTAGGACGCCTAAACAATAGTTTGTTGAAAAAATTACCATTGCTATGAAATAAAGAAAAAAAAAAAAGCTGCGAGCTCCTAACATTGAAATAGAGAAACGAAAAACGTAACCAAAATAAAAAAAATTCTTGGAAATGCCAACATATTAAACAAAGCAGCAAAAAAAGGAAAAAAAAGAAATATATTTCTATTCATACTTTTCTATCAGACAGCATTATAATCGGTGATTAGCTCAGTTAAACCACCATAAAATATAGTCAAGTAATTTGCAATAAAGTAATAACATTACTTTATTCCTTTAATTATTCCTTTTCAAGGATTTCAGCGATGTCAATTAAAAATATTTTCAGGCAGATTTAAACAGAAATATCCCTTCTTTGTTATGGCTACAATTAAATGTTACATTCGAGCACAATGACTGCCTTAGCTGATCTCAAAGTAAACCTACTTGGTTCAGTTGCCACATTATCGTAAACTGAACTTTCACACCTTTTCTTAGACTTCTCATTCCTTTACACGTTTGTTTTCCGTCAATAATTTGGGACATACAGTTAATTTAGCCTTTCTTCTTTGAGAATTTCGGGGTCTACCCGGGTCTACCCCTTCTAGTTTTCTTGGATGAAGCCGTTCAAAATTGATAAGTTCACCAACTCGCCTAGGTCTCCTGGTGAGTAACAATACAAAACAATAGGTTTAATAAGCGAAAACAATGCCTCTCCACGTGTCGCACGTGCATTTTACATTTTGGTACATTTTGGTACATTTCTTTGCCGTTCCCTGCAAAACAACAACGTCAATGAATAGAAAAATCGGCCTTTACGAAGAAGTTTTGCGTTTGTAGACTTGTATATTTGATTACTTTACCAAAGAAAAGGCGCTAGATTTAAGTTCAGGCTAAACAACGCAAACGTAGGAGATGCTCACTCCGTCGAGACGAAGGGAAAATGAGCCGCTCCACAAATTAACCCATGGGGCATTGCAAGTCGTGACGCACACCGCCTGGAATCTACCAATGGGCTTTTGAACCGCCAACGGCAGCGATGCGTTGCGTTGCGTTGATTGGTAGATTCGAATGGACTCGCATTCTTCAAATTCCTTTGGTCATGAATCTGGCACCGATCATATTGAGAAAGCAGTTTTTTGGACTTCAGGATCGCTTTTCTGGAAAAATTCTGGAAGGATGAAGCTCAAGCTCGGCACAAGTACGAAGAAATTTGTGCTCAATCGGATGCCGGCGTTTTCGAGGTGAGAAATGTGCTGGTTTAGCGTCAGATCGCGCTTGAAGTGGACAAGGTCGCGGTCGCGGCTGGCTTGCTGCCTGCCTTGTCTCTCTTTCTCTTCTTACTCTTGGGGTTCAATAAATTATCTCGCGAAATGACACCTTAAACGGCTCAGAACGGGCAAAAAATAACACACAAGACTCATTTAACGTTTCATCTAAACTTTTATTGAACATATAGGATAAACTTAGTATCCAGAGCAAATCGCGGCCAAGTTATTTATGTTAACCCATATTTCTTTTGTAACCGCCATCACACAAACATCGGGTGGTCCGCCTGTGGTCAGCATAAAGGGAAGTGAAAACATCACCTATGGTTGCATCTGGGAGGTCGTTAATAAATATTATGAACAGCAGAGGCCCCAAAAGACTGCCTTGGGGATCCCAGAAGTGACAGGGGCCCATTGCGAAGTTGCGCCATCTATAACAACTCGTTGGAGTCAGCCAGATTGGTTGTTTTAGCGAACCAGGTTAGAAGCTGACCTGACACCCCGTAGGCTTTTAACTTCGAAAGAAGGACGTTATGATCTACGGTGTCAAACGCCTCGGCGAAGTCAAGGTAAATTACGTCCGTCTGGATATTTTTATCCAGGTTTCGGCCGATGGTATGAAGAACGGACAGTAGCTGGGTAACACATGAGCGATTTCGTGGTTTGGGAAAAGGTTTTAGTGAAAAATGGAGCTGTGAAGCGAAGTGTTTGTTTGAAGACCATGAGCTATCCGAACTCATGATTCAAACGCCGCCAGCATTTCATTTCTGTACCTTTGACCATTCAGAACTGTGTTTTTTATTAGCGAAAGGATTACACGAATCATTTTTCCGGATAAGATTGGCATTCCATTACACAGAAAAAGTCGTAAATTTTAGAAAGCATAATAAAAATAGGTTGCTGAATTGAATTATTTTGTGATGTTTATTATATTTTCGCAGACGCTAGTCGGTTCCGCGCAGTAATTAGGACACAATAAATCGCCAAAACTTCCAGAAGCAGAAAATCACTGAATTCTGAAAGGTGTTTGACTCTTTTAATCAAAGGAAAGACATTTTCATTCAAGGAAATATGAGTTTCATTCAAAACTTTCGACCTTTTGTAGAAAAAATACTCAGGCCCCGTCCACACTAATCTGTTTTCAAACGAAAACGGAGCTGTTTTGCTCCGGATACGGCTATCGTCCACACTACAACGCCGAAAACGATCACTGAAAACGGAGCGATTCGAAAACGCTCTCCAGAGTGGAGCGATTTGAAAACGATGCTTTTTGAAAACGCTGTTTTCTGGTGTGGACGGAGAAAACGATGCTATCTGAAAACGGTTACGTCATCAAAATAGCCAGACCACTCGACCGTGAAACATATCCAAGATGTCGCCATACTTCGACTGGAATGGGGTTAGTTTCTAGAGAAACTGTGGTGCTGCGTCGGTGGGGATGAAGCACAAGAATTTGGTTTTATCGACTGAGTCGATAAGGTAAATTAGCCACCGTAAAAAGATTCGAGAAAGCTGACGTTTCGAGCGCTAGCCCTTCGTCGGAGCGATTCGCTCCGACGAAGGGCTAGCGCTCGAAACGTCAGCTTTCTCGAATCTTTTTTATGGTGGCTAATTTACCTTATCGACTCAGTCGATAAAACCAAATTCTTATACTTCGACTGGACTAACTCCCAGTCTACACTCTCGGTACTTTTCTGCACTTTGTATTCGTTTGTGACTTTCAGAAGTAGCTCGACTTCATCATCAGTCCATGTGAAACAGTCTGTTTTAGGTTTTGGTTGCTTTCCAGCTGTTCTTGGCATCGTTTAGAAGGAAAATATCGACGAATTCTAAACCAAAACAACAATCAACAACAAAGAATCAAGAATGGCGCCAATTTCGTGGGCCGATATATTGAAATGCGCATGCGTAGAGTTCATTTGAGCATGAGCACTTAGGGTATCAAAGCGTTTTCAAAACAATACGGCGTTGTAATGTGGACGGGCGAAAACGATACGAAAACGATAAATGTGGACGCAAATCTTTTTGAAAACGGAGCAAAACAGCTCCGTTTTCGTTTGAAAACGGATTAGTGTGGACGGGGCCTCAGTGGTCATATAAAAACACCTTGCTATCAAATTACATTTGACATAAAATTTGCATAAAGCAAAATTGTGTATTTGGGACACTTTGAACACTTTGAAGAAACTGTGAAGCCTGGAAAAAACTTATTGTAGATGGCAAAATCAAAGCATTTTTTAAAGAACCAGCTTTAAGTTATGGAAACATTTCATTTCGATTTGGTCTTAAATCACGGAGAGATTTTAGTGAATGCGTCACGCGACGTTTATTTACAAAATGTTTGACCAATTCATAGCAATTCTCACCAAAGATTTGAAAACTTTAAAAAAAATCCCGGGTCTCCTGAATGTGATTTCCTGTTTATTTAGGGCCTACAAAAAGCTAATGGCAATCCGGGCAGGAGGGGGCATCTGGGTTAAAAATCAAGGTGCGAGGGTTGGTCGGCCTGGCCGGGAAATACGGGCGGGGGAGGGGTAAAAAATATTGCATCCGTCGGGGTGGGGGGGGGATTTTTTCTGGAATAACCCATTTTACACCGGTTGCATGCGATTTAGTAACACAGTCTTTATATTGATTATCAATTTTCTTTTTACAGCATGTCCTCGACTGCCTATTTTTTCAAGTAGTCTTTTCAAATGTAACAGAAATAATTCACGACTTGGAAAGTAATAGACGAGTGTGGATTTGATCGGGAATCAATAAATTAAATATTAAAAGCGAGCACAAAAAAATTGGTAACTTCAATCAACGCGTCTTAGAGTCTCATGCGCATGAGTATAGGCTAAGCGTAACCTCTTGTTTCCATTTTTTTCGTTTCGTTGAAATTTAGAAAAGAAAATGTTGACTCTTTTAAGGTCTTTTAAGCTTTTGAGTGAATAAAACTCATTTCATCGTCTAATCGCCGTTGTTATTATTGTTTGAAAGAAATCTCAGTACTTACAAAATAATAAATAAATAAATAAATAAATAACTTCATGGTTGGTTCCCTTACTCGTGTCAGAAATGCAAAAAAAATAGGGGATCATTCGCTGATTTCGTTTCCGAGATAAGATCCCTTAAGGGGAACCCTAATATATATAGTTAACCTTAGCCTAACAGCGTCGCCCTCTGAACACCCTACGAACAAGCTTAACTAAGATGACTTTGAACTTAACTTAGGTAAAAGGTCGGAAGCACAAGAATTAAGATTGACGACCGGGCTATTTTTCAATTTTAGCAATTCTCAATAATATATATAGATAGGCTTAGCCTAACAGCGGAGCTCTCTGAACAGAAACGATAATGATAAGCTTAACTTAGGTGAAAGGTCAGAAGCACAAGAAAAATTAGAATTAAGATTGACGACCAGACTATTTTTCAATTTTAGCAATTCTCAAAAACAGTAAGCGTATAACGCGAGCGTCTGCACAGTACATTTAGACTGCACAAATTACACAATAGCTCACAAAACAACATTTTCTCGGTCTAGAATAACTAATATGACTAATTTCCGAATAAAATACATCTGTTGTGTCTGGAAAATTACCCGAAAAACTGATTTGGAAATGATGAGTTGCCAGTAGCTCAATTATGAGTCACAAGCTTCACAAATATTCGGATGACACCACAAAGCAGAAAATTTCTGTTCGGTCATTCGGGAGAAATCAATTTGCAACTGTGTTGTGATGTCATTCCTTATGTCCCTTACAGTGGCCCGAGAGTTCTCGGTGCCATTGTGGAAAGTTGCCTTATTTCGAAAAACCCATATACCATAAGTATGGTGTTAATGAAAAAGCGCGCTCGCATGTCATTCTCATCGTAAGCAGAAGTCCATAGGTAAAAGAAAATAGTCTTAACATTAACTAAAAACCTAGTATTGAGTAGTGCCGATAGGGTGGGAGTGAAAACACCCCACAACCCTTCCACAGGTTCAAATTTTAATCTAGCTTGGAAAGGCGTGGTAACCAGTTATCCGGTTTCAAATTTGCATTACCATTGCTAGACCAGACACCCAAGATTCGCATTCTTGACACCGACGTCAGGCCATAAGGATTGTCCGGATGTGAGCACCAAGCTCCTAACCTCATGGCATTTAATTTAGTCCTTGTACCTGTCTCGTATTTGTGAAGTGAGGTAAACAATTTGTCTAAAGAAAAAAATGTACTTCACAAAACATGTGGAGTCATCCGCATATTGGCGAATTTTAAAACGCTTTCCTCAGGCTTCTGGAAGGAGAAAACCTTCAATAGTATCTTCCTTTCTTACACTGGTAGCCAAAATATCTGCGCATAAAACGTACAAAAGTGGAGACTGGGGATCTCCCTGCCTCACCCATGACTTGAGAGGAAAAACGATTAGCTATAATTTTCATATTTGCTTGACAGTGAGTGTCACGCAAGATAAATAAATAAATTCTCGAAAATCGTCCTACCTGGGACGGAACAAGTTTGATCTTCTTGAATAATCGAGGGTAACACTTTTGAAAATCTGTTTGTAAGAGCTTTTGAACAAATTTTGTAATCAACATCGAGTAGCGAAATGGCGGGGTCACCAATTTTTTTAGGTTTTTCCTATCATCTTTCTTGTAAAGTAACCTAGTCACGCCTCCTTGCATTGAATCACTGAAAGAATTATTTTCCAAACTAAATAAGGCCAAAAAGATCCCAGAATTTAGCGTAAAATTCTTGAGGTAATCCGTCTGAACCGGGGGGTTTCCCTCAAGAAAGTCCACGCATTGCGTGGGTAATTTTAGCCAAAGATAATACTCATTCTTCGCAGGATAAAATTTCGCTCTATCTGTTTTCAAGTTTGTTCAAAAATTCGGTTTGGACTGTTAAATTAACAGGTTCTTTCGAGTACAAATTACGGTAAAAATCGAGATGAGCCGGAGTCTTGTTAAAAGACCTAAACACCGGCGGAGTTATAAATAGAATGAACAGTATTTTTCTGAGCCGTGTTGCTTCGAGCGGAAAAAAAGAATTTGCTAGGTTTTTCACCTTCTTCAAGCCATTTGACTCTGCTACGAATTTGGTTTCCTCTCATTTGGGATAAATTAACGGCTCGAATTTCTCTTTCGAGCGTTTCTATGGTGGTTTTCGCCAAGTTATCTCCTTTAATAAGAGCCCGTTTTGCTTCGATCAAAGAAATTATAGTCGCGTGGCCTTACCGCGATTAAATATGCGTTGTTTACTTCGACCAAAATCTATAGCAACTAATGTTATAGATTCTTTAAGAAAATCCCACCAAGCTTGAATGGAATTAAATGCTTTCCGGTACAATACATGTTTCTTAATAATTTCTGAGATCATATCGTAAATATTAAATTCTAAATTTAGCCTCCAAAGTCCTGGTCCACGGGAAAATGCATTATGCAAATTGCGGATAAATCAACAGAATCATGATCGGAAAAAGCACAAGGCAAAATTTCACATTTTAGAAAGGAATCATACAAGTCCTGAGCAATAAAAAAATTATCCAAACGTGTACCGATAGTTTTATCCGCGTTAAACCATGTGCTTTGTATTTTTCAGTCAGCCGTGTTTTTTTTTGCGCCAGATATCAATAAACGATGAACACTTGTGCAGATCTTTCAAATCCGTGGAAATTGTAAGATTTCCTCCAAACTTATCAGAAACATTTTCAATGCAGTTAAAATCGCCAGCAATAATTTTAAAAGAGTTCTGAAAAAATATTCATGAATTGTATCATAAAAGCATTTTCGTTCACTTGGATTCGTGGGTGCAAAATTAATTTTGGTGTCGTCGAGTTCAGTTAAAACACTAACATTTCTACCAGAAGAATCTCTTTTTCCATTGTAAACATTTGAAATCAGTATTTTCAGCTTCAAGAATGGCAACGCCGCCTTGTTTACCAAGAGCGGGCGACCAGAAACTTTTACCGCAGGAACCGCGCCATTTAAGCCTGGTTCCCACTAGTGAAATAAGCATAAGTGTAAGCGCAAGCATAAGCGCAAGAATGTTCCCACTTGTGAAATAAGCATAACACTGGCGACGTACGCATGCGCAGTGAAAGTCTCGGTAGGAAACAAGATGGCGGAAATGGCAGCGGAGATCTGGAACTTTGTCATTCTGATTGGTTGATTTCTTGTGCTTATGCTTATGCTTATTTCACGCCGGTTCCCACTTGTGAAATAAGCACAACACAAGCGAATTAAGCATAAGCGCAGTCGTAAGAAAAAGGAAAATGTTCCTTTTTCTTGTGCTTACGCTTATGCTTATTTCACGCCGGTTCCCACTAGCGTTATCTTATGCTTATACTTGCGCTTACGCTTATGCTTATTTCACTAGTGGGAACCAGGCTTTAGCTGTCAGAGAATTTATCGCATTTTGACTTGTCGCTAAAGTTTCTTGTAAACAAATAAAATCAGAACGGGAATTTTTCGCAAAATCAAAAACAGAGCGTTGTTTGGCTTCATTGCCAAAACCACGGATATTCAAAGATGTAAATTTAGCTCTGAATGTAAAAACTTGGAGAAAATTCTTCTGGTAAAATTAAGCTTACGTAGGCTTAACTAATTAAGCAATTTTTGCAAATCACATTTAGACAGTTACTTGCTTTTCTGTTTATGTTTGTTTGTCCGATATCCAGTGTTTTTCCTCTTCGGCAAAGGTTGTTCGCCGAGTTTTAGGGTCCGTTTTCTTTGCTTCAGGAATTGACGTATCTTGTTTGTCTTTTTCCGTGATTTTTCCATTGACGAGTACAGGTTGTGTTGGTTTTGGCGCAGAGGCAAGCTTTTGCGAACTGCCCTGTTTGTAGCCGCGGGGAAGCGCGCGAAAAACAAAGCCTCGTTCCCAGTTTCTCTCTCTTCATATACGTCATCATCGATGATGACGTAACGGGTGGACAGACGTGCACACGGACCGATGCGCCCGCGAAACATTCCGCTAGCCATGACCATGAAAAATGACGGGATGGTTCTATGAGTATGGGGCTGCGTAGCCGAGCCTTCGGCTCGGCGAGTGCTCCGCTATTACCCGACCGTCCGCACAGTACATTTAGACCGTACAAAAGTTCACAAAAACAACTTTTTCTCCGTCTAGAATAACTATTACGACTATTTTCCGAATAAAATACAGTTGTTGCTTGTCAAAAAATGCCCGTTAAATGATTTGCAAAAATACACAAACATATTTGCATAAGGCGACGCGAATATAAAATCTAAGTCTTGTTTTGTTTACATAAAATCGCTTTTCAATCTATGTAATAAATGAACAAACACATAAAAATGGACAACGCAATCTTCTTTCGAAAAATTTTATTCAAATCTCCGTTAGCTTTTGTTTAAAAGCAAAACGCGTACCATTACTGTGTCTTCGATCAAATTCAAGAAATTAATACAACTGAATTTAAGCTACACGTTTATAAACAATTCTACAAAACTAACGACAACACAACTGCAAAGAGTCATTCACAGATTGATAGCAAGATAAATTCCCATCGAAAAATGTAATTTGTTTTACCTTTAAGTCCCTCCGGCGACTACTGTACTTGGAAATTCTTTAAATCTCCGCTTTGGTGCTGAAATCCGTAAAACGAACCCATCTCTTCGCATTGCTAAAAACGTATAAAGTTCCTCGAAGCAAGATTTTATCCCTGAAAGCTCCTCTTTTTCCACTAAAGCGGCTTCTGAGTATCCCTTAATTAGTATCCTGTCTTCAGTGGCAAACCGCAAAAAAATGTTGGGTAATAACGACTTTAATTCTCCGCTAAAAACAGCAAAAAATCCTGCCACCAAGTGTTTACCGAGCTGACGGCTGTGTAGCCGCGCGAAAAACAAAGCCTCAAAGATCCCGGATGTTGTGTGGCGTCATACGCGCATGTTTTGCAACGTCATACGCGCCCGCGAATTAGCCCTGCTCAACGCTCGGACGGACACACATGTTAAGACGCCACCCGCGAAACATTCCGCTGACTATGACCATGAAAAATGATGAGCATGGGTTCTATGAGTATGGGGCTACGCAGCCGGGCCTTCGGCCCAACAAGTGCTCCGCTAAAATTGGCCTTCCTTACTGGATGACCCCAATGTCTGTTAGTCTAAAAATATTGCAAATAAATCTCTAAAATGCAACTTTCTTTCCCAAATAGGTCTGTTAAGCAAATTAATTCAACTGGTGACGTCCCTTAAAGGAAATCTAATCTTTAAACGACAGTATTTGCAACTAGAGAACTCTGACAGCCGCAAGTTGTCAGGATACGATGTCACGCGGGCAGAAAAACGGAGAAATATTTAAACTTCCTACATTGATTTTTGTGTTCACTTTTTCACAATCTGTTGAGAATTGGCAAACAAATTATCAGACTGAACTGCTTAAAAGCCATATACCCTTAGAGCCTCACAGCGCCACTTACCCATGTAGTTTATACATGAGAAATGTAAGTTGAGATTTCGCATTATACCACAGCCACCCCACGCTCTAAGTGATGTTAACATGTAATTTGAACGTCGAGGTAACTGTTGCGTAATGTTTCTTCCTCCATTTCATTTCCATTTTTCCATTTCATTTCCATTTTTCCATTTTATTTATTGTCATTAACGACATTAAAAAAATATATATGTATATATAATAAACACCTTTCCTAATTTTAAGCTCAAATTCGAAGAGAATAGACCAATATCACGCTAGCATGGCACAAAAATATATTTACTTTATTCGAAAAAAGAGCCCAGTATCAAATTCAGCATATCGATATTAGTAAAACTACAAAGTTTTGTAAAGATTGCTAGCAAACTGATGAAGATATGAAATTTTGAAATTGAGCATTTTTACAAAGAAATGAAGGGTGGACGGGCATAGATTGCCCATCCAGCCTCGTTTTCGTGTTTTTCCATACATTTCTTTGTAAAAATTAGGCCAGAGTACCAAGTTTCAAAAGTTCATATCTCCGTCAGTGTACGAGCAATCTTTACGAAACTTTACAGTTTTGCTAATAGTGATGTGCTGAATTTGATACTGGACTCTTTTTCCCATTAAGTGAAATATATTTTCATGCCATGCTAGCGTGATATTGGTGTATTTACCCCATACAAAACCTTATCATTTCGATATTACGCAACAGTTCAGACACTTACCACGACGTTCAAATATAACTTGAGCTTAGGGTACCTGTGATTAGGGTACCTCCCTCTTAAAGGTATTTTAAATGAATGTTTGCAGAGATGCAATGTAGTGCATTTAAGGACACAATTTTTGGCGGAGCACTTGCCAGGCCGAAGGCCTGGCTGCGCAGCCCCATACTCATAGAACCAGAACCTATGCCCTTCATTTTTCATGGTCATGGCTAGCGGAATGTTCCGCGGGCGCGCGTGTGCCGTCCGTCCGGGTGTGCCCGACTGTGCCCTCCGTCCGCTGTCGCACAGGACCGGACTACTGCGCAGGACTAGCTCGCGGGCGCGTATGACGTCGCAAAACATGCGCGTACGACGTCATGTTGAAACCAAAGCGAGGCTTTGTTTTTCGCGCGGTTACACGGCCGAATGTCACGTCAGCTAGAAAAACACTTTGATGTTTTGCTGTGAATTTACTAAGCGGAGAAAACCGTTTAAATTAAAGGCGTTATTTCCCTGAATATTTCGCGGTTTGCTACTCAAGACAAGGATACTAATTAAGGGATACTCAGAAGCCGCTTTAGTGGAAAAAGACGAGCTTTCATGGATAAAATCTTGCTTCGAGGAACTTCATGTATTACGTTTTTATCAAATGCGGGAGATGTTTGTTTTGTACGGATTTCAGAATCAGAAGCGGAGATTTGAATTTCCAAGCAAGCGAGGGACATAAAGGTAAAACAGATTACAGTTTTCGATGAGAATTTATGTTGATATCAATCTGTGTGTGACTTTTTATTGGTGTTATTGTTAGTTTTGGAGAATTGATTTTAAAACGTGCTTAAATTCAGTTGTATCGATCTCTTGAATTTCATCGAAGAAAGCTTGAACTCGATGAGCTATAAGCCTAATTAAATGGCACGCGTTTTGCTTTTAAACGTAAACTAATGGAGATTTGAATAAATTTTTTCGAAAGAAGATTGTGTTTTCCATTTTTATGTGTTTGTTCATTCATTAGATAGTTTGAAAAGCGATTTTATGTAAACAAAACAAGACTTTGATTTTATAGTACAGTTCTATCTTCACTCGCATCCCCATATGCAAATATGGTTGTGTATTTTTGCAATTTTTGATTTTCAAATCAGTTTCTCGGGCAATTTTTGACAAACAAAAACTGTATTTTATTCGGAAACTAGTGGTACTAGTTATTCTAGAAAGAGAAAAGTTGTTTTTGTGAACTTTTGTACGGTCTATAAAAATGTACTGTGCAGACGGTCGCGTAATACTGTTTTTGAGAATTGCTAAAATTGAAAATAGCCCGTTCGTCAATCTTAATTCTTGTGCTTCCAACCTTTCACCTTAGTTAAGCTTGTTCAAAGTGCGACGCTGTTAGGCTTGGGCTATCTATATATATTACACAATGTCACAGAAGTATTTCATTTTATTTTTTAGTCGTGATAGCGCTTTGGCAATGTTACAATTAGAGCCACTAATTGCTAGCATCTTGTTGCACAACTATTTATACATATTCATCGTAACTAGGTGAATAACATAAATAAATTCAACAGTGGCAATTTGCCAGTTCTTTACAGCAGTATATAGTACTTCACGTTCCTTGTCACATAGTGTCCTTTCAGAGGGGATGCTCACTTAATGTACACTGACCTGGATGATTGTTCTGATACATTTACTCAATAGGCCATTTCCGAGTTGCCTTTAGCCTCTCTATCAAAGCGAGGCTAGGTGCGAAGCCTTTCATAAGCAAATAAAACTTATTTGCATGTGAATGAAAACTCATTTTTATATGAAAGGTTTCGCACCTAGCCTCGCTTTGATAGAGAGGCTAAAGATAACTCGAAAATGGCCTATTATACTGTACTGATAACAAAGCTGGGCTTTTTTAGGTTGCACCCCTCAAGCCCCCCTAGATAGGACCCTGCTGTACAACAGTTTATGAGTGTACACGCAGAAAACAGGAATCCACGGAATTTGTCCCAGTTACAATGCAGATACACCACTGTGAAAACCAAACATCGTGGCATTGGTGAAGGGTTACTCCTTGAACTGAATGGCTGAGATGGGTTATGGTAACTCACGTTCAGTTCCGTCAAGCTTCGTTGATTATTTTTGTTTGTCTTCATCAGGCAGAGATATTCTTTTTACGACCTTCCGCATAATGTTTCTTTAAAATAAAATAGAATAGGAAAATAAATACCTGAGCAACAAAACTACAGTTAAGCGGCAAAAGTCTTGCTGCATGCATTACACCTGAAGCGAATTAGGTTCATTTCCTGTATTTACTGGTTTGACCTACACCGCGGTCAAACGTCCGAACCGTTTTTCGTTTTATTTAGTGGGATTTTATCTAATATTAAATGAAAATATGGGCAAGGATGTATAAAAAACGTTAGTTGACGTTACTATCTTTTTATTTTTCTCACAATGATGAACTCAAGCTTTTTTCCGTTGAAAACTGATCAAACCCCTTTGCGCCTAGTCAAAATTATGTTGGCAAATGGCGCCGACAATTCCGTAGTTCATAATTTTTGAACGCTAAGAACGTTTTTGGTAAACTTTTAAAATGTTTGGTAAATTGACAGTGTATTGGCAATATATTAAACTATAAACAGTGAAAATGACAACCTTAAAAGTACTTTGCTTAACTTTTGCAAATTTCTCTCGTTTGACCACAGTTAAGGTTTGACCATATAGTTCCCAGATGGTACATTACTAATACCCAGTTCCTCGGGTTGTTGTCCATGTGCTCAGTGATATTTCAACAAGAAGTAATACCATTATGATAGCAACTTATGAGGTATTTAGTAAACAAACCTAATTTCATCTAGCTTGTCCTCAATTGACTCCCAGGGCGATCTATCCTCGCTGTACTCTAACAAATCTACATGTAAAGAACACACATTTTCATTGATTCGGATGACTAAATGGGATGGCGAGGGAGCATAATATGGTAGATCTTATTACAAAATCAGGCCGAGAGGGGATGGCCATTTATACAGGGGGAGCTTAATACACTTTTACGCTATTTGTCAAGTATTTCAGGATTCTCTTTACAATGATTACAACCGATTATAACATACTTAAACTGATAAATGTTGTTTGAATACACTTTAGTTTGTGTCCTACCTTTAGCTAAAGTCATCTCGTCTATAACATCGTCTTCTTGGTAATAATTTAGACGTAAATTCTACAAAAGAGAGATGTCAAAACCAGCAAACATAATAAGCATCGCACAACCGTCTCTCATTCAGAAAAATATTTTAAACATTTTTTCTAGCAAATGAAAGAATCGACAAATTATTGCAATCAGTCACAAAGGGTGTTGAATAATCATAAATATCAACGGTGGATAAAGTTATGCTAACAGAGAACCATGTGATTACTGGTACAATGCTCCACTCACTGGGATATCAAGTCCAGCTATCCAGTCAATTGGTCAAGAGTGACAAAGAAGGAGCATGGATTGAAAAAAGTCGGAATTACGGATTGAAAAAGTAGGAGGCACGGATTGAAAAAGGAGGCACGGATTGATAAAGGAAGGACATGGATTGATAAAGTAGGAGGCACGGATTGATAAAGTAGGAGGCACGGATTGATAAAGTAGGAGGCACGGATTGATAAAGGAGGAGGCACGGATTGATAAAGTAGGAGGCACGGATTGATAAAGTAGGAGGCACGGATTGATAAAGTAGGAGGCACGGATTGATAAAGTAGGAGGCACGGATTGATAAAGGAAGGACATGGATTGAAAAAGGAGGGGGCACGGATTGATAAAGGAGGCACGGATTGATAAAGGAAGGACATGGATTGAAAAAGGAGGAGGCACGGATTGAAAAAGGAGGAGGCACAGATTGATAAAGGAAGGGGACATGGATTGATAAAGGAGGCACGGATTGATAAAGGAAGGACATAGATTAAAAAAGGAGGAGGCATGGATTGATAAAGGAAGGGGATATGGATTGAATCAAAGGGCTCTTAAAGCCATCTCGTTAATGCGTTGAAACATGAGGTTAAAAAAAGAAGAATCTAAAATAAATATAAAATAAATATGGTAAAGATGGCGTTGTAGAATCAGACATTATGTAGAAAATGCGAGGCGCAGTAGTCAACTGGATATGGTTATTGGCAGGATAGAGAAGATTGAGAGAACTTGGTTTGAAAATTCGTGTTGGTGCAAGTCAAAAAAAGTTATGAGTAACAAAGAATCACGAGTGTGAATGTAAATAATTTTGATGTTAGGGAAGTGAAAGTGAAAGACTTTTCCCGCCTTGCTAGCTAATTGACGATGAAAATGTGTTGTTGGTTCAATTTACACAGTGCATTTTCAGTTATTCATTGTCTATTTTCTGTTGGGATATTTGACAATTGAAAAGACTTTCTAAATCAAATACAATAGATTGCCGCAATTTTAAAACAATTAAAAGCCCACATCGATAATACGTCACGTGCAATGACTTTATATCTGATCAGATGAGACATTAATATTAATTCTCAAAATATCAATTGACACAACAAATGGTGACTGAATCTTTAATATTCTTTAAAGTAAGGCCCGATTCAAACATTGAACTTCACATTTGCCGAATCTAATGGAAGGAGGCCGTAACAACATGTCATTTCTCTAGAGCTGCCTTTCCCCATGCCAGGACAATTTGAGCTATGTTTAGCAGACATCGCGCCATCAGCCATTTCTTTTTCAACTCTCCAGCAGTATTCGAAAATAGAACGAAAATCAAAATTTATGGTATTTTGCTGTTCCTACTCTTGCATAATGAAACGGAAAGTTTTGTAGTTAGCTAAAGTATCAAGTCTGCTGTTTTATATATTTTGACGTAAAAAATGGCGGGAAAATGGTGATCACGTGGTCATTTTTCGGTCACGTCTGCTATGGACGCACTTATTGCTGCGGAACGAGCGTAGCGAGTGAGCAGCAACATAATCAGGATTTAAAAGAAATATATGAGAAAAAAAATATAAGCTAGGAAAAATCTCGATTTGATCGCTTTTTACCAGAATTCACTGCGCCACGAACACATTTTGGGCCAGAATGCACTGCGCTACGAACAAGAGCCTCGCTTGCTGCTTCAAGCTGTTGGCTGCGAGATTTGTAATATTTTGGTCCAACATGTCCCAGTCGAAATCGGAACTGAAGTGTCGAAGACTACCACGAGTTGAGCGAGGACTGTGAGGCATGGTGATAGGACCGTTGAATGGCAAACATTTTCGAAGATTGTACGGAATAAAAGACAAATTTACTTTGAAATCACTCCGACAGCGGTCGATGAGACTGAACTGAGCTGAGCGCTTGGGGACGCGAAATCTGAGCTGAGCTTGGGAGACGCGAACACAGTAATTAACCTAAATTTTCGCACCTTCCTCGTGGTCAACGCGTCCTTCACTCAACAATATTCTACAGACATTGCAGGAACTTGATGCGTGAATTACAAAACAAAATTAGTCTTATCAGCTGGAATTTTCGTCGATTCATCCCGGTTACATTTGCTTTGCTTCCCCTCAAAAAACGAAAGACAAAATTCCGTAATACCAGCGAGATGATAAAACAGCATTATTACAACAAATATACCGCAGCAGTTACTATCTTTTGGATACACTAGTATAGAAAATATTGGGTCTGGAGCGGATAAACAGGGCACCACTCCTGGCGGTCACTTTTTTAGTTTCCCTTAGATCGAAATGAGGTTCATGACAGGCCTGCACCGACTCCGCTATGTGGTTTTGCGGTTGCGATGCATTTATGTTAGCTTTCAAAGTTTGGCTGTTATGAGTCGTGTCGTTAAGTGATTTACGTCTTGTATGATGTGTTAGGTGGCGTTTTGTAAATAGTTTTCAGGAATGGTTGGTTTTGAACGAAACTCCATTTTTCATCAGTATTTGTTTAAGGTTTTTCAGTCGTGGGTGAAATGTTGTGACAAAAGGCGTTATTATCTCGCGAGTTTTTCCGTTTTGTTTTCATGCCAATTGCGTTCCGGCAAAAGTGAAATTCAGAATACCAGTGCATTTAAGAGGGTGCTGATGGGGTTAACAGTTAACTGACAATTGCCCAAAAATATAGTAGTAGTTTACTGATAAATGAAAAGTTACCGTATTTTCTCTATTAAATGCCCCCGGCGTTTATTTCAAACTTGGCCTTGTGGACCCGGCGTTTCTTTGTATCAGCAGTTTTTTCTCGCCCGCCATTTTTTAAGAAAGGGTTATTATTCGTTTTTCTTGGCAGCCTTGTACCTTGCCCTTAAATCTTAAGTTTATTATACCACAAACAAACGTTTGAGGAGCTTACTTACAACTTCCTTAATTATACCCGGCGTTTATTCGAGGCCCGGCGTTTAATCGAGAAAATACGGTAACAGTGAAGTGACATTCTATTAATTATACTAAATTAACGATTGTTGTTGTTAATAAAAGCAACATAGTTTTTTCCTAACAGCAAAGCTATTTTGTGACTTTTACCTGCCTCGCTGCGTGACCAGGTGACATATTAACCGATATTATATGCGAAAGGTACCAGGGTCGTAGAGCGTTGACCTTGATCTCCGTGATGGCGTCGAGTGGCGTGGTCAAAGTTATTCTGAGTTTTTATCGAGATGATGACAAAGGATCGGCATTCGAATGACACATAAGTCGCATACCGTTTGACATGACAAAGCACAATTCAATGGACATATAATCAAACAATAAGCGGAAAGTTTGGACTCGGTGAGTTTGATTTAAAGTTGTTCCGATTAGGGAAGATCGACGGGAAAGCTGTTACAAAGGCTCAGTTGGAAATGGAGCTACCTTTTCTAATGGGAAGTGCGACAAGTGATGGTAGTATGGTGTGTATTTTGTTTCGTCATTTTGTCCTAGCACGCGAACGCGGGTTGACCCAGGGGTTGACCACACGAGCCCTTTTCAGTGTTAGATTAAATGAGTAAGATTTCTGATTACACTAAAACCTGTATTAAGCAGACTCCAAAGTAAGCGGACACACCGTATTTTATTGGACACAAGCATCAGTGAGTTTCGAATTTTTTTCCTTCCCATACTCTCTGTGTACGATCCTGTATCAAACAGACATCTTTAATACTGACGATCCTTATTACGGTTTTGGAAGCTATCTTGACAGGTGAGAAATTATGGTTTTTGTATGAGAATCTAATGTCGAATAATTTTCGTAAAGCGGCTGTTTTTAAGTCCAATCCCGAAAACGCATTCACTCTGGTCATTCTCATGGCCTTTAAAGTAACCTTATCTTAACTTTGCAAATTTAAAAGCCTTACTGATATACGTAATTTCCTACTTGTCAAGCTAAATCACTTGATAAGATCAATGAATGAAAATATTGAAATGAACCGATTTCCGACAGCGTGACCCAGTTAAAAAAGAAAAAAAAACTTTCTTATACAAGCGCATGAGTATAGGCTACCAGTGTAGCCTCTTGTTAACTGACAATTGGCCGAAAAAATAGTAGTTAACTGACAATTGGGTACCCCCATTAGCACCCTCATTTAGCAGTGCTAGATTAATTTGTCGTGTGTTTGGCCTTGTTTACAAAATGGTAAAGTAAGCTCACTGTAGCTGTCGAGAAAAAGCTGCACCGGGTTTACAGCTCTTTACAGGCAAATTCTCCGCGAGAAACAACTTCAAGCATCACGCTTCAGTGAATTTTCTGACACCTATAGAATGAATTGAGTTCCATTGTAATAATCTAATGGATAGTATCAATTATGTATCCGGAAAAAATCTGGTCATTTCACGAACAGAAAAATCTAGAACCGGAAAGGAGGAAAGAGTTACGCGATTAACATCGGAACGGATAGATTGCCGTCCAAAATGGTGGCGCTGTTCAGATGTGTGTTACTTTTCCTTTATACCCTCTTAAAGTTTGATGTTCCCAATGCTTACGTATTTTTCTACGAAAGAGACGATAACTTAATTTGTAATAGGAACGAAATTAAGAAAGCCCGTCAAGGTTGTTGAAAGGTGGTGTCGCAGAAGATTCCTGTCAGTTTTTAGAATTTTCAGTCAGTTCAGTTGCAACCTGTTGGTAAACGAACTTGAAATGTTCACCTGTATACAGACTTCTATTTTATGAGAGGGGTGAATGCAGCGATCTGTTTTTGGTCGTATCGTAAGTGTCTCAGTAAAGGCTGTAATTTTAGCTTGTATTCGCTACGCTTTATAGCTGCGTGGAGCTCGCTAAAACCTCCGTTGGCATTTTTGACAGTCTAGCGACTGTTACGTTTAAGCCTAGCTTTTTCAGCTGCATGTAGAAGGTAAGTCTTCTAAAAACCTATTAAGAAAAATTTAATACAGTGCACCAAGGATATAGATAAGTACAGTTTTAAGGGGTTGCAACGGTTAAATTCCTCTTCATAAATATTTCAATACTATTTATCTTTTGAATTAAGAGTAAACTAAATAGGTATTGAGTCCATCCATTTGAATTAATGATTTCAACTGATTTTTAAAGGCCTAAATTATTTTATTGTCTACGAACTTCTCATTGCGTTAAAACCACACGGCTAGGCCTTGCACGCTCAGCTTATTACAAGTGCACGACTCATCGTCGTACATTTTTATCCAATTGAATTCCGGTTATGCAAAAATTGATTAAACTCGAACCCTTCGTAGAACTCGAAGTTTACGCTAACTGTTACAAAAATCGATTACATTGAAATGGCATTATTTGGCAAGAGAATAGACCAAAATCTTGTAAAATTTTAAACTTTCCCGGAAATTTCTTTCACAGTGTGGCGCGTATAAGCAACTGATCTTGAAAATCCACCGGCATAAAGCCATCCGAGCCAAATGAACAAGCATTTGAGAATGCAATGAAATTCATCGGAACTTGAATATAAAATTTGAACTCATTTCAGTCAGAACAGCGAATTGATAATAATTATGTTTCGTTTCTTGATAGATCATGGCAGGTAGGTTCAGTAGTAATGATACCTCGAGTTGGACTTCGAGTTCGAGTTCGAGTTGGAGTTCGAGTTGGACTTCGAGTTGGACTTCGAGTTGGATTTCGAGTTAGTAGGAAAAAAAAAATCGAGAAAAATTAAAAAAACAAAAGAAAACAGCATTTAACTAGATTGTCACCACAGTGTTTTAATAATGGGAAAAGATTCACAAAAGATTCCATCTTGGATATCAACACTCACTACAAGCCGACCGAGACCTTTCAGTACAGACACATCGTCTCACGCCTGACCCACCAGGCGTAAAATATGGATTCATTAAAGGCGAAAGCAATAAGATTGCTTAGAACTAACTCTTCATAAAAAAGAAAACATTTGAAGAGAGCGTTTTAAGATTCAAACAACGCCTCAAATCACGGGGTTACCCAGAAAACATCAAGGTGTCTTTGCCTCTAGACAATCGGCACTTACACAAAAGAAAAAAGGTCACGAGAGGATACTGCCTTTTGTCACAACGTACCATCTGGCAGCACAGGTAGCCTAAGCTCAAGTGATAAACGTCGTGGTAAATGGCGTAATAGCGAAATTATAAGGATTTGTATTGGGAAAATTCACTTCGAGCTTGAGCGTAAAATTAGGAACGATATTTGAATAAAACTGGTTCATCTGAACTTCTTTGTGTGTTTACTTGTGTCTCAGTGAGTGGTTTTGCGGTCGATTCGCGATTCCAGCGATTTTTATTTCAACTGTTTCAGTCCTCCCTCTGAAAGAGACAGCACTCCGCTCATCGAGCCGATCGGATCCACCGAAGGAAATCGGCGGTAAAATCGCTCCAACGCCTCCAGTCGCCTCGAAATTCTACTTAGACCATAGTCGATAGTTCTGCTTTCCATTCGTTATCTTCATCAGAGTCGCACATTACATTGAGAGAGAATTAAAGGTCGCTAATCTCTGCAAACTTTCCCGTTTTGAGCCATCAGAAACGGCTTTATTCATACTTCGCGTTCATCCGTTCAGTAGCCGTGCGGTTTTGCCGTTCGAACGGCATATATATTAGCAAAGTTAATCCAATGGCAAAATAGATCAAGTCGCTCATCTGTTCACTATCTAAAGTACATGCAATTAACGAGATATCTCCAAACAAGTCTTCTTCTGCAATAAGCTTTACTCGCAGCACTTCACTTTCCAATGGAAACTACTAGTTTATCTTGTACAGGATTTTACTGATCCAGATCCGCGCGGCCAAATTTCTTGCCTACCGGTAGGCAAGATATTTGGCCGCGCGATACAAACGTCTGTGAAATTTGCCGACTTTGCGGAGCTATATCTCCATTATTTTAAAAGATATCGCTTTTAAACTCGGCCATTTTACTAATTTTGAGACGCTTTTCCCAGCAGTGTCGATGGATTATTGCTATCAGGCCCATAGAAAATTTTGGAAAAACCGTGATAAGGTCTATTCTGAAAACGTCTTGCGATACATGTTTGTAACCGCAAACAGGAAATTGTATTACTTACTCAAACTATCATCACCTGATCACCGGAGTGTCCGTGATAAAGAGGTTAAGTTTATATTAATTTGCTCTCTGGGACCGAATTTAGTGTCCGTTGTCCGTATTAGAGAGAATCCGTATTATAGAGGTCTTTTTTAAAGAAAATATGTGAGAATTTTGTCGGGACACAGGAAACTGTCCGTAATAGAGAGGTATCCGTATTAGAGAGGTGTCCGTAAGGAGACTGTCGATTTTTATCGATTATAGTTTTTCATATTTCGAAATCCAACTCGAAGTCCAACTCGAACTCGAACTCGAACTCGATATCCAACTCGACGTTTCGGGATTCCCATACTGGGACGTTCATACTTGCATTGCGTGAGAGCTCTAGAATAATTCAGGAAATAACGCTTTTCCACTTATGCTGATAAGCGTTCATGTTTAAAATTCTAAGCCGCCACCCGCGTACTAGAACAAACGCAAATTTTGCTTTGCCATATCGCTCATATTAAAACACAAACTTTCCCGTCCCATTTAACTTTCTTAAAACGTCGCCATTCGTAAAAATACACCGTGAAATTCTCAACAAACGCATTTGACCTATTTTTGGCTTTACGATAAATGATTGAAGCTGATAGGTAACGTGAGATATCGAAACTTTATAAGAAGAACTTAATGCCTTTGCGGTAACGTAATGTGAGATATGACAAGTTCATCACAAGTTCTGACATCCCAATACCCTAGGGAAATTAACAATAGGTCCGGGGGTGCTCCCCAAACATTTTAGTGGCAGTATGTGACGCCCTTCTTGAAATCCTAACCGCTTTAACCAACCATATCCTCAATGCCCTAATATAGCTTCTATAAAGAAGGAACAAGAAACCCCCCCGGACAAAAGTCCACAAAATTTTGTTAACAACTTTTGTCCCTTTTTAGTACTCGACTTCGAAATCTCGCTTAATGCGCAAGCGCATTAACGAGATAAAAAGGAGGAGGTACGGATTGATAAAGGAAGGACATGGATTGAAAATGAGGAGGCAGGGATTGAAAAAGGAGAGTAGGTGGTAAAAGAGAGTTCTGAGACACCCTCAAATTCCCCTGAATTTCACACAAATATTTCCTGCAGATTTCAACAAAT